>CM060308.1:223443-238443 GCA_030674185.1 Monoplex corrugatus | reverse complement strand
AAAAAAAAAACACACACATATTTAACACTTGTAATGGATTAATAACACCACCACTCAATTATCAGATTTTTTTAATTATAACCACAACAACATTAAAACTACAAAGACAACAATCGGTTCTCTCAATGGCTTTTTGACAAGACAAACATCTAATTTCATTTTACTTTATCCTGTTTAAATTAATCTGTATCTGATTACATGTACTTCAAACACGCACCAAATAACAGTAATATGTACTAGGCACCAAATCTTGATGTGTAAACCAAACCATAGCGCAGGCACTCATCACTCATTCAAACAAACACTCATCATCATCATCAGGTGCGTTGGCGATCATGGCATTCCATCTGTTTCTATCCCTTGCTGCCTCAAGCACCTCTTCCACCCTCTCTGTCTTCAGCCACTCTGCAAGTCCCTGTTGTGGCCAGGTGCTCCAAATCCCCTTTCCTCATACAATGGCCTATAAATGTTGCCTGTCTTTTCCTAATCTTCCTTAGCAATGATCTTTTTGTGTCTGCCTCCATCAAGACTGTCTCGTTTGTTTTCTTTGCTGTCCATGGAACTCTCAACATTCTTCTTAGAGACCACATCTCGGCTGCCTCAATCTTGTTGTTCTGGCTTTGCTTGTTGACTGTCCACGCCTCACAACTGAATAACATTATCGGTTCTATATAACATCTAAGACCTCTCTTCCTGATGTGAATTGACAGGCATTTGTTGGTAAGAATGCTTTTCACCTTCTTGAATGTTGTTTTGGCTTAGCCGATCCTGCTGGCGAGGACAGGGGGGAGGACAGGGGTGGGGGGTGGGACAAAAGGGGGGGGGGGGGTGTGCGTAGAGGGGGAAATGACTGCTAGACAAAAAAAGGTTTGTCTTCAGTTAGACTTAAAAGGAAGGCAGAATATTATGACTGTGGAGGAGATAAGAAAAAATCAGTTCAATAATTTGTATGGACCAGATGCAGAAAATGAGTGGCTACCGGCTACGCTCAATCACAATATAAGTATGATTTCTTAACAACAACAACAACAACAACAATAATACTAACAACATCATCATCAACAACAACAACAACAATACCAACAACAATAACGACAAAAACAGCAAACGACCATGGCTCAAACACACACCAAATGAAGGGACTAAAATATAACATAAATATGATTAAATCAAACACATACCAAATGTTTATGCTAATTCACAAAGTACGAGTAAATATCCCAGAAATATTTGATTTACTTCAAGCATAACACAAACATATCACGTTAAATGATAAAATAACACCAAAGAGACACAAAAATAAACACACTCTGACAAATTAACATCTAACTGACACAATATGAACACAAGAAATGACGAAGTAATACCTAACCAATAATGAATAGTATGTTACATCACGGATGTCCACCAAAGTGATTTACTTTAAACAGAAAGGAAATGAGATCACAAATCAACATATAGTATACAGTGGGTGAAATGTCCGGTAAATATTCCTTAAACCAAAGATAACACACACACACACACATACACACACACACACACACACACACACACACACAACATACAACACACACACACACACACACACATATACATACACACACACACACACGCACATACACATACATAAACACACACACACGAACACACACACATATACGCACACACACACATAAACACACACACACACACATAAACACACACACACACACACACACAACACACATACACACACCACACACACACACACACACACACATAACACACACACACACACACACACACATACATAACACACACACACACAACAACACACCACACACACACATCAACACACACACACACAAACAACACACACACACACACAAACATAACACACACACACACACACACACACACACAACGCACAACACACACACACACACACACAACACACACACACACACACACCACACACAAACACACACACACACACACACACCACACACCACACACACACACACAACACACACACAACACGACAACAACACAACACACACACACACACACAAAACAACAAGAACGAAATACGGAAATGTACATGTCAAAGAAAGAATTAAAAAGGAAAGAAATATAACCCAAAACATTTCAATACAGAAAATAAGGATACAGTACTCGTACAAATGTGACCTCCTTACCACGAAATCAGTCTTAACTAGCATTTTGGGCATTTTGAATATACATATCGCTGGAAAGTGTACATTCTGCTGATTATTTTGGTACTTGAATAAAGCTTGTACTCAAAAAAAATGTAGAAGTTATGTATGTTAAAGTCATTAAGTTGTATGACAACCATTTTGAGAAACGGCCTCTAAAGTTTTTGTGTGCTCTCCTACACATTTTCCTTAAATTTCTTTGTTTGGTGGCTTTGACCCAGTTTGTTTGTAATTTAATTTGCCACCATACACATTTTGCTGCCATACAGTTTGCCACTTACAATTTGCCATCATACACAGTTTGCTACCATACATTTTGCCATACACAATTTGTCATCATACACATTTTACTATCATACATTTTGCCACATATAATTTACCAGCGAGCACATTTTGCCACCATACATTTTTTTCACATAATTTGCCGTCATACACATTTTCCCACATATAATTTGCCATAAAACACAGTTTGCCACACATAATTTGCTCTCACACACATTTTGCTACCATACATTTTGCCACATATAATTTGTCATCATACAATTTTTCTACTATACAGTTTGCCATCATACACAGTTTGCCACATAAAATTTGCAATCATACACAGTTTGCCACATACAGTTTGCCATCATACACATTTGCCACATAATTTGCCATCATACAATTTTGCCACAATACAGTTTGCCACATACATTTGCCATCATACAATTTTGCCACATACAATTTGCATCATACACAGTTTGCCACATAAATTTGCATCATACACAGTTTGCCACATACAGTTTGCCATCATACACATTTGCCACATACAATTTGCAATCATGCACATTTTACTATCATACATTTTGCCATATAAATTTCCACAAACATTTGCATATAATTTCATCATACAATTTTGCACCAATTTTGCCACTATATAATTTGCCATCATACAAATTTTGCCACCATATATTTTGCCACCATATAATTTGCTATCATACAAATTTTGCCACCATATATTTTGCCACCATATAATTTGCCATCACACACACTTTGCCCCTTTTCTTTTAACTTCCGTATGTTTTGCCCCCACACATTTTGCCATGTACATTGTGACGTCAGATTTTTTTTGACACCATACGCTTTTTGCCACAGTACATTTTTGCCATGTATCAATTTTTTTCAATTTTCGCCACCTTAGAATATTTGCCATCTCCGACTTGCCACATTCTACTTTCGCCAACATAGACATTTGCCGCGTTGTATTTTGCCATCAAGGGCCAGTACTGATGTTGCTCAGAGTTTTGCTGGCGAAACAAATCTCTCTACTGAGTCAACCCTGAACCTTACAACAGCCGCAGACTATAAATCAGTGATAATGCTGGGTATTTATAATTGAAATATTTCTGACAACTGTCTACTGTAGCGTAGAGTTCGGAGTTTTGTTAATATTCCTATTCCTATTCATTTCTTTTTCAAAGTGGATCTACCAGGCTGCTCTCCCCCTTGAGAGCGGGTCGCCGCAATGCAGCGCCATTTTTTTTGGACCAAGACTCTAGAAAAGCGAAGAAGGCTAACTGGCCTTCAAGGAGAGGAACCAGGAAAATCAACCTATCTGTCCAATGTTTTATACCAGGGAAATCAACCTATCTGTCCAATGTTTTATACCAGGGAAATCAACCTCTCTGTCCAATGTTTTATACCAGGTCTGTCCAATGTTTATACCAGTCTGTCCAATGTTTTATACCAGGGAAATCAACCTGTCTGTCCAATGTTTTATACCAGGATAATCAACTGTCCAATGTTTTATACCAGGGAAATCAACCTATCTGTCCAATGTTTTATACCAGGGAAATCAACATGTCTGTCCAATGTTTTATACCAGGGAAATCAACCTGTCTGTCCAATGTTTTATACCAGGGATATCAACCTGTCTCTCCAATGTTTTATACCAGGGAAATCAACCTATCTCTCCAATGTTTTATACCAGGGAAATCAACCTGTCTGTCCAATGTTTTATACCAGGATAATCAACCTGTCTCTCCAATGTTTTATACCAGGGAAATCAACCTGTCTGTCCAATGTTTTATACCAGGGAAATCAACCTGTCTGTCCAATGTTTTATACCAGGGAAATCAACCTGTCTGTTCAATGTTTTATACCAGGGAAATCAACCTATCTGTCCAATGTTTTATACCAGGGAAATCAACCAATCTCTCCAATGTTTTATACCAGGGAAATCAACCTGTCTGTCCAATGTTTTATACCAGGAAATCAACCAATCTCTCCAATGTTTTATACCAGGGAAATCAACCTGTCTGTCCAATGTTTTATACCAGGGAAATCAACCTGTCTGTCCAATGTTTTAATACCAGGGATATCAACCTGTCTCTCCAATGTTTTATACCAGGGATATCAACCTGTCTGTCCAATGTTTTATATCAGGGAAATCAACCTGTCTGTCCAATGTTTTATACCAGGGATATCAACCTATCTCTCCAATGTTTTATACCAGGGATATCAACCTGTCTCTCCTATGTTTTATACCAGGGAAATCAACCTGTCTGTCCTATGTTTTATACCAGGGAATCAACATGTCTCTCCAATGTTTTATACCAGGGAAATCAACATGTCTTCCATGTTTTATACCAGGGAAATCATCATGTCTGTTCAATGTTTTATACCAGGGATATCAACCTGTCTGTTCAATGTTTTATACCAGGGAAATCAACCTGTCTCTCCAATGTTTTATACAGGGAAATCAACATGTCTGTCCAATGTTTTATACCAGGGAAATCAACCTGTCTGTCCTATGTTTCATACCAGGGAAATCAACATGTCTGTTCAATGTTTTATACCAGGGAAATCAAATGTCTGTCCAATGTTTTATACCAGGGAAATCAACCTATTTGTCCAATGTTTTATACCAGGGAAATCAACCTATCTGTCCAATGTTTTATACCAGGCAGCCGGGCAAATGCCCTGCTCTTCACGATTGTCAACTGCCGCGTGATCTTTAGAGTGCACAGGCCAGAAGACATCCAGTTTCCTTTTTCCGAAGGAATAGAGTTCACGTTCGATTTTCCGGTCAAAACCGAGAAGACAAGTTGAGGTCTCATCGAGAAACGAATCCTAAAACTTTGAGTTTATCATTGGCAAGCAAATGTCTGAACCATTCTGCCACTCTTCTTTTGGTAGGATTCATCGCATTTGAATAGTTTAACAGGCACTCTATCTTAAATCTGCCACCAGAAAACTACTAGACGACATCAAAAAGAGAAGACTACAATACACTGCCATGTGTCACGCATCAAGACAACAAACCTCACGGTAACCATTTTTTTTTCAAGGAAAAACAAGACACAAAGGAAGAAAGGCGGACCTCCAATATCATACATGGAGAACATAACCAACATCAGTGGCCTATATATTCAACAAGTTGTCCACAAAAGTCAAGACAGAGCCAGATGGAGGAGAGTAGCGGTGTCACAGAGTGCAACGGCCAACACTGAACCCGGTGATGCCGACAGGTGAGACAGGTGAGACAGGTGAGACAGGTAGTTACCATTACAAGTCTGATCTTAACTCTGACACGCTTAGCACTTGTTAGGTCAGTCAACAAATATGGAGCTACATACAGAATGGGATCGCTACCATACATACAACACTGATCGCTTTTGAAACAATTCATTCAGAACATGGCAGCATGATTCATTACTGGTGACAACACCTACACAGACAGTGGCTGCATGACGCACATGCTCTGAGGTCTCCAACGGCCAAAACAACACTACAGACCTCACCTATACTTTATTTTATGTACAAAGTGGTTGAGGGACTGGTACCGGTTATTTTGCTAGTTAAGTTTTGGTAGTTAAGTCAATTTGACTCAAGATCTATGTCATGAGTTCAATCCCAGCCCGCAAGATCAAAACTGACCTGTTGACTGTCATCCTAATGTTGCTATCATCCTGGTGATGTCAGCTTAGTTTTTCATAAGTCTTTCTCTCCCCCCCCCCCACCCCAATACCTTTTCAAGACCTTGCCAGCACAAAACTTTACGCAGGCTGGATGAGTCTGTCAGGTTACCGATGGCACAATGGGTGGAGCGCATATGGAATTGTCCGAGGGCCATGAACCTGTCTTGATTAATCTCTGAAATTGGTAAACAGACAACAGAGAAAGTCTGGAACCAGATGTCTTCTTGATACTACTGACCGTCCCTGACTGGAAACGTTGACCACAGAAAGTGAACTCTGACCTCGTTTTGATGCTACAGGACCGTTCTTGGTACCAGGTACTTACAACGGTTATACCTTGAGGCAATTTGGATACCATCGCACCATAAGACATACCCTGATTCACACCCAAAACCAGAAAAATATTACAAAGGGACATAATTTGAAGGTGTATCCGTCTTTGACTTTAACTAATGAAAACAGGATTCTAATATCGTTTTGATACTTTTGGAACGTCCTTGACCCTGACCTTTTACCACACGAAAGTAGATGCTGGCCAAAGTTGACATGACCACGAACATCATCCCCAATACTGTGACTGAAAACCCATGACGGAGCGCCGTGGCGAATAGAAAGGTGTTATATATCTATAATGCTGACCCCTGGCTATATTGTCTGCCAGGTAAATCCAATACTGAGACCGGTAACGGCTGCCATTGTCAACATCGGCATAACTGTAGCTGGCAAAATTCCAGCGTGGCACAACAGCGAAGGGAGAAAACCCAGGAAGCCACACTGGTCGTCCTGACTTAGCTGCCCGTGGCTGGGGGCGGAAGCCTCCTCTGCTGGCCGCTTCCTCTTCCGGTGTTTCCTTTCATGATGTCGGCTTTTTTTGGGGTGACTGGTCACGCGTGAAGCATTTCTGGAAAAGGACCAGGATGTTGCCGGTGTCACCTTCCGGTCCCAGAATTCCCATGACGGAGAGTAGAGACCCATAGAGAACAGCAGGGAAAAGCCGATGGTGCAGAACATGAAGATTCCAAACTGTAACAGCAGTAAGGATGTACATGTGTATATAGCCGACATATACAATACTAAAGCATGATTGCAGGAGCACAGGGGTAAGGATATAATGAATACATCAAAAGAATAAAGCACTCAAAATGATGGAAGGATCACAATAACAAGCATCTCTACCCAATAAATATACCACTCGGAAATAGAGGTTTGAAGGATCACAGTAAGTAAGGATTATGTACCCAATAGATATACGACTCAAAAGTAATCATATGTAAGGTTTGAAAGAATCACCACTAGGCACAGTTAAGGATTATGTACCCAATAGATATACGACTCAAAAAGTTGAAGGATCACAGCAGTAAGGATTATGTACCCAATAGATATACGACTCAAAACAGTTGAAGGATCACAGCAGTAAGGATAATGTACCCAATAGATATACGACTCAAAACAGTTGAAGGATCACAGCAGATAAGGATTCTGTCTAAACCCGATGGACATACCACTTAAAATGGTTGAGGTATCAAGCATTAAGAATCATATACCCAATAGACATTCCACTCAAAACAGGATCTCAGTAGTAAAGATCATGAATACACCCGATAAACACACCACTCAAAATAGCTGAACGATCACAGTATAACTGATTATATACTCTATAAACACAGCATTCAAAATAAGTAAAGAATCCCTTCTTTTTCACCGAGAGTATTCAAGACAGTTTAACCCTTTGATTCCCACACCCTATCCACCAACTGCAAAACTTGACCCGTTGACTCCCGTACCCTCTTCACCAACTGCAAAGACTTAAATCCTTTTACACTTCCTGCATGAAGCCACGAGGGTTAAGTTTTTGCTTTGCTAGCATGGTCGACAATACAGGATGATGATGGACATGGTGCGGGAGTCAAAGGGTTAAACATCATTGTTTTAACCTTTTTCAACGTTTTTATTTCATCCAGTCTGGAACTCGATGATAACTGAAATCCACAGTAAAGTCACCGAAGGCAGACCAAACATTCATGGCTTTCTGTTCAAAGATCAAAATGTAAACGTCGGTATTCAGTGGACCACTTTAAGACAGTGAAACATTCTCCATCGGAGATGTAACTCTTCTTTGTCATGATTATCATTACATAATACTGAGTCTGTTTCCAGTGGACGGCATATACACAAAGCTTAAGTCTGTTTCAAGCAGTCGGAGCATACACAATGCTTAAGTCTTGTTTCCAATGAACGGCATATACACAATGCTTACGTCTCGTTTGCCGTGGACGACATATACACAATACTTAAGTCTTGTTTCTAATGAACGGCATATACACACAGCTTAAGTCTAATTCCCAGTGGACGACATATGCACAATGGTTAAGTCTGTTTTCAGTGGACGACAATACACAATACTTAAGTCTGTTTCCAGTGGACGACATATACACGATGCTTAACTCTAATTCCCAGTGGACGACATATACACAATGCTTAAGTCTGTTTCCAATGAACGGCATATACACAATGCTTAAGTCTGTTTCCAATGAACGGCATATACACACTGCTTAAGTCTAATTCCCAGTGAACGACATATACACAGTGCTTAAGTCTGTTTCCAGTGGATGACATATACACAATGCTTAAGTCTGTTTCCAATGAACGGCATATACACACTGCTTAAGTCTAATTCCCAGTGGACGACATATACACAATGCTTAAGTCTGTTTCCAATGGACGACATATACACACTGCTTAAGTCTGTTTCCAGTGGACGACATATGCACAATACTTAAGTCTGTTTCCAATGAACGGCATACACACACTACTTAAGTCTAATTCTCAGTGGACGACATATACACAATGCTTAAGTCTGTTTCCAATGGACGACATATACACACTGCTTAAGTCTGTTTCCAGTGGACGACATATGCACAATACTTAAGTCTGTTTCCAATGAACGGCATACACACACTACTTAAGTCTAATTCTCAGTGGACGACATATACACAATGCTTAAGTCTAATTTCCAGTGGACGACATATACACGATGCTTAAGTCTGTTTCCAGTGGACGACATATACACGATGCTTAAGTCTGTTTCGAGTGGATGACACATACACGATGCTTAAGTCTAATTCCCAGTGGATGACATATACACACTGCTTAAGTCTTTTTCCAGTGGATGACACATACACGATGCTTAAGTCTAATTCCCAGTGGACGACATATACACACTGCTTAAGTCTGTTTCTAGTGGATGACACAATACTTATTACAGAACGATGAAGTCTGTCCAGTGGACGGGGTAATGATTATCACACAATGTCAAAAACCGGTTTCCAATGAACAGTGTTGAAAGACTGGAGTGCTGTCCTGTGAGTTTCACTGTTCTTGGACTGCTAACACCGCTATCACTTTAACCCTTTGACTCCCGCACCCTCTCCACCAACATCCTGCATCGTCAGCCATGCTAGCAGGAAGCTTGTGGATAGAGTTAGGGAGTCAAAGGGTTAAGTTTCTGTAGTTGGCGGATTGGGTGAGGGAGTCAAAGGGTTAAGTTTCTGCAGTTGGTGGATATGGTGAGGGAGTCAAAGGGTTAAGATTCTGCAGTTGGTGGATAGGGTAAGGGAGTCAAAGGGTTAAGTTTTTACAGTTGGTGGATAGGGTGAGGGAGTCAAAGGGTTAAGATTCTGCAGTTGGTGGGTACGGTGAGGGAGTCAAAGGGTTAAGTTTCTGCAGTTGGTGGATAGGATGAGGGAGTCAAAGGGTTGAATTTCTGCGGTTGGTGGATAGGATGCGGGGGTCAAAGGGTGAACCTAGAGGGACCCACGTTGAGCATTGTGATTCCAACAGACGACGTGGAGGGAATGAAGCAACAGTTTAACACACAACACACACGTTTGTTTCCCAGTGGACGGCTTCAAATGAGATATGTTTCACGAGGTAGGACATATCACATAGTTTGAATAATGACCACACGATGTAAAAGTCTGTTTTTAATGGACGACTTTGTGCTGGGATGTGATGTAGTGTCTCTGTTCGTAGATGATCACCACACACAGTGTCTGATGTCATTGGACGCCATTGGGGGAAGGAAAAACAAACTCAGCATATAATGTGATAGTCTGTTTTTGTATGTATGTATTGAGGGAATGTTTTTGTATGGACGCTATTGAGGGAATGTTTTTGTATGGACGCTATTCAGGGAATGTTTTTGTATGGACGCTATTCAGGAATGTTTTTGTATGGACGCTATTCAGGGAATGTTTTTGTATGGACGCTATTGAGGGAATGTTTTTGTATGGACGCAATTCAGGGAATGTTTTTGTATGGACGCTATTGAGGGAATGTTTTTGTATGGACGCTATTGAGGGAATGTTTTTGTATGGACGCTATTGAGGGAATGTTTTTGTATGGACGCTATTGAGGGAATGTTTTTGTATGGACGCAATTCAGGGAACGTTTTTGTATGGACGCTTTCGATGGAATAAACTAGAAATTTAGCACAAAATGTAAACGTCTGTTTTAAACAGACAGCAGTGAGGAAATAAAGCAGAAATTCATCAAAACCTGTGAAGGTCTGTTTGTGAATGGACGCCAAAGTACAAATATAGCACAAAATGTAACTATCTCTTTTTAAATGGACGGCATGGAGAGAAAACAAAAAGTTGAAATTCAGCACAAAATACAGAAGTCGGTTTTCAAATGGACGCCACAGACGGAATGCTGTAGAAATTCTGCACACAGTGTAAAATCCGGACTGACTCGATGAACCGAACCATTCTCTACTGGTACGCCATTGTCCTGCGGTCTCTAGCACCACTATCACCTCCCTGTGGCCGGGTGCGTGCTGAACACTTCCTGAAGAGGACCCGGAAGTCGCCGATGTCCCCCTGAGGTCCCACAATTCCCATGACGGTGACGTAAAGACCCATGGAGAAGAGCAGGGAAAAGCCGATGGTGCAGAACATAAAGATTCCAAACTGGAACAAGATGGTTTGGGTCATCAGTACATCTGTTGACGTTCCACTTAGTGCGAAAAAGCACACGGTGATTGTGTGAAGTGATAGTAAGGTGTGGGCACTATGGCAGACGCCTTAAGCCTGCACAGTCTGCACAATCTTTGATCTGTGCTTGTGGGTCACAATAGATTTTGTTAAGGCACACGGTGATTGTGTCAAGTGACAGTAAAGGTTTGGGTACTATGCCAGACGCCTTAAGCCTACACAATACAATGTGTGGACACTATACCAGACGCCTTAAGCCTACACAATACAAGGTGTGGACATTATGGCAGACGCCTTAAGCCTACACAATACAAGGTGTGGACACTATAGCAGACGCCTTAAGCCTGCACAATACAAGGTGTGGACACTATGACAGACGCCTTAAGCCTACACAATACAAGGTGTGGACACTATAGCAGACGCCTTAAGCCTACACAATACAAGGTGTGGACACTATGACAGACGCCTTAAGCCTGCACAATACAAGGTGTGGACACTATAGCAGACGCCTTAAGCCTACACAATACAAGGTGTGGACACTATGACAGACGCCTTAAGCCTGCACAATACAAGGTGTGGACACTATGGCAGACGCCTTAAGCCTACACAATACAAGGTGTGGACACTATAGCAGACGCCTTAAGCCTACACAATACAAGGTGTGGACATTACGGCAGACGCCTTAAGCCTACACAATACGAGGTGTGGACACTATGGCAGAAGCCTTAAGCCTGCACAGTCTGCACAATTATTTCTCTGTGCTAGTGGGTCACAACAGCTTTTGTAAAGGCACACGGAAATTGTGTCAAGTGATAGTCGAGATGTGGACACTATGGCAGACGCCTTAAGCCTACACAGTCTGCTATGTGTTTTTGAATGAGGACATCATGTGGAGGCACACAGCAATTCCATGAACTACGCATTACGGTCAAGTGACAGCCAACACACAGACACTGCGACAAACGTGTAAGTCTACACTGTGCTTGTTAATGATGGCATTGTGCTGTTATGAACACACAGGAGTAGGTGCAGAAAATCAATACAGCATAAACATAATTCATCATACATCAACACATAGGAATTTGACTTGCAGCATCGGTTTGAATTATATTTAAGTGTAAAAATACTAAAGGTTTGTTGTTTTTCTTTCCAGTTTTCTGAGCCTCTTCAGTGAAGATAGAGCATGGGACAAATGTTAACACTGCTATGATGATGCATGACGATGGGGATGATAATCATGCTATGGAGTTCCTGTCTGCATTGAGACTGCATGACACAGCTGTACTCTACACTTGCCTTCATAACATATTCTGGCTTCAAACAGGTCCGAGAGATACAGACACCTACGGTGCTCGAGAGGCAATTTGAGCAACACCATAAATAATGCATCCATAATGTAGTTGAGACTTAACTCTGTGGTGTCACTGAGCTCATAGTATCATCATCAGGTGCCCTGCCGCATGGCGTTGGCGATCATGGACTTCCATCTGCCTCTATCTCTCGTTGCCCCCAGCATCTCCCCCACCTTCCTCGTCCCCAGCCACTCTGCAAGTCCGTCCAGCATTTTCTCTCTGGGTCTACCCGGTGCTCTCTTTCCCTTCAGCTTTCCCGTTGTGACCAGGTGCTCCAAATCCCCTTCCTCATAAAATGGCCTATAAATGTTGCCTGTCTTTTCCTAATCTTCCTTATGAGTGATCTACTTGTGTCTGCCTCCATCAAGACTGTCTCGTTTGTTTTCTTTGCTGTCCATGGAACCCTCAACATTCTTCTTAGAAACCACATCTCGGCTGCCTCAATCTTGCTCTGGCTTTGTTTGTTGACTGTCCACGCCTCACAACCGTACAACAGTATTGGTTCTATATAACATTCAAGAACTCTCTTCCTGACGTTAATTGATAGGCATTTGTTGGTAATAATGCTTGTCATCTTCTTGAATGCTGTTTTGGCTTGGCCGATTCTGCCGGCTATTTCTGATGTGCATTTGCAGTCTGATGAAATGATCGTTCCCAGGTATTTGAATTTATCAACCTGTGTCATAGTATAGCATGTTCATTTCTGCGTAGGAGCCGACTGGAGCCGAAAAATCCAGCAATGATTTTAAAAGGACTGATGGGGATTCAAACCCACAATCTTCCAGTCGGTAGTCTGTTGCGCTAACTACGGTGACAGGTAACAAAGTTTTATTGATCTGAACGTCTTTCTATTTGTCACCCTACAAATCACTAGTCCACTAACCCCCTCCCTCACCCAGGAAGCTTCCACCACCATTGTTATCACCTTGATAACACAACCTTCCTACTGGTGGCATGCATACTGCAATAAGTTACCCATCCTTCAACAGTTTCAACAACTACTGCACAGCTCACTTCTCTTGGACCTAGACCTGCAGTTCACAGTATCATAGCCATCCCCTACCCAACACCAGACCCAATAGGGCTGCACACGTATACAACATGACCGAGATCACTCGCACCACTAGCACCACTGTCAGCCACCTCATATATCTCACAAACCCACCCACCCTGAACTGCAATTTCACATACCCATGTATAATCAACTTTCAATGGGGAGTAGGGGAGAGAGAGAGAGAGAGAGAGAGAGAGAGAGAGAGAGAGAGAGAGAGAGAGAGAGAGAGGACAGACAGACAGACAGACAGACAGACAGACAGACAGTCAGAGACAGAGACAGAGACAGACAGACAAACAGACAAACAAACAAACAAGACAGGCAGACTGACATGAGAACTAAAGAACGCAACAACAAAACGTTTGACAGAAGGCAAGTGAATAATATTATATGATTGAGACAAATTAAAACCAATACAGTACTGTATGATGTGTTGCATTTTTCCTGCGGTCTGTTTGGTTCTTTGGATGGAGCTGTAGACACAAGATCTAGTACCCAGAGTTCAATCCCAAAGCACACATCAAACAACTGGTTCTGTTCTGTTTTGTTTTGTCGAGTTTTAAGTCCCACCACTCTGAGTATATGAGGACTTGTTATAAGAATGTTGCTCAAAGAAGCCTTAAAACAGTTTGGTTGCACTGTGAGATACTGATGCTATTGTCGGATTCTCTTATCTATGGTTGACCATCGTGGTCGATGAAGTCCAACCTAGCACTTTAACTGTGTACCCTCAAGTGGGATTTGAAGCCAAATTCTGATGCACGCAGGCAGCGGCATACTAGACACTCAATGGAACACTCTGCATAGTTGGTTCTGGCCTTTATTGCTGCACGCTTTTCCACTTGGCTGCTTTCGTCTTTCATTTTCATAAGCTTCTGTTCCCTTGCAAATAGCTTGCCTTCATTCAGACCTGTTTGTGGCCATGATTTCCCATTGTTCGTCATCAATGTCACATTTCTGGAGGAGGATTTTTTCGGATTCTCTTATTATGGCAAAAACTTACCCGTTCGCCGCCTGTCTTAATGTTTCCATCATTCTGGTGGTGTCAGCTTAGTGTTTCACAGGCCTCTGTCTCCCATCTCTTCATTCAAGACATTTCCTGTGCAAAGTGTTTTGCGCAGGCTCAGGGAGTATATCAGATACTTGCAGGCAGACTTGGGTGGAGTGCATAGGACATTGTCCGAGTGTGACGGCTCCCTCTTGATGGTACCCCAAACTCTTAATAGAATTCATATTGTGTTGTATAGTATTGTGTTTTATTGCATTGTACTGTAATGTACTGTACTGTATTGTATTGTATTGTACTGTGTTGAATTATATTGTATTCTACAGTGCTGTGTTGTACTGTATTGCATTGTATTGTACTGTACTGTATTGTATTGTATTGCATTGCATTGTATTGTATCGTATTGTACTGTATTGTACTTATTGCATTGTATTGCGTCG
>CM060308.1:168443-208443 GCA_030674185.1 Monoplex corrugatus | reverse complement strand
GTGTGTGTGCGTGCGTGCGTGTGTGCGTGTGTGTCTTTTCGGCGCTTGGATTTGATTTTGTCGAGATTTGCGCTATATAAATATTGTAATTATTATGTATGCATGTGCGTACGTATGTATGTATGTAAGTATGTATGTATACGCTTAGATTTATGTATGTATGTATGTGTGCATGTATACGCTCAGCTTAGATTTATGTATGTAAGTATGTAAGCATGTATGTATGCATGTATACGCTCATATGTATGTAGGTATGTAAGCATGTATACGCTCAGCGCTTAGATTTGATTTTATCAAGATTTTGCGCTATATAAATAAAATATATTATTATTATTATTATCATTAGTAGCAGTAATAATAATAATGATAATAATAATAATAATAATAGTAATAATAATAATAGTAATAAAAATAATAATAATAATAATAATAATAATAATAATAATAATAATAATAATAATAATAATGATGATGATGATGATGATGATGATGATGATGATGATGATGATGATGATGATGATGATGATGACGACGACGACGATGACGACGACGATTATGATAATAAGAATAATAGAAATAATAATAATGATAGAAATACTACTACTACTACTTCTACTACTATTACTACTACTATTTGATTGTCTTAACATTATGGTATTTTATATTCTATATTTTCTGCTACTTTTGTCACAATGGAGGTACCATATGAAATTCGGCTTGTTCCACCCGGAATGAGCACGTCGTCACAGTATAATGCCACTCTCTTTTTTCTGTCTGCTTGCATATCTGTCAAAGTGGATTTTTTTCAGAATTTTGTTGGGACACTTCTTTTATTGTCCAGGACTCTGGGGTTCTTTAACGTGTCAAAGTGCATGCTGCACACAGAACATATGTTTTTATCGCCTTATCTAAAGAACTAGCACACCCAGACCACTACCCAGAGTTTAGTGAAGGGGTTTGAATCTGGAACTTCGCGTTTGTCAGGCACGTGCTGAACCTCAAGACCTAGGGTTTGTGTGAAAGCTCGTGGCTTATGCTGTGATCATTTCGGATCTTCTCCATGGTATGATGTCGGTGGGGTCAATATACGTATGGAATTTATTCCGAGCGCAGAGACGTAATCCTGAGAAACTGAACTGAAACTGAAACTGTAACTGAAACTGTAACTGAAACTGTAGTGAACCCTCAGTCTAACAGTAGTATTTTTTTTTTTTTGTCATTAATTTTTTTTCGGCCCCATTTTCTAGCCACCTTAATGGCCATAGAAGTTGGGACAAGTTGTTTACAATACCACGACCATAATGACGACAAGGATGATGATAATTCATGATGCTCTGGAGTTCCGTCAAGAATTGAGACTGTCTGATAGGGCCGACACAACCTGCCATCGGTGTACTCCTCACTTATTCAGTCGCACTGTCGTGAGTTCGCTCACGGCGGTGCGCATTGAAGCCAGTTCTCAACCCAGCAGTTGCGCTGAAGAAGTCGGCCGGATCGCCGATGAAAGCTATGCAGTAAGTAGCTTTTTTTTGTCACTGAGAGACAGGTTCAGCTAGGTAGTCATTAGGCTTTTCTTACGTTTACTATCATGATATATCTTGGCGTCAAAACCAGGCCCGACAGATACAGACACCTACGGGTGTTGGTCAGGAGATCTGAGCAACACCCACAATGATGCATCCAAGAAGTGGATGAGATTCGACTATGTGGTCCCAATCTTCTTAATAAAGTTATTGCATACTCAACTTTCAGTAGGAGCCAGTTGAATCCGAAAACAACAACAACAACAACAACAACAACAATAACAACAAACCCCCCAGTAATTTTGATTCGACTGAAAGGGATTCGAACCCAAAACCCTCCAATCGGTGATATGTTGCGCTAACTACTGCACCACAACGACGGGGCTTCGCCATTAAAGTTTGTTGTGAATTTATAAGCATGGTAATAGCAACCAGTATAGAACCAATACTGTTGTATGGTTGCGAGGCGTGGACAGTCAGCAAGCAAAGCCAGAGCAAGATTGAGGCAGCCGAGATGTGGTTTCTCAGAAGAACGTTGAGAGTTCCATGGACAGCAAAGAAAACAAACGAGACAGTCTTGATGGAGGCAGACACAAGTAGATCACTCATAAGGAAGATTAGGAAAAGACAGGCAACATTTATAGGCCATTTTATGAGGAAGGAGGATTTGAAGCACCTGGTCACAACGGGAAAGCTGGAGGGAAAGAGAGCACCGGGCAGACCCAGGGAGAGAATGCTGGACGGACTTGCAGAGTGGCTGGGGATGAGGAGGGTGGGGGAGATGCTGGGGGCAACGAGAGATAGAGACGGTTGAAAGTCCATGGTCACCAACGCCATGCGGCAGGGCACCTGATGATGATGATAATGGCAACTGAATACAACGTCGAGGTGACGTCATTGAATGGCCAATGTTACATCGTGCATGGTGTCGTCTTTCTGTCTGCTGTATGTATAAGGTTACATTCTTGTGCTGTGTGTATAATGTCACAGTGAGCTGTTGTATGTATAATGTCACAGTGAGCTGTTGTGTTTATTATGTCACAGTGAGCTGTTGTGTTTATAATGTCACAGTGAGCTGTTGTGTGTATAATGTCACAGTGGGCTGTTGTGTGTATAATGTCACAGTGAGCTGTTGTGTTTATAATGTCACAGTGAGCTGTTGTGTTTATTATGTCACAGTGGGCTGTTGTGTTTATAATGTCACAGTGAGCTGTTGTGTTTATTATGTCACAGTGAGCTGTTGTGTTTATAATGTCACAGTGAGCTGTTGTGTTTATAATGTCACAGTGAGCTGTTGTGTTTATTATGTCACAGTGAGCTGTTGTGTTTATTATGTCACAGTGAGCTGCCGTGTGTATAATGTCACAGTGAGCTGTTGTGTTTATTATGTCACAGTGAGCTGTTGTGCGTATAATGTCACAGTGGGCTGTTGTGTGTATAATGTCACAGTGGGCTGTTGTGTGTATAATATCACAGTGAGCTGTTGTGTGGATAATGTCACAGTGAGCTGTTGTATGTATAATGTCACAGTGAGCTGTTGTGTGTATAATGTCACAGTGAGCTGTTGTGTTTATAATGTCACAGTGGGCTGTTGTGATTATTATGTCACAGTGAGCTGTTGTGTTTATAATGTCACAGTGGGCTGGTGTGTTTTTATGTCACAGTGAGCTGTTGTGTTTATAATGTCACAGTGAGCTGTTGTGTTTATTATGTCACAGTGAGTTGTTGTGTTTATAATGTCACAGTGAGCTGCCGTGTGTATAATGTCACAGTGAGCTGTTGTGTTTATTATGTCACAGTGAACTGTTGTGCGTATAATGTCACAGTGGGCTGTTGTGTGTATAATGTCACAGTGGGCTGTTGTGTGTATAATGTCACAGTGGGCTGGTGTGTGTATAATGTCACAGTGAACTGTTGTGTTTATAATGTCACAGTGGGCTGTTGTGTGTATAATGTCACAGTGAGCTGTTGTGTGTATAATGTCACAGTGGACTGTTGTGTGTATAATGTCACAGTGGGCTGGTGTGTGTATAATGTCACAGTGAGCTGTTGTGTGTATTATGTCACAGTGAGCTGCCGTATGTATAATGTTACAGTGAGCTGTTGTGTGTATAATGTCACAGTGAGCTATTGTGTGTATAATGTCACAGTGAGCTGTTGTGTTTATAATGTCACAGTGAGCTGTTGTGTTTATAATGTCACAGTGAGCTGTTGTGTGTATAATGTCACAGTGAGCTGTTGTGTTTATAATGTCACACAGTGAGCTGTTGTGTTTATAATGTCACAGTGAGCTGTTGTGTGTATAATGTCACAGTGAGCTGTGGTGTGTGTACTGTCACAGTGAGCTGTTGCGTGTATAATGTCACAGTGAGCTGTTGTGTTTATAATGTCACAGTGGGCTGGTGTGTGTACAATGTCACAGTGAGCTGTTGTGTGTATAATGTCACAGTGAGCTGTTGTGTGTATAATATCACAGTGAGCTGTTGTGTGTATAATGTCACAGTGAGCTGTTGTGTGTATGATGTCACAGTGAGCTGTTGTGTATATAATGTCACAGTGAGCTGTTGTGTGTATAATGTCACAGTGGGCTGCTTTGTGTATAATGTCACTGTGAGCTGTTGTGTGTATAATGTCACAGTGAGCTGTTGTGTGTATAATGTCACAGTGAGCTGTTGTGTATATAATGTCACAGTGAGCTGTTGTGTGTATAATGTCACAGTGAGCTGCTGTGTGTATGTCACAGTGAGCTGTTGTGTGTATGTCACAGTGAGCTGTTGTGTGTATGTCACAGTGAGCTGCTGTGTGTATAATGTCACAGTGAGCTGATGTGTGTATAAAGTCACAGTGAGCTGTTGTGTGTATAATGTCACAATGAACTGCCGTGTGGATAATGTCACAGTAAGCTGCTGTGTGTATAATGTCACAGTGAGCTGTTGTGTGTATAATGTGACTCCTGCCTTGCTGCCCTAAGATCAGACAAAGGGCGGAGGGTGGGGGTGGTGGAATCGTCTGCTGTGCTCCACTGACCTTGCCCTAAATGACAGACCGTGTGGGTGTTGCTATAGGTGTTCCTGTGATCTTTGTAACAGATATGATCAGCCCACGTGAGTGGTAATTTAAGACTTCTTTCGCATTCCACCAATCTTGTCACGCACATGTCCTACACATTATAGTGGTATTTTTCGGCCTTAAGTGACTCCAGCAATTACAAACAAAAACAAAATCCAACCAACCGACCAACCAACCAACTAACCAACCGACCGACCGACCGACCGACCGACCGACCGACCGACCAACCAACCAACCAACCAACCAACCAACCAACCACCAACCAATCAACCAACCAACCAACCAACCAACCAACTCCCCCCCAAAAAACAACAACAACAAACAAACAAACAGACAGACAAACAGACAAACAAACAGGTAAACCACAGACACAAAAACAAACAAACAAACAAAAACGCTACAACTGTTATTGTTATACTGTCATTATTATCATCATAATTGTTGTTCATGTTGTTGTTATACTGTCATTATTATCATCATAATTGTTGTTCATGTTGTTGTTATACTGTCATTATTATCATCATAATTGTTGTTCATGTTGTTGTTATACTGTCATTATTATCATCATAATTGTTGTTCATGTTGTTGTTATACTGTCATTATTATCATCATAATTGTTGTTCATGTTGTTGTTATACTGTCATTATTATCATCATAATTGTTGTTCATGTTGTTGTTATACTGTCATTATTATCATCATAATTGTTGTTCATGTTGTTGTTATACTGTCATTATTATCATCATAATTGTTGTTCATGTTGTTGTTATACTGTCATTATTATCATCATAATTGTTGTTCATGTTGTTGTTATACTGTCATTATTATCAACATAATTGTTGTTCATGTTGTTGTTATACTGTCATTATTATCAACATAATTGTTGTTCATGTTGTTGTTATACTGTCATTATTATCATCATAATTGTTGTTCATGTTGTTGTTATACTGTCATTATTATCATCATAATTGTTGTTCATGTTGTTGTTATACTGTCATTATTATCATCATAATTGTTGTTCATGTTGTTGTTATACTGTCATTATTATCATCATAATTGTTGTTCATGTTGTTGTTATACTGTCATTATTATCATCATAATTGTTGTTCATGTTGTTGTTATACTGTCATTATTATCATCATAATTGTTGTTCATGTTGTTGTTATACTGTCATTATTATCATCATAATTGTTGTTCATGTTGTTGTTATACTGTCATTATTATCATCATAATTGCTGTTCATGTTGTTGTTATACTGTCATTATTATCATCATAATTGTTGTTCATGTTGTTGTTATACTTCATTATTATCATCATAATTGTTGTTCATGTTATTGTTATACTGTCATTATTATCATCATAATTGTTGTTCATGTTGTTGTTATACTGTCATTATTATCATCATAATTGTTGTTCATGTTGTTGTTATACTGTCATTATTATCATCATAATTGTTGTTCATGTGTTGTTGTATACTGTCATTATTATCATCATAATTATTGTTCATGTTGTTATACTGTCATTATTATCATCATAATTGTTGTTCATGTTGTTGTTATACTGTCATTATTATCATCATAATTGTTGTTCATGTTGTTGTTATACTGTCATTATTATCAACATAATTGTTGTTCATGTTGTTGTTATACTGTCATTACTATCATCATAATTGTTGTTCATGTTGTTGTTATACTGTCATTATTATCAACATAATTGCTGTTCATGTTGTTATACTGTCATTATTATCATCATAATTGTTGTTCATGTTGTTGTTATACTGTCATTATTATCATCATAATTGTTGTTCATGTTGTTGTTATACTGTCATTATTATCATAATAATTGTTGTTCATGTTGTTGTTATACTGTCATTATTATCATCATAATTGTTGTTCATGTTGTTGTTATACTGTCATTATTATCATCATAATTGTTGTTCATGTTGTTGTTATACTGTCATTATTATCATCATAATTGTTGTTCATGTTGTTGTTATACTGTCATTATTATCATCATAATTGTTGTTCATGTTGTTATACTGTCATTATTATCATCATAATTACTGTTCATGTTGTTGTTATACTGTCATTATTATCATCATAATTACTGTTCATGTTGTTGTTATACTGTCATTATTATCATCATAATTACTGTTCATGTTGTTGTTATACTGTCATTATTATCATCATAATTACTGTTCATGTTGTTGTTATACTGTCATTATTATCATCATAATTACTGTTCATGTTGTTGTTATACTGTCATTATTATCATCATAATTGTTGTTCATGTTGTTGTTATACTGTCATTACTATCAACATAATTGCTGTTCATGTTGTTGTTATACTGTCATTACTATCAACATAATTGCTGTTCATGTTGTTGTTATACTGTCATTACTATCAACATAATTGCTGTTCATGTTGTTGTTATACTGTCATTACTATCAACATAATTGCTGTTCATGTTGTTGTTATACTGTCATTACTATCAACATAATTGCTGTTCATGTTGTTGTTAAGGGTGGCGTGTATTAGTTTAACGTGTGTCTGCATTTTTGTTACTAGTATTAATATTGTTACATTGTCATTATTACCACAGTTGTTATTGTTGCTATTAAGAGTTGGAATGTATTAGCTTAACGTGTGACTGCTTTTTTGCTACTAGTATTAATATTGTTACATTGTCATTATTATCATAGTTGTTGTTATTGTTGTTATTAAGGGTTGAAATGTATTAGCTTAACGTGTGTCTGCTTTTCTTATCCATTTGTGACCTCCCACCACGAAATCAGTCTAAACTAGCATTTTGGACATTTTGAGATGTACATATCACTGGAAAGTGTATATTCTGCTGATTATTTTGGTACTTGAATAAAGCTTGTACTCAAAAAAATGAAGAAGTTATGTATGTTTAAAGTCATTAAGTTGTATGACGGCCATTTTGAGAAAACGGCCTCTAAAATTTTTGTGTGCTCTCCTACACATTTTCCTTAGATTTCTTTATTTGGTGGCTTTGACCCAGTTTGTTTCTAATTTTCGCGCCATTATCTGAAAGGTGCACCAAAGAGATTTCCATTAGTATATTACATGTGCGGGTACTGTACAGGTTACGGCACATAATAAGAGACAAAAAGAGGTACTTTTGGTAGGAAATTGGGTTCTTTCTGCTGCGATCAGTGCATTAAAATACCATTTTAAATTGATTAATAATATTTTTTTCAAGAAAAAAAATTTCTGTGGGGGATAGATTATAGTCTACAGAAATCAATTTTGAGAAAAAGTCAAACACCCCAGATAGATCCTCAGTCACCTTTTCAGCTCCTAGTGCTGTTCGACTGACTGCAAATTAAGACTGATTTCGTGGTGGGAGGTCACATTTGTAAAGTGCTTGACCAGTTGGCATATGGAAATTAATATTTCATCACTATTTTTTTTTCACTTTTATAAACTGACTGACGTTGTTATCCTTCATCAACGTCAGGGTTGACATCTGCCCCCACTACTTTGTTTGTTTCTGACACTTCCTTTACTTTCTTCCTTTCCTTTGAACCTACGTCTGTATTTTACGTTTTTCTTTCTATTATGGCTGTTTTCGTTGCTTTTACTTTCATTAAAAGTATGTTATTGCCATTACAAATCATCATCATCATCATCAGTCCCGTAGTCTGGTTGACCGTTGGGGCACCACTGAAGATTTTGCAACCAACTTCCTCCACCTCTCACGGTCCTCAGCTTTCCGCAGAATGATATTCCATTCAAGGCCAGTCCACTCTCTGATATTGTCTTCCCATCTTTTTCTCTGTCTGCCTTCTTCGTCTCCCTCCCTGTACTGTTCCCTGCAAGACGGTCTTGGCCAGTCCAGATGATCGTGTGACGTGCCCGTACCACCTCAGTTTGCGTCTTATCGCTGAAGTCAGGAGGTCTTCATACGGGCCGATGGCGTTTTCGATTCGGGTTTTCGCTTCCTTATTGGTTATATGATCTTTGTACGAGATACCAAGAAGTTTGCGGAAGCATCTCATCTCCATTGTCTGTATCCTTCTTTCAGTGTCTGCTGTTATGGTCCATGTTTCGAATGCCATTACAACATCATTATGTTAAATTGTTGTTGTTGTTGGGAATTGACGTGTTATTTGCTTTACATGTGTCTACCTATGTCTCTCATGCTTTTGAAATATTTCTGACCAATTGAAACAGAATTAACAGTTTACTGTCATTCAACATTATAACTTTTTTGACAATGTGTGTGTCATGATTTATCTGTTTTCCAAAAAGCGTTGAATGGAGGAAGGACGCATACCAAAAGACGTTCTCTACGGCGAACTGGCAAACCGGAAGCGAACTCCAGGACGCCCACAGCTACGCTTTGTAGACGCATGCAAAAGGGACCTTAGAAGCTCAGGGATTGACCCAGGCTCTTGGGAGACTCTGGCGGAAGACAGTCAGCGTGGCGGACAGCCGTTCAGCAAGGCGTTGTGAATGCGGAGAGGAGAAGAGCAGAAAGCGCAGATGAGAAAAGGGCTCTTCGCAAGCAACGTTCCAGAAACCAGACAATAGCGACTCAATTTGTATGTGGCAGATGTGACGGAGATTGCCACTCAAGAATCGGCCTGCACAGCAACAGCGGAAAGTGCACGTCATGACCACAACGCCTCCTGGTGCAGACTATCATCTCCTGAGATGTAAAGAGGCCGACGATGATATATGTATATATATATATATATATATATATATATATATATATATATATAAAAAGAAAGAAAAGACACGAAAGTCGTTGACTGGAGATTTGCAGTTGCAGTATTTTCCCTTGCTCACTTTAATGTTTCCTTTATCGTCTTCCTTTCCTTTTTATTTGACTATGTAAATATCTAACTATAGTGACAAGAACTTGCTACAGTACAGGCCCAGTAGGATCTAATGTTACTATCCTGAAGTCATTTTGTTTGAATGTGTGATCAACTGGGAAAAAAAAGAACGTGTCTACACATTTTGTCACAGACACGACAGACAGATAGACGGACAGAGAGACAAACGGACAGATGGAGAGCAGACAGACAGACAGAGACAGACAGTTTTGAAAATGGGTATAACCCTGATGTGGCTCTTTGCAGTCGGTTGGGCTTTAAACGAAAATAACAGTAACAGTGATAACAGTCCTTTTCTGTTTGTAGCGTATCATTCATTGTTGCGGTGTTTCGGTGACGCAGACAGTTTACAGGACGAGCCCCCATTGACCGTTCGGAACAGACCTTGATCTGCTCCAAATGGACGAGTGGCATGTTCCAGCCAATCGACGCGCAGCACTGAGCCGACACACATTTCGCAAATGGCGTCTTCTAGCTGAATAAACCCTAAAACTGGCCGATTCCAAGACAAAGTATTTGATAGAGTTGTATCAAGTTAACTAATGGTGTTCTTTAGAATAACCAAAACAAAACTTACAAAAAACAGACATTATCAGGAATCAGAAAAAAATACAAAAATTAGGAGAAAAAGACTGAAACTTCCTGCTGCTTCGTCCAGTGTGAGAAAACCACACTGGACGCAGCAACAGGGAAGTTTCAGTCTTTTTCTCCTTAATTTTGTATCTGGTGTTTGTGATTTTACGCTTGACAAAGGCAAGTTGGCCGAAAATTTTCACCTGTTTTGTCTGGTTGTATTAAGTACGCGTTCTTATTTAATTTTTTTTCGTGTTTTTTTTTCTGGTTCCTGTGAAGCCCAATATATCAGAGAGCGATCATATTGCTATTATGGTTCTTGTTATGATTACAGAACAACTCACGTCCAGGTGATGTGTGAATCCTGAGTCAAAGGCTGACGCGTTGTAGTGAACGTTGAGTGACGTCATAAAATCTGACGTTTCTGTGGCATTCCAGGGCATGCTGACGTCAACACTGCCAGACACAGGGTCATTCTGTAACACGTCATAAATTAAAAACATAGTTTAAAAAGATAGTAATATGTCATGCTCACGGAGGAGACGAAGTGATAAATAACCCATACAGTGATATGACCCACTAAGACACAATGCTCGCATTGCCGACAGTTTCTGATGTGGTACATCAATACTTTATGGCATGATGTAATAAAATAACATAAATATGACATGACGTGATAAAACAACATGAATATGACATGATGTGATAAACAACATAAATATGACATGATGTGATAAAACAACATAAATATGACATGATGTGATAAAACAACATAAATATGACATGATGTGATAAAACAACATAAATATGACATGATGTAATAATAATAATAATAATTACAATATTTATATAGCGCAAAATCTTGATAAAATCAAATCTAAGCGCTGAAGCAGACACACACGCAGGCACGCACGCTCGCACACACACGCACGCACACATACAGACACACACACACACACACACACACACACACACACACACCCACACACACGCATGGCTATAAATGGGGAGAAAGAATAAAAGCAATAAAAGCAAGAATAAAAGCAATGGAAAATTATAGAGAGCATAGCATACAATTATATATTATAACCATGTGATTCCCTCCGAGCGGAGACAGGCTGCAGAGGGGAGGGTTGAGTGAGGTTAGGATTTTATGCAGGAGAGAAAAGGTGAGTTTTGAGAGCGGACTTGAAGGAGACAAAAGTAGGTTGCTGACGGACTGAGAGAGGAAGTTTGTTCCAGGAGAGTGGACCAGAAACAGAGAAGGCTCGTGGACCATAGGTATTGAGCTTAGTGCGTGGAAAGCGAAGAGTCAGAGGATCAGAGGCAGAGCAGAGGGTACGTGAGGGAACATAGATCTCAAGTAGGCTTGACAGGTAATCGGGGGCTGCGTTATTGAGGCTTTTGTAGCACATGGTGTCTAGTTTGTACTGTATGCGCTTTGATACAGGGAGCCAGTGAAGTTGTGCCAGGAGAGGAGATATGTGATAAAACAACATAAATATGACATGATGTGATAAAACAACATAAATATGACATGATGTGATAAAACAACATAAATATGACATGATGTGATAAAAACAACATAACTATGACATGATGTGATATAAAACAACATAAATATGACATGATGTGATAAAACAACAATATGACATGATGTGATAAAACAACATAAATATGACATGATGTGATAAAACAACATAAATATGACATGATGTGATAAAACAACATAAATATGACGTCATGTGATAAAACAACAATATGACATGATGTGATAAAACAACATAAATATGACATGATGTGATAAAACAACATAGATATGACATGATGTGATAAAACAACATAAATATGACATGATGTGATAAAACAACATAAATATGACATGATGTGATAAAACAACATAGATATGAAATGACGTGATAAAACAACATAAATATGACATGATGTGATAAAACAACATAAATATGACATGATGTGATAAAACAACATAAATATGACATGATGTGATAAAACAACATAGATATGACATGATGTGATAAAACAACATAAATATGACATGATGTGATAAAACAACATGAATATGACATGATGTGATAAAACAACATAATATTGACATGATGTGATAAACAACATAAATATGACATGATGTGATAAAACAACAATATGACATGATGTGATAAAACAACATAAATATAACATGATGTGATAAAACAACAACAATATGACATGATGTGATAAAACAACATAAATATGACATGATGTGATAAAACAACATAAATATGACATGATGTGATAAAACAACATAAATATAACATGATGTGATAAAACAAATATGACATGATGTGATAAACAACATAAATATGACATGATGTGATAAAACAACATAAATATGACATGATGTGATAAAACAACATAAATATGACATGATGTGATAAAACAACATAAATATGACATGATGTGATAAAACAACAATATGACATGATGTGATAAAACAACATAAATATGACATGATGTGATAAAACAACAATATGACATGATGTGATAAAACAACATAAATATAACATGATGTGATAAAACAACAACAATATGACATGATGTGATAAAACAACATAAATATGACATGACGTGATAAAACAACAATATGACATGATGTGATAAAACAACATAAATATAACATGATGTGATAAAACAACAACAATATGACATGATGTGATAAAACAACATAAATATGACATGATGTGATAAAACAACAATATGATATGATGTGATAAAACAACATAAATATGACATGATGTGATAAAACAACATAAATATGACATGACGTGATAAAACAACATAAATATGACATGATGTGATAAAACAACATAAATATAACATGATGTGATAAAACAACAACAATATGACATGATGTGATAAAACAACATAAATATGACATGATGTGATAAAACAACAATATGATATGATGTGATAAAACAACATAAATATGACATGATGTGATAAAACAACATAAATATGACATGATGTGATAAAACAACATAAATATGACATGATGTGATAAAACAACATAAATATGACATGATGTGATAAAACAACATAAATATGACATGATGTGATAAAACAACAGCAATATGACATGATGTGATAAAACAACATAAATATGACATGATGTGATAAACAACATAAATATGACATGATGTGATAAAACAACATAAATATGACATGATGCGATAAAACAACATAAATATGACATGATGTGATAAAACAACATAAATATGACATGATGTTATATAACAACATAAATATGACATGATGTGATAAACAACATAAATATGGCATGATGTGATAAAACAACATAATATGGCATGATGTGATAAAACAACATAATATGGCATGATGTGATAAAACATAAATATGACATGATGTGATAAAACAACATAAATATGACATGACGTGATAAAACAACATAAATATGGCATGATGTGATAAAACATAAATATGACATGACGTGATAAAACAACATAATATGGCATGATGTGATAAAACAACATAAATATGGCATGATGTGATAAAACATAAATATGACATGACGTTATAAAACAACATAAATATGACATGATGTGATAAAACAACATAAATATGACATGATGTGATAAAACAACATAAATATGACATGATGTGATAAAACATAAATATGACATGACGTTATAAAACAACACAAATATGACATGATGTGATAAAACAACATAAATATGACATGATGTGATAAAACATAAATATGACATGACGTGATAAAACAACATAATATGACATGACGTGATAAAACAACATAAATATGACATGACGTGATAAAACAACATAAATATGACATGATGTGATAAAACAAATATGACGTGATATGATAAACAACATAAATATGACATGACGTGATAAAACAACATAAATATGACATGATGTGATAAAACAACATAAATATGACATGATGTGATAAAACAACATAAATATGACATGATGTGATAAAACAACATAAATATGACATGATGTGATAAAACAACATAAATATGACATGATGTGATAAAACAAATATGGCATGATGTGATAAACAACATAAATATGACATGATGTTATATAACAACATAAATATGACATGATGTGATAAAACAACATAAATATAAGAATCAAATACAAGAATCAAATACAAATGTTGCTGTCTCTGTTACAAAATTCTTACTTGCTCCGCTCCCTCTTATCTGTCTGAACTTCTTCAAGTGTATGTACCATCCAGAACGCTCCGATCCTCTACCGACACAAGAACTTTCTGTGTTCCCCGTTTCAACCGGAAACTGCATGGTCAGAGAGCTTTCTCCCACTCTGCTGCCATGACCTGGAACTCCCTTCCCTATCATATTCGCCATAAGCAATGTCTTCCTTCTTTCAAGTCTAGTCTGAAGACCTATCTTTTCACTCAATACTTTCATTGATCTTCTCTTTCTCTTCTCTCTCAGCCCTGATCATTGTGCCTACATATATGTGTGTGTGTGTGTGTGTTTGTGTGTGTGTGTGTGTGTGTGTGTGTGTGTGTGTGTGTGTGTGTGTGTGTGTGTGTGTGTGTGTGTGTTGTGAAGCATGTTTATGCGAGCAAGAGAGAGGGAGAGAGAGGGAGAGAGGAAAAGAGAGAGAGAGAGAGGCTGTGCGGGAGAGAGAGAGAGTGAGCAAGGAATATTGGGAGCACGGTAGAGAGCGAGAGTATGGTTGGGGTGGGGCAAGAGAGTGAGAGTATGAGTAAGAGTATGTGTAAGCGTGATAGAATTTGATAGTAGAGAAACTGAGTGGTTGAGAGAGGGAGTGTGTTTGGGTTTGTGTGTGTGTGTGTGTGTGTGTGTGTGTGTGTGTGTGTGTGTGTGTGTGTGTGTGTGTGTGTGTGTGTGTGTGTGTGTGTGTGTGAAGAGAAAGAGAGAGAAAATATTTTTGTATGATTGTCACTATTTTTAGTAATATTTGAATTTACTATGTTAATATGTCTTGTTGAACGTAAATTTTATGTTTTTATGTTATATAGTGTTAGCAGCGGTACGTTTAAATTTTATGTTGTATATATTTGTATTTAGTTATATACTGATTTTATGTGAAGCGCTTTGTGCTCTGGAAAACGCTATATAAATTGCCTTTCTTATTATTATTATTAATATGGCATGATGTGATAAAACAACATAAATATGACATGATGTGATAAAACAAATATGACGTGATATGATAAACAACATAAATATGACATGACGTGATAAAACAACATAAATATGACATGATGTGATAAAACAACATAAATATGACATGATGTGATAAAACAACATAAATATGACATGATGTGATAAAACAAATATGGCATGATGTGATAAACAACATAAATATGACATGATGTTATATAACAACATAAATATGACATGATGTGATAAAACAACATAAATATGGCATGATGTGATAAAACAACATAAATATGGCATGATGTGATAAAACAACATAAATATGACATGATGTTATATAACAACATAAATATGACATGATGTGATAAAACAACATAAATATGGCATGATGTGATAAAGCAACATAAATATGGCATAATGTGATAAAACAACATAAACATGGCATGATGTGATAAAACAACATAAATATGACATGATGTGATAAAACAACATAAATATGACATGATGTGATAAAACAACATAAATATGACATAATGTTATATAACAACATAAATATGACATGATGTGATAAAACAAATATGGCATGATGTGATAAACAACATAAATATGACATGATGTTATATAACAACATAAATATGACATGATGTGATAAAAACAACATAAATATGGCATGATGTGATAAAACAACATAAATATGGCATGATGTGATAAAACAACATAAATATGACATGATGTTATATAACAACATAAATATGACATGATGTGATAAAACAACATAAATATGGCATGATGTGATAAAGCAACATGAATATGACATGATGTGATAAAACAACATAAATATGGCATGATGTGATAAAACAACATAAATATGACATGATGTGATAAAACAACATAAATATGACATGATGTGATAAAACAACATAAATGTGGCATGATGTGATAAAACAACATAAATATGACGTGATGTGATAAAACAACATAAATATGACATGATGTGATAAAACAACATAAATATGAGATGATGTGATAAAACAACAATATGACATGATGTGATAAAACAACATAAATATGACATGATGTTATATAACAACATAAATATGACATGATGTGATAAAACAACATAAATATGACATGATGTGATAAAACAAACATGGCATGATGTGATAAAACAACATAAATATGACATGATGTGATAAAACAACATAGATATGACATGATGTTATATAGCAACATAAATATGACATGATGTGATAAAACAACATAAATATGGCATGATGTGATAAAACAACATAAATATGACATGACGTGATAAAACAACATAAATATGACATGATGTGATAAAACAAATATGGCATGATGTGATAAACAACATAAATATGACATGATGTTATATAACACCATAAATATGACATGATGTGATAAAACAACATAAATATGGCATGATGTGATAAAACAACATAAATATGGCATGATGTGATAAAACAACATAAATATGACATGATGTTATATAACAACATAAATATGACATGATGTGATAAAACAACATAAATATGGCATGATGTGATAAAGCAACATAAATATGGCATGATGTGATAAAACAACATAAATATGACATGATGTGATAAAACAACATAAATATGACATGATGTTATATAACAACACAAATATGACATGATGTGATAAAACAACATAAATATGGCATGATGTGATAAAACAACATAAATATGGCATGATGTGATAAAACAACATAAATATGACATGATGTGATAAAACAACATAAATATGACATGATGTGATAAAACAACATCAATATGACATGATCTGATAAAACAAATATGACATGATGTGATAAAACAACATAAATATGACATGATGTGATAAAACAACATAAATATGACATGATGTGATAAAACAACATAAATATGACATGATGTGATAAAACAACAATATGACATGATGTGATAAAACAACATAAATATGACGTGATGTGATAAAACAACAATATGACATGATGTGATAAAACAACATAAATATGACATGATGTGATAAAACAACATAAATATGACATGATGTGATAAAACAACATAAATATGACATGATGTGATAAAACAACATAAATATGACATGATGTGATAAAACAACATAAATATGACGTGATGTGATAAAACAACATAAATATGACATGATGTGATAAAACAACATAAATATGACGTGATGTGATAAAACAACATAAATATGGCATGATGTGATAAAACAACATAGATATGACATGATGTGATAAAACAACATAAATATGACGTGATGTGATAAAACAACATAAATATGACATGACGTGATAAAACAACATAAATATGACATGATGTGATAAAACAACATAAATATGACATGATGTGATAAAACAACATAAATATGACATGATGTGATAAAACAACATAAATATGACATGATGTGATAAAACAACATAAATATGACATGACGTGATAAAACAACATAAATATGACATGATGTGATAAAACAACATAAATATGACATGACGTGATAAAACATAAATATGACATGATGTGATAAAACAAATAAATATGACATGATGTGATAAAACAACATAAATATGACATGATGTGATAAAACAACATAAATATGACATGATGTGATAAAACAACATAAATATGACATGATGTGATAAAACAACATAAATATGACATGAGTGATAAAACAACATAAATATGACATGATGTGATAAAACAACATAAATATGACATGATGTGATAAAACAACATAAATATGACATGATGTGATAAACAACATAAATATGACATGATGTGATAAAACAACATAAATATGACATGATGTGATAAAACAACATAAATATGACATGATGTGATAAAACAACATAAATATGACATGATGTGATAAAACAACATAAATATGACATGATGTGATAAAACAACATAAATATGACATGATGTGATAAAACAACATAAATATGACATGATGTGATAAAACAACAAAATAGGGATGATGTGATAAAAAACATAAATATGACATGATGTGATAAAACAACACAAATATGGAATGATGTGATAAAACAACATAAATATGGCATGATGTGATAAAACAACATAAATATGCATGATGTGATAAAACAACCATAAAACAATTATGACATTAATAACAGTCACCAACATAATGATGACTTATTCTTACATAACCACCACCACTACTACACATCACCACCAACAAAACACATACAATCACAACATAACACAACAACAACAACAGACAACAACATAATACGAGATCAAACAACATAAACAACAACAACAGACACACACAACAACAGCAGAACAACCAGAACCATAACAATCAAAACGTCAGTTGCACCAATACATTACATCCACAACAACACAACACCAACAACGAACACCAACAACACAACCACACGAACAACACGCAACCAACACAACCACAGCAACCAAGCAACCACTACCATCACCATCACCACAACAACAACGTGATGTGATACTAACCTCAAAGATACTCACATGAAGTAGATTACCATAACTCATTAATTGTACTTTTGTTGTTTGTTTGTTTATTTGTTTAGTTGTTTTGTTGTTTGTTTATTTGTTTGTTATTAATTGTACTTTTGTTTGTTTGTTTGTTTGTTTGTTTGTTTTGTTTGTTTGTTTGTTGTTTGTTTGTTTGTTTGTTATGTTGTTTGTTTGTTTTTTGTTTACTTGTTGTTTGTTTGTCTGTGTTTGTTGTTTGTTGTTGTTTGTTTATTTGTTTGTTTATGTTTGTTGTTTATTTGTTTATTTGTGTTACTTGTTTATTTGTTTGTTTATTTGTTTGTTTGTTTTTGTTTGTCTGTGTTTGTTTGTTTTGTTTGTCTGTCTGTTTGTTTGTTTGTATTTGTTTGTCTGTTTGTTTGTTTGTTTTGTTTGTTATTTTTTTGTTTGTCACAATGGATGTACCATGTAAAATTCCGGCTGTTGTCCATGAGGACAGTGCATCGCCGCAGCCAGCGCCTCCAATTTTCTCGATACTTTTTTTCTGTCTGCTTGTACTTTGGATACCTATGGAAGAGGATTTCTCTACAGAATTTTGCCAGGTCAACTCCTTTGTTGCCCTGATATCTTTAACGTGTGTTAAGTGCGTGCTGCTTCAGGACGCGGTTTATTTTCTAAGCCAAAAGACTAGCACCCAGACTAAGCTTAAGACGTATTGTAGGGATGAGAGAAATGTCTAGCCTGTCCGTGATTTGAACCTTCAAACAAGGGTTTCTTGTGTTCCTGGCAAGGTGTTTATTAACCATTCAGCCACCTCTCCACAGTGAACAAAAATTTTGTGCATCCATTTGTATTTGTTGGAGAATCTTGTATATTTGTACTGTATAATTCTATGTCATTTTTTTTGGTATACTTGTATTCATTTGATGTATTTTCTGTACTTGATTCTTTTGAGTCATTTTTTTTGGTTATATTGTACTTTGACATTTTTTATTTATGTTTATTTTTGATGTCTTTTTTTCTTTGTATACTTGTATTCATTTCTGTGTATTTCTGGTATACTTTATCATTTCTGATGTCATTTTGTTCTGTTATACTTGTATTCATTTCTGATGTCTTTTTTCTTGTTATACTGTATCATTTATTCTGTTCTGATGTCTTTTTCTTGTTTCTGTACATTTATTTATGTTCTGATGTCTTTTTTCTTGTTATACTTGTATTCATTTATGTTCTGATGTCTTTTTCCTTGTTATACTTGTATTCATTTATGTTCTGATGTCTTTTTCCTTGTTATACTTGTATTTATTTATGTTCTGATGTCTTTTTTCTTGTTATACTTGTATTCATTTATGTTCTGATGTCTTTTTTCTTGTTATACTTGTATTCATTTATGTTCTGATGTCTTATTTCCTTGTTATACTTGTATTTATTTATGTTCTGATGTCTTTTTCCTTGTTATACTTGTATTTATTTATGTTCTGATGTCTTTTTTCTTGTTATACTTGTATTCATTTATGTTCTGATGTCTTTTTCCTTGTAATACTTGTATTCATTTATGTTCTGATGTCTTTTTCCTTGTTATACTTGTATTCATTTATGTTCTGATGTCTTTTTCCTTGTTATACTTGTATTCATTTATGTTCTGATGTCTTATTTCCTTGTTATACTTGTATTCATTTATGTTCTGATGTCTTATTTCCTTGTTATACTTGTATTCATTTATGTTCTGATGTCTTATTTCCTTGTTATACTTGTATTTATTTATGTTCTGATGTCTTTTTCCTTGTCTTTTTTCTTTTTTTTTTTTCGTTTTGTTTTTGTTTTTTGTTTTGTTTTGTTTTTTGATTGGTCTATGTATCTCGGTACAGATCTTAACAAATGGTTGACAAGACAAATTATGACTAAGTTCCTGTCACTGAAGTATTAGCATCATTTTTAATTTTCGACAATTATTTTAAAATTGCGTTAAAACAGCTACACACTCTACGTTCAACACTTGTTTTCAAAGTGAGTGTTAAAACGATCAACTACATTCCTTGATACCAACAATCGTTTCAAAGTGAGTGCAATAACAATAAACTATCTATCTACCTAGACAAGCAGCATTTATAGGCCATTTTATGAGGAAGGGGGATTTGGAGCACCTGGTCACAACGGGGAAGCTGGAGGGAAAGAGAGCACCGGGTAGACCCAGGGAGAGAATGCTGGACGGACTTGCAGAGTGGCTGGAGACGAGGGGGGTGGGGGAGATGCTGGGGGCAACGAGAGATAGAGATGGTTGGAAGTCCATGGTCGCCAACGCCATGCGGCAGGGCACCTGATGATGATGATGATGATGATGATGATGATGATGATGATGATGATGATGGTGATGGTTTTATCTGTGGTATCAGCAGTATACAGACCTTCAGGAAGCTCTCCATGTTTCTGGGGAAACAGGCGATTTCCGGCACCCCCGTCAGCAAGTCTCGTTTGATGGCGTAGTCCGACACTTCCGTGTCCGTGAAGTTGAACAAGGCGTCACAGAAGTTCTGACACACAAGCACAATTTAGCGTTAAACAATGAAAATCTCAGAAGAATGTTGAGAGTTCCGTGGACAGCAAAGAATAGAAACGAGACAGTCTTGAAGGAGGCACACACAAGAATATCATTGATAAGGAAGATTAAGAAAAGACAGGCAACATTTACAGGCCATTTTATGAAGAAAGGGGAATTAGAGCACCTGGTCACAACAGGAAAGCTGGAAAGAAAGAGAGCACCAGGTAGACCCAGGGAGAAAGTATTGGACGGACTTGCAGTGTGGCTGAGGACAGAGAAGATGGAAGATGTGCTTGAGGCAACAAGGTATAGATGCATTGCTTTTATTCTTGCTTTTATTGCTTTTATTCTTTCTCCCCATTTATAGCCATGCGTGTGTGTGTGTGTGTGTGTGTGTGTGTGTGTGTGTGTGTGTGTGTGTGTGTGTGTGTGCGTGTGCGTGCGTGCGTGCGTGCGTGCGTGCGTGCGTGTGTGTCTGTTTCAGCGCTTAGATTTGATTTTGTCGAGATTTTGCGCTATATAAATATTGTAATTATTATTATTATTATATGGAAGGCCATGATCGCCAACGCCATGTGGCAGGGCACTTGATGATGATGATTAATGAGAGTCTGTATTGTTGTGTGCTGTTTCTTCATTATTTTTTTCTGACTCCATCTGTTGTACCGCCAATCTGTCACTGACCCCCACACCAGTCATTTCAGTTCTCCCAAACCCACCAAAAGAGAGGGAGCACGAAAAGTCACATAATCTGGGACAGTTTTTCACAGTGCCAGACACTAAACGTCAGATACACTGATCATATCACCTATGAACAAGTGTGCAAAACCATCAAATAACACACTGGATCAATATCATGAAGATCTGCTGACTTTAGTTCTGAATATTACATTGGTATCGCCATGTAACTAGATCCAGTCATCATCAAATGCCTTGCCACATGGCGTTGGCGATCATGGCATTCCATCTGTTTCTATCTCTTCTAGTCTCAAGCACCTCTTCCACCCTCTCTGTCTTCAGCCACTCTGCAAGTCCGTCCAATATCTTCTCCCTGGGTCTACCTGGTGCTCTCTTTCCCTCCAGCTTTCCAGTGGTCTTGCTAAATCAGTCCTCCGGGAAACTGTTCAGGGAGGGACACGATAAATCGTACAGAAAAACCGATGTGCTGACAACATTGCGGAATGGACAGGGAAACCATTTGCAGAGACCCAGGTTTTGGCATACAACCGACAGAGCTGGAGGAACCTATAATGAACAGGTCTTTAGTGCGTCGCCCCAATGATTCTCGACATTTCAAGGGAGAAGAAGAAGAAGAAGAAGAAGAAGAAGAAGAAGAAGAAGAAGAAGAAGAAGAAGAAGAAGAAGAAGAAGAAGAAGAAGAAGAAGAAGAAGAAGAAGAAGAAAAAAGAAGAAGAAGAAGAAGAAGAAGAAGAAGAAGAAGAAGAAGAAGAAGAAGAAGAAGAAGAAGAAGAAGAAGAAGAAGAAGAAGAAGAAGAAGAAGAAGAAGAAGAAGAAGAAGAAGAGAAGAAGGAGGAGGAGGAGGAGGAGGGGAGGAGGAGGAGAAGAAGAAGAAGAAGAAGCAGATGAAGGAGAAGGAGAAGGAAAAGAAGAAAAAGAGATGACGATGATGATGAGAATGATGATAATAATGATACTATTATGGACTTCCATTCCGGATTGAGACTGAGTGACAAGGTTGCACTCTACGATTCCTTTCACAATATATCCTGGCGCCAGCTGAGCTCGAGAGACACAGATACCTGCGATGCTGCCCAGGGATATTTATGCAACACCCTAAAAGACGCATCCGGAAAGTGGATGAGACTCGAATATGTGGTGCCAATCTTCCCAACAAGCTCGTAACGGGATCAACTCTGGTTAGGAGCTGGCCGGAGCCGAAAAATCCCACGAGCCATTAACCTTTTGACTCCTCCTACACCCTGTCCAACAGCATCCTGTACTGCCAACCATGCTAGCAAAGCAAACACTTAACCTTTTCATTCCCTCACCCTTTCCATCAGCTTCCTACAGTAAGCTGGTGGATAGGGTGAGGGAATCAAAGGGTGCGGGAGTCATAGCATTAATGGAGTGATGGGGATTTGATCCTATGACTTCCCTATTCATTGTGCTAACCACTTCGCCATCCACACTGACTGCTGTGTTTTATGTTGGTTGCCTGCGTTGTCATCATTATTTTAAAACAAGTTCTGCATGTTGCTGCGATAGTTGTATTCTGCACAAGTTTCAGTTTTTAAGATGGTGTCTCCGTGCAATGAATTCCATTTGCATCGACATCGCAAATGCCATGTGATGGAGAAGAACCAAAATGATTATGGCATGAGCCCTGTACCAGAGTATAAACCCTAACAGCTGGCAAGGTCTTGGGGTTCTACATACATTTCTATGTTTCATCATCATCATCAGGTGCCCTGCCGCATGGCGTTGGCGACCATGGACTTCCATCCATCTCTATCTCTCGTTGCCCCCAGCATCTCCCCCACCCTCCTCATCCCCAGCCACTCTGCAAGTCCGTCCAGCATTCTCTCCTTGGGTCTACCTGGTGCTCTCTTTCCCTCCAGTTTTCCCGTTGTGACCAGGTGCTCCAAATCCCCCTTCCTCATAAAAAGGCCTATAAATGTTGCTTGTCTTTTCTTAATCTTCCTTATGAGTGATCTACTTGTGTCTGCCTCCATCAAGACTGTCTCGTTTGTTTTCTTTGCTGTCCATGGAACTCTCAACATTCTTCTGAGAAACCAAAACTCGGCTGCCTCGATCCTGCTCTGGCTTTGCTTGCTGACTGTCCACGCCTCGCATCCGTACAACAGTATTGGTTCTATATAACATTTATCGTTGTAAAAAAAAAGATAAAAAGAGATTTGACCGCACTGTGCTAACATCCCACAGATTTCTATCACAGAAACTCATCCAAGGGCAACATTACATATCACTAATTCTCGTTTTCTAACACATCATATCATCCCCATCACATATTCTCTCTTTGACACAAGAACAAGTTATAACTATAAAACTTTGAAATAGGTAAATAACGTTTATACATGCGGACATTCATGTGTTACTGTCTTACTGACGGGCATATGAACGTATGGCTACATGATAGTCAACTAAACAAAGAAACACAACAGCAACAATAGCATCAGGATATTGATGACGATAATGATAAAAATGATGTTTACGAAAATAATGGTTGTGATAAAAAAAAAAAAGAAGATGAAAAACTTCAGACTTCATTTTTCAAACTTCAAAAGACTTTATTACTCAAGGATGATTGCATTAGGTGCCATTCGACCTGTCTTAAAGTTGGTCTTTGCTGCTGTAAGCATATAACATAAACATATGAAAAAACCACATAAACCATAACACGTATGATGTCAAAGACGTGATTGAAATCAGTTGTAATAAAATGTTGACTTTAATACGTCAACTGGTCAAGCGTTCTACGAAAACATGAGAGACAAAGGTATACAGAGAGAGAGAGAGAGAGAGAGAGAGAGAGAGAGAGAGAGAGAGAGAGAGAGAGAGACAGACAGACAGACAGACAGAGAAAGAGACAGACAGACAGACACAGACACAGACAGACAGACAGAGACAGAGACAGAGACAGAGAGACTGACAGAGGGAGAGAGAGAGAAGGTGAGAGAGAGGGGGGGGGGAAGAGACACACACACATACAGAAATATATATATATATATATAGAGAGAGAGAGAGAGAGAGAGAGAAAGAGAGAGAGAGATGGATGGATTGAGAGGGGGGAAGAGAGAGAGGTGGAGAGACAGACCGACTGAGAGAGAGAGGGAGAGAGAGAGGGAGAGAGAGAAGGGGAGGGAGGGAGAGGAGAGAAAGAGAAAGAAAGAGAGAAAGAGGGGGAGTGGGACAGATACAGGGAGAGAGACAGCTACAGAAAGACGGACAGACCAACAAACAGACAGACAGAGGGAGGAAGAGAGAAAGCGAAAAGAAATAGGCTGGCAGGCAGGCAAGCAGACAGACAGACAGAGGCAGACAGACAGACAGACAGACGCCAGGCAGGCAGGCAGGCAGACAGACAAACAGACAAACAGACAAACAGACAGACAGGCAGACAAACAGCAGGCACTAACAATATCTAAACACTCACCACAAACAATATCTAAACACTCACCACTAACAATGTCTAAACACTCACCACAAACAATATCTAAACATTCACCACAAACAATATCTAAACACTCACCACAAACAATATCTAAACACTCACCACTAACAATATCTAAACACTCACCACTGACAATATCTAAACACTCACCACTGACAATCTCTAAACACTCACCACAAACAATATCTAAACACTCACCACAAACAATATCTAAACACTCACCACTAACAATATCTAAACACTCACCACAAACAATATCTAAACATTCACCACAAACAATATCTAAACACTCACCACTAACAATATCTAAACACTCACCACAAACAATATCTAAACACTCACCACTAACAATATCTAAACACTCACCACTAACAATATCTAAACACATCACCACTAACAATATCTAAACACTCACCACAAACAATATCTAAACACTCACCACTAACAATATCTAAACACTCACCACAAACAATATCTAAACACTGAACGCTAACAATATCTAAACACTCACCACAAACAATATCTAAACACTCACCACTAACAATATCTAAACACTCACCACAAACAATATCTAAACACTGAACACTAACAATATCTAAACACTCACCACAAACAATATCTAAACACTCACCACTAACAATATCTAAACACTCACCACAAACAATATCTAAACACTCACCACAAACAATATCTAAACACTGAACACTAACAATATCTAAACACTCACCACAAACAATATCTAAACACTCACCACAAACAATATCTAAACACTCACCACTGACAATATCTAAACACTCACCACAAACAATATCTAAACACTCACCACTAACAATATCTAAACACTCACCACTGACAATATCTAAACACTCACCACTAACAATATCTAAACACTCACCTTTAACAATATCTAAACACTCACCACTAACAATATCTAAACACTCACCTTTAACAATATCTAAACACTCACCACAAACAATATCTAAACACTCACCACTAATAATATCTAAACACTCACCACAAACAATATCTAAACACTCACCACAAACAATATCTAAACACTCACCACAAATATCTAAACACTCACCACAAACAATATCTAAACACTCACCACAAACAATATCTAAACACTCACCACTAACAATATCTAAACACTCACCACTAACAATATCTAAACACTGAACACTAACAATATCTAAACACTCACCACAAACAATATCTAAACACTCACCACTGACAATATCTAAACACTCACCACAGACAATATCTAAACACTCACCACAAACAATATCTAAACACTCACCATCAACAATATCTAAACACTCACCACAAACAATATCTAAACACTCACCACAAACAATATCTAAACACTCACCACTAACAATATCTACACACTCACCACTAACAATATCTAAACACTCACCACAAACAATATCTAAACACTCACCACAAACAATATCTAAACACTCACCACTAACAATATCTAAACACTCACCACAAACAATATCTAAACACTCACCACTAACAATATCTAAACACTCACCACTAACAATATCTAAACACTCACCACTAACAATATCTAAACACTCACCACTAACAATATCTAAACACTCACCACAAACGCTTGCTGGGCGGCCAGAGTGTTGGGATCAAAGGAGGGATCAAAGGACTGCACACCGCGACACTCAACGGAGGAGAAGTGACAGACACTCAGGTCGTTCTCTTGCAGCCCCCACACCAGATAGATGGTGATGGTGCGGTCGTGGTCGTTGGGCACGAAGCCATAGTTGTTGTGTTTGATGGCTCGACTGTAGTGATGGGAGTCAGTGTACAACTGGATCTGCCACCACACAATATTGCTATCTTGTCAAGTGTCCTTCCCTGTCTAAATTTGTATTTATATTTCATCACCATCAAGTGCCCTGCCACATGGCGTTGGCGATCATGGCCCTCCATATGCATCGATCTCTTTTTGCCGCAAGCACATCTTCCACCTTGTCTGTCTTCAGCCACTCTGCAAGTCCGTCCAATAGTTTTCCCTGGGTCTACCCGGTGCCCTCTTTCCCTCCAGCTTTCCTGCAGTGACCATAGCAATTATCTTTGTCCATTCTTCTTTACAGGACATTTTATGAGGCAAAAGAAATTTCAGCACCCAGTCACAGCAGGCTTAAGGCTTGTGCCGTGATCACCATACACATGGCACCTGTGACGTTAGTGCATATGGAATTCTTGAGATCTATGTTCCCTCACGTACCCTCCGCTCTGCCTCCGATCCTCTGACTTTTCGCTTTCCACGCACTAAGCTCAATACCTATGGTCCACGAGCCTTCTCTGTTTCTGGTCCACTTTCCTGGAACAAACTTCCTCTCTCAGTCCGCCAGCAACCTACTTTTGTCTCCTTCAAGTCCGCTCTCAAAACTCACCTTTTCTCCTCTGCATAAAATCCTGACCTCGCTCAACCCCCTCTGCAGCCTGTCTCCACTCGGAGGGGAATCACATTGTAATATATAATTGTATATAATATGCTCTCTATAATTTTCCATTGCTTTTATTCTTTCTCCCCATTTATAGCCGTGCGTGTGTGTGTGTGTGTGTGTGTGTGTGTGTGTGTGTGTGTGTGTGTGTGTGTGCGTGCGTGCGTGTGTGTGCGTGCGTGCGTGTGTGTCTGTTTCAGCGCTTAGATTTGATTTTATCAAGATTTTGCGCTATATAAATATTGTAATTATTATTATTAATTCATTCATTCCGAGAGCGGAGACGTCGTCTTGTGAAACTGAAACTGAAACTGAAATAGAAAGACAAACAGCAGCAGGTACGCCCAGGGAAAAAAAATATGAGTTTTGCAGAGTGGGTGGGAGATGTACTTGCAGCAACAAAAGATAGATTCGTGTGGCGAGCCATGATCGCCAACACTGTGAGGCATGGCACATGTTGATGATTCATCTTCTGTTCTTCTTTTGTTATTTGTTTTCTTCTTCTTTTTCTTTTCCTTCTTTTCCCTCTCTGCCTCTATCTCTCTCTCCGGGTCTCTCTGTCTGCTTGTCTGTCTGTCTGTCTCTAACTTTCTCCCTCCTTCTCTCTCATCCTCACACATACTTTCTCTCTTTCTCCCTCTCTCCCTCCCCCTCTATTCTCTTCTCTCTCTCTCCTTTCTCTCTCTCTCTCTCTCTCTCCTTTCTCTCTCTCTTCTTTCTCTCTCTCTCTCTCTCTCTCTCCTTACTCTCTCCTTTCTCTCTCTCTCTCCTTACTCTCTCCTTTCTCTCTCTCTCTCCTTTCTCTTTATGTCTGTCTTTCTCTCTCTCTCTCCTTTTTTCTCTCTCTCTCTCTCCTTTTCTCTCTCTCTCTCTCTCTCTTCTCTCTCTCTCCTTTCTCTTTATTCTCTGTCTCTCTCTCTCTCTTTCTCTCCTTCTCTCTCTCTCTCTCCTTTCTCTCTCTCTCTCCTTTCTCCTATGTCTCTGTCTCTCTCTCTCTCTCTTCTCTCTCTCTTTCTCTCCTCTCTCCTTTCTCTCTATGTCTCTGTCTCTCTTCTCTCTCTCTCTCCTTTCTCTCTCTCTCTCCTTCTCTCTCTGTCTCTCTCTCTCTCTCTCCTCTCTTCTCCTTTCTCTCTCTCTCTTCTCTCTCCTTTCTCTCTCTCTCTCTCTCTCTCTCTCCTCTCTCTCTCTCTCTCTCTCCTCTCTCTCTCTCTCTCTTCTTCTTCATCTTTGTTTGTTTCCGCTCACTCAGTACATGACCTTTTCTGTTTCTCTATCGCGTGTGTGAATTGCATTTTGTTGTGTTGTGGTGGTGTTTATGTAGTTGTATTTACCCGTTGCTGTGTGCTTATGACTGTAGTGCTGGTTTTAGTGTGCTTGACTTTATACTGTTTGTGTGTTGTGGGGTTAAGCAAGTTTTGATTTGCTACGTGTGTGTGCGAGTATTGATTTTGTGGTTTTTGAGTTGTGCTGAATATGAATGTTCTGCTGCTGCTGCTGCTGCTGCTACTATTACTACTACTACTACTGCTACTACTACTACTACTACCAATCATCATCATCATCATCATCATCATCATCATCATCATCGTCGTCGTAGTCGTCGTCGTCGTCGTCATCATCATCATCGTCGTCGTCGTCGTCGTCATCATCATCATCATCATCATCGTCGTCGTCGTCGACGTCATCATCATCATTATCATCATCACCAGCATCATCATCACCATCACCATTATAACAATGTCCATAAATAGTTTTCCCCATCATGTTCCACAAGTTAATGTCACCATGGATTATCAACCCCCGTGTGGAAAGGCTGACTATTTCTTCTCTTTTTTTTCTCTCTCTTTCTTTCAAGCGATTGAGAGAGGCTGCCCAATCTTCTGCATTGTCCCTGTGTCACTGACCACCCCCTGATCATTTCCACCACACGTCCAGACACACCGACACTGAGGTCAGTATGACAGCTGGGTGTGAAGGGCCACAGAACCTGGGACACTCTTTCATAATGGACACTCTTTCATAACGGAAACTCTTTCATAACGGACACTCTTTCATAATGGACACTTTCATAACGGACACTCTTTCATAACGGACACTCTTTCATAACGGACACTCTTTCATAACGGACACTCTTTCATAATTGACACTCTTTCATAATGGACACTTTCATAACGGACACTCTTTCATAACGGACACTCTTTCATAACGGAAACTCTTTCATAATTGACACTCTTTCATAATGGACACTTTCATAACGGACACTCTTTCATAACGGACACTCTTTCATAACGGACACTCTTTCATAACGGACACTCTTTCATAATAGGCACTCTTTCATAATGGACACTCTTTCATAATGGACACTCTTTCATAATGGACACTCTTTCATAATGGACACTCTTTCATAATAGACACTCTTTCATAATAGACACTCTTTCATAATGGACACTCTTTCATAATAGGCACTCTTTCATAATGGACACTCTTTCATAATGGACACTCTTTCATAATGGACGCTCTTTCATAATGGACACTTTCATAATGGACACTCTTTCATAATGGACGCTCTTTCATAATGGACACTCTTTCATAATGGGCACCCTTTCATAATGGACAATCTTTCATAATGGACACTCTTTCATAATGGACACTCTTTCATAATGGACACTCTTTCATAATGGACACTCTTTCATAATAGACACATTCATAATGGACACAGTGATGATGCTCCCGAGTTCCACTTTAAATGGAGACTGCTGTATTACTGGGTTGTGCTGTACATTTAAACAAGAAACATCCCAATATGCTGGATGGGATCAGGAGCACAGGGCAGTGCTGTACATTTACGTTTATAGCATATGTGGCATCAGGCATAGGATACAGACATTCTTGACGTTAGTCTTTGACTCCCGCACCCTGTCTCCCAGCATCCTGTGTTGTCAACCATGCTAGCAAAGCAAAAATTCCATCCTTTGACTCCTTCACCCTATCCACCAGCTTCCTGGCAGTTGGTGGATAGGGCGCTAGAGTCAAAGCAGCACTCTCAACGATGCATCCATGAATTGGACAAGATTCGGGTGTGTGGGTCTTAGTCTTCCACTCACTGATTGATAACGAAGGGTTCTATTGCTTTGTGTACATGTACATGTCCATTACCATGTCATTATTGTAATCGTACAATGTCTCACCTGTTCATTATCAGGTTCCATTGAACACATGTCCATCACCATGTCATTATTGTAATCGTACAATGTCTCACCTGTTCATTATCAGGTTCCATTGAACACATGTCCATCACCATGTCATTATTGTAATCATACAAAGTCTCACCTGGTCATTATCAGGTTCCATTGAACACATGTCCATTACCATGTCATTATTGTAATCATACAAAGTCTCACCTGTTCATTATCAGGTTCCATCGCTTTGAACACATGTCCATCACCATATCATTATTATTTTTTAGGATCATCGCACCCAGGAAGGTTACCTTTGCGCTCACCTTTTTCTGTTTTTTTGTTTTTTGTTTTTTGTCCCATTTTCTACATCACCTGAATGGCCACAGAAGCTGGCACAGTTTTCTTCACAATGCGATGATGATGTCGATGAGGATGATAATCATGATGCTATGGAGTTCCATCTAGGATTGGGACTGCGTGACAGGGTTGTACTCTACGCTTACTATCATAATATATCCTGGCGTCAACCAGGCCCGAGAGATAAAGACACCTGCGGTGCTGGTCAGAAGATTTGAGCAACACCCTCAACGACGCATCCATGAAGTGGATGAGACTCGACTGTGTGGTCCCAGTCTTCCCAATGAGCCCATAGCACGCCGGACTCTTGAGTAGGAGCCGGTTAGAGCCGAAAAATCGCACAATGATTTTTGAAAGGACAAATGGGATTCGAACCCACAACTTTCCAGTCAGTTGTCCGATGCATTAACCACTACACCACGGACACTTGTTTATATCATTATTCTAATAATACAAAGTCTCACCTGTTCATTATCAGGTTTCAGGCGGGAGGCAGAGACGGCGAACCCGACCAGACAAGCCAACAGCGACAGCACGATCACCCAGCGAGCGACCTTGTGAGTGACAAAGGCAAAGTAATAGTCCCGGAAAAAGATCACCAACTTGCTGGGCTTTTCCGACGTCTCACTCTCCAGTCTGTCTCCCTCTGTCTGCTGTGCCGAGTTCTGGCCAACTTTGGCAGTTCTGGGATCTTTGCGTGACAATCCGGCTGTTGGGATGCCGTTGTGCCTCTCGTGACCTTGGTAACTGACCTGTGAGTTGTGTTCGTTGTGGGAGATGGTGGCTATGGGGGCGGCATGATCGTTCAAGATTCCTGTCGGCTTGTCAGTGGTGTACTTGTTGACGATGTCTTCTTCTTCATCCCCCTTGTCCTTGTCCTGTGTCTTCCAGCAGCAGCAGCAGGGGTGAGGCTTGTCCTCAAAATACACATGATAGAAAATAACAATGGTGGGGAAAAACGTGATCACGGACAGATAGTCAATCCCGATCAGAATGGCGGCAAAAATACCAAACGATCTCGTGGCCAACAAGGGAGATAACGCGTTAGCCAGAAAGGCCGTCATGGTGGTCAGTGACGTCACCAGCATGGAGATGACGGATTTCCGGTAAGCCTTCGTTCAGCCGGTGGGCCAGTGTGGGGTGTTTGTGCAGACCTGTCGCCTTCCACGCATCCCAGAAGACGAACAGGTCATCCGCTCCTATGCCTAAGATGATGAACATGGCCAGGACATGAAAGTAGCCGAAATAGTCAAACCCGATCACTACACAATAGATGAAGTTGGTTTCCACAAAACTGCTGACGATACTGAGCTCAGCCAGACATGTCACCCACAGGGAACGGGTGTGGAACCAGATGAAGAGGAAGATGAAGACCATACTGCCCAGGGCCAGGGCCATATCATACATGGCCTGTTTTTTCACTTCAGAGAACATCAATTTGCTGTTGTAAAGACGAACTCAAACTCCGAAACCTCCAGTAATCGTCCAGCACGGGTTTCATGTGGTCAGCCATGAAATCTGTCAAGGCACTCAGCATGGCGTTTTTGTCGCTGTAACCGGCCAGCGGCCAGCCCAGGGAATCAGGGTTCTGGTCAATGTACAGAAAACGGAACTGCTCGTGATTTGGTTGTTCTTGCCTAGCGCGTACACAAACGCGCTTTTAGTCTCGTTATAAGTGTAGGCAGCATACAGAACAGCATCGATGTTGTTGAAATTCGGATCGTAGAACACAGAATCCACGGAGGTGTAAGTTCCATCGAAGAACCGCAGGATGGACATGGGTTCCTGGCACGTTCCGTTCTGCGTTATTTGGCAGTAAGAAGAGAACTGGTTGACGCTGACCAGCCGTTGCTCTATCGTCTGCATCAGTTGCAGGTTGGCCTTGTTGAAGATGTTGTCGTTGTTGCCGTTGTAGAAGAGGATCATCCCCTCCTGGGTGAAGGCGCGGTCCCAGGTGGGGTACTTGCTGGACGGGAGTGTTCGAGAAACCCTGTTGTCACAATAATAATATAAAATAATAAATTACATATTATATAGCGCAATTCTTGATAAATCAATCAAAGCGCTTTACAGACCAACGCACGCAGCCCACATGCAGCAAATACACACACCCACACACACACCACAAACGCAGCTATAATGGAAAAGAATAAAAGCAATGGAAAATTAGAGAGCATATACATATCACAAGACATGTCTCACATAGTTAGACGATTTAAACACATAATGTAAATATAGTTGATCATCTTGGATCTAAAGAGTCTGTCTGAAGTTCGAATGCTTTCAGAATTTGAACATTGTTGGAAAATGAAAATTTTATATAAAATGATGAATGTCATGGGGAAAAAGCTGTCCACACCACACACACACACACTCACACACACACACACACACACACACGCCGCGCCGCGCGCGCGCGCACGCGCACGCTCACACACACATACATATACATATATATATATATATGTACATATACATATATAATATATACATACATACATGCACGCACACATAAACATAGACAACACACACAGACACACACACAATACAACAATACACACACTACACACACACAACCACACACACGCAACACACATATATACACACACATACATACACACACACACACACACGCACACACACAGACACACACACACATACACACACACACACACACGACCACACACACACACACACACACACACACACACACACACACACACACACACACACACACACACACACACACACACACACCTACCTGTTAGGGTACTGGTTCCTGTCCTGCCAGGCGTATTCTCTCTTTAGCCAGGGCTGGTCGTGAAGTTCCATAGGCAGAGACTCAAAGTTGGCAGGGAAAGGTCATAGCCACTGGCCACCAGGACACCAGACAGAACCAGGAAAAATACGTGTACTCCTAGAGCTATGCCTGTAATGACACATATGATAATGATGTAATTACAATAACAATGATGAGATGATAATGATGATAGACATGAACGATGATGATGATGATGATACATGATATGATGACGATGATGAATATAGCAGTAGAATGATAATCAATAAATGATATCAAGAACACATACAAGAAAACAACAAGAACAGAACAACAACAATAATATAATAAAAGAACAACACAAAACCAAAAACAAAACAAAACAATGAAAAAGACAAAGACAACAAGAACAACTAAATAATAGATAACAATATAATGACATAATAATAATATGATGATAATAATATAACAACAATAATAATAACAACAACAACAACAACAATAATAGTAATAACAGTAACAATAATAGCAATAGCAACAACAATGATAATAAAAATAATAATAATAATAATAATGGTGATGATTGGAAAAACTAATATTTCTGAGGTCTGGAGAAAAAGAAACTATATTATTTAAAAAAGTGACAAGCATTATGAAAAAATATGGAAAACGTCGCAGAAGACTCAAAGAAATAGAGAATGAAGTGAACATTTTTTTAAAGACAACTGTTTAAAAGAAATGTAAACATTTGAGACTGTGATATAAATGACTTGGTAAATTAAATATCCCATTTTTTTTTGGAGTATAAGACATGTGTAGAAGATAAAATCACTTTAGAAGAAGCAAGATGTGAGTTAAAACGCACGTAGAATGGAAAAACACTGGAAAGTAGTAGACATGACGTATGTATATGAGTTTTGCTCAATCCATTGTATATAAATCTTGTTCATTTTTCTCAGTGATATCCTAATAATGTTCAGCAATTATTGTCTTTATTTGTGTTTTGTGAAAAACGAATTCAAAACAAACTTGAAAAACGAGATCCAAAACAAGTGCGATTGCCAGCGTTCAAGCAAACAGGAACCAGAAGAACAAGCAAACCAAAAAGGACGCGTATTCAACACAACAAGACAAGACAAGCGCAAATTTTCGGCCAACCCGCCTTTGTCAAGCGCGAACGCACGATCACGAACAGACACCAACCAACGGATAATAAGAAAAGGACTAAAAACTTCCCTGCAGCCTATTCCAGTGGATAAAAAGGGTAAAACTGGACGAGGCTGCAGGGAAGATTTTAGTCCTTTTCTTATTATCCGTTGGTTGGTGTCTGTTCGTGATCATGCGGTCGCGCTTGACAAAGGCCGGTTGGCCGAAAATTTGAGCCTGTCTTGTCTTGTTGTGTTGAATACGCGTCCTTTTTGGTTTGCTTGTTCTTCTGGTTTCAAAATTGAAAAAAAGAAAAAACACTGGAAAGGATGCCTTTTGTGCCCAGATTTTACCGTTATTGTTAGTTTTATTTAAAGCTAAGCCGTCTGTAACCGTTTCAGAACATACACACAATACCTCAACAGGACACAACAACAAAACAACCACAATAAAAAAGAAAGAAAATGAAGTACACATATTATTGCCTTCGCGCACATATCTCCGGAGATGCCCCTGGTGCTGACCACTCCGTCCAATTTATCGCACAGGGGGTTTAAAAACATACCTGAATATGATTTCAAACATTACTAAGGAAACTAAAACATATATAAAGACGGGCCTCTATCATCTAAAATTGCTTCCGCGTATCACATTTCTCTAGAGCAAAAAAAAAAGCACAATGCATGTTCCTAATTATCGATCCTAAGAGTACGTATGTAAGACTTTATCAAACACATACAGATGAATGGACCATCAAGCAGAAAAAGATAGGAAGAAATGACAGAAAGTAAAGGAACAAGGCAGAAACAAAGAAGAAGAAAGAAGAAGAAGGACAACAACAACAACAACAATACCAACAAAGAAGAAGAAAGAAGAAGAAGAAGGACAACAACAACAACAACAACAATACCAACAAAGAAGAAGAAAGAAGAAGAAGAAGGACAACAACAACAACAACAACAATACCAACAAAGAAGAAGAAGGACAACAACAACAACAACATCAATACCAACAAAGAAGAAGAAAGAAGAAGAAGAAGGACAACAACAACAACAACAACAATACCAACAAAGAAGAAGAAAGAAGAAGGACAACAACAACAACAACAATACCAACAAAGAAGAAGAAGAAGGACAAACAACAACAACAACATCAATACCAACAAAGAAGAAGAAGAAGAAGGACAAACAACAACAACAACATCAATACCAACAAAGAAGAAGAAGAAGAAGGACAAAACAACAACAACACAATACCAACAAAGAAGAAGAAGAAGAAGAAGAAGGACAACAACAACAACAACATCAATACCAACAAAGAAGAAGAAGGACAAACAACAACAACAACATCAATACCAACAAAGAAGAAGAAGAAGAAGGACAACAACAACAACAACAACAATACCAACAAAGAAGAAGAAAGAAGAAGGACAAACAACAACAACAACACAATACCAACAAAGAAGAAGAAGGACAACAACAACAACAACATCAATACCAACAAAGAAGAAGAAAGAAGAAGGACAAACAACAACAACAACATCAATACCAACAAAGAAGAAGAAGAGAAGACAAACAACAACAACAACATCAATACCAACAAAGAAGAAGAAGAAAACAAAACAACATACAAAAACAACAACATACACAACAAAAGAAGAAGAAGGACAACAACAACAAACAACAACAATACCAACAAGAAGAAGAAGAGAAGAAAAGAAGAAGGACAAACAACAACAACAACAACAACACAACAAAAAGAAAGAAGAAGAAGGACAAACAACAACAACAACACAATACCAACAAAGAAGAAGAAGAAGAAGGACAACAACAACAACAACACAATACCAACAAAGAAGAAGAAGAAGAAGGACAAACAACAACAACAACAACACAATACCAACAAAGAGAGAAGAAGACAGGACAACAAACAACAACAACATCAATACCAACAAAGAAGAAGAAGAGAAGAAGGACAACAACAACAACATACAACAAAGAAAGGACAACAAAAACACAACAACAAAGAAGAAGAAGAAGAAGGACAACAACAACAACAACAACATCAATACCAACAAAGAAGAAGAAGACAACAAAAAACAAGACAGAAAGAAAGAAGACAACACAACAACAACAACAATACCAACAAAGAAGAAGGACAAGAAAGAACAAACAATCAACAAAGACAAAACACAAACACAAACAAAGAAAAAAAGAAGAAGAAGGACAAACAACAACAACAACATCAATACCAACAAAGAAGAAGAAGAAGAAGGACAAACAACAACAACAACATCAATACAACAAAGAAAGAAGAAAAACAACAACCAAACAACAAAGAAAGACAACAACAACAACACAATACCAACAAAGAAGAGAAGAAGGACAACAACAACAACAACATCAACCAACAAGAAGAAGAAGGACAACAACAACAACAAAATACCAACAAAGAAGAAGAAGGACAACAAACAACAACAACATCAATACCAACAAAGAAGAAGAAGAAGGAAACAAACAACAACAACAACAACAATACCAACAAAGAGAAGAAGAAGACAACAAGACAACAACACAATACCAACAAGAAGAGAAGAAAACAACAACAACAACAATACCAAAAAAGAAGAAGAAGGACAAACAACAACAACAACATCAATACCAACAAAGAAGAAGAAAGAAGAAACAAAACCAAAACAACAACAACAACATCAATACCAACAAAGAAGAAGAAGAAGAAGGACAAACAACAACAACAACATCAATACCAACAAAAGAAGAAGAAGGACAACACAACAACAACAACATCAACCAATACAAAGAAGAAGAAGAAGAAGGACAAACAACAACAACAACACAATACCAACAAAGAAGAAAGAAGAAGGACAACAACACAACAATACCAACAAAGAAGAGAAGAAGGACAACAACAACAACAACAACAATACCAACAAGAAGAAGAAGAAGGACAACAACAACAACAACAACAACACATACAACAAAGAGAAGAAGAAGGACAACAACAACAACAACATCAATACCAACAAAGAAGAAGAAGAAGAAGGACAAACAACAACAACAACAACAATACCAACAAAGAAGAAGAAGAAGCAAACACAACAACAATACAACAAAGCACAACAACAAACCAATACAACAAAGAAGAAGAAGAAGAAGGACAACAACAACAACAACAACATCAATACCAACAAAGAGAAGAAGAAGGACAACAACAAACAACAATACCAACAAAGAAAGAAGAAGGACAACAACAACAACAACAACATCAATACCAACAAAGAAGAAGAAGAAGAAGGACAAACAACAACAACAACAACAATACCAACAAAGAAGAAGAAAGGACAACAACAACAACAAACAATACCAACAAAGAAGAAGAAAGAAGAAGGACAACAACAACAACAAACATCAATACCAACAAAGAAGAAGAAGAAGGACAACAACAACAACAACAACATACCAACAAAGAAGAAGAAGAAGAGGACAACAACAACAACAACAACATCATACCAACAAGAAGAAGAAGAAGGACAAACAACAACAACAACATCAATACCAACAAAGAAGAAAAAGAAGAAGGACAACAACAACAACAACAACAATACCAACAAAGAAGAAGAAGGACAACAACAACAACAACAACAATACCAACAAAGAAGAAGAAAGGACAACAACAACAACAACAACAATACCAACAAAGAAGAAGAAGAAGGACAACAACAACAAAACAACAACAATACCACAAAGAAGAAGAAGAAGAAGGACAACAACAACAAACAATACCAACAAAGAAGAAGAAGGACAAACAACAACAACAACATCAATACCAACAAAGAAGAAGAAAGAGAAGGACAAACAACAACAACAACAATCAATACCAACAAAGAAGAGAAGAAGAAGGACAACAACAACAACAACAACTAATACCAACAAAAAGAAGAAGAAGGACAACAACAACACAACAACATCAATACCAACAAAGAAGAAGAAAGAAGAAGACAACAACAACAACAACAACGAAAAACCAACAAAGAAGAAGAAAGAAGAAGAAGAAGAAGAAAACAACACAATACCAACAAAGAAGAAGAAGAAGAAGAAAAAACAACGACAACAACAACAATACCAACAAAGAAGAAGAACGAAGAAAGAAGAAGAAGAAGAAGAAGAACAACAACAACAACAACAATACCAACAAAGAAGAAGAACGAAGAAAGAAGAAGAACAGAAGAACAACAAAAAGAAAACAAACAAAACAACAAAAAACAAACAAAGAAGAGAACAAAAAGAACAACAAAACAAACAAAGAAAGAAGAAGAAGAAAAAAAGAAAAGAAGAAGAAGATGATGATGATGATGATGATGATGATGATGATGATGATGATAAAGAAGACGAAGAAGAAGAAAAAAGAGAAGGAGGAAAAGAAGAAGCATAAAGTCGAGAGGAAGGTCCAAATGTTGGTCATTCTGTTGTTTCACGTTGTGTGTAGATCATTTGTGTTTGTGAACAGTATACCCTTCATGAGCCACGACTCACTGAAACATAGCATTATTCTGCTTATGTCATCACTACGTAAATACAAACTGACATGTACCCACACACACACACACACACACACA
>CM060308.1:153443-165943 GCA_030674185.1 Monoplex corrugatus | reverse complement strand
TACAGACTGTACAACAACATAGTGCAGTGTGGTCAGCTGACCTAACAGATACAGACTGTACAACAACATAGTGCAGTGTGGTCAGCTCACCTAACAGACACAGATTGTAAAACAATATAGTGCAGTGTGGTCAGCTCACCTAACAGATACAGACTGTACAACAACATAGTGCAGTGTGGTCAGCTCACCTAACAGATACAGACTGTACAACAATATAGTGCAGTGTGGTCAGCTCACCTAACAGATACAGACTGTACAACAACATAGTGCAGTGTGGTCAGCTCACCTAACAGATACAGACTGTACAACAACATAGTGCAGTGTGGTCAGCTCACCTAACAGATACAGACTGTACAACAACATAGTGCAGTGTGGTCAGCTCACCTAACAGATACAGACTGTACAACAACATAGTGCAGTGTGGTCAGCTCACCTAACAGATACAGACTGTACAACAATATAGTGCAGTGTGGTCAGCTCACCTAACAGATACAGACTGTACAACAACATAGTGCAGTGTGGTCAGCTCACCTAACAGATACAGACTGTACAACAACATAGTACAGTGTGGTCAGCTCACCTAACAGATACAGACTGTACAACAACATAGTGCAGTGTGGTCAGCTCACCTAACAGATACAGACTGTACAACAATATAGTGCAGTGTGGTCAGCTCACCTAACAGATACAGACTGTACAACAACATAGTGCAGTGTGGTCAGCTCACCTAACAGATACAGACTGTACAACAACATAGTGCAGTGTGGTCAGCTCACCTAACATATACAGACTGTACAACAACATAGTGCAGTGTGGTCAGCTCACTTAACAGATACAGACTGTACAACAACATAGTGCAGTGTGGTCAGCTCTCCTAACAGATACAGACTGTACAACAACATAGTGCAGTGTGGTCAGCTCACCTAACAGATACAGACTGTACAACAACATAGTGCAGTGTGGTCAGCTCACCTAACAGATACAGACTGTACAACAACATAGTGCAGTGTGGTCAGCTCACCTAACAGATACAGACTGTACAACAACATAGTGCAGTGTGGTCAGCTCACCTAACAGATACAGACTGTACAACAATATAGTGCAGTGTGGTCAGCTCACCTAACAGATACAGACTGTACAACAACATAGTACAGTGTGGTCAGCTCTGCTAACAGATACAGACTGTACAACAACATAGTGCAGTGTGGTTAGCTCACCTAACAGATACAGACTGTACAACAACACAGTGCAGTGTGGTCAGCTCACCTAACAGATACAGACTGTACAACAACATAGTGCAGTGTGGTCAGCTCTGCTAACAGATACAGACTGTACAACAACATAGTGCAGTGTGGTCAGCTCACCTAACAGATACAGACTGTACAACAACATAGTGCAGTGTGGTCAGCTCACCTAACAGATACAGACTGTACAACAACATAGTGCAGTGTGGTCAGCTCACCTAACAGATACAGACTGTACAACAACATAGTGCAGTGTGGTCAGCTCACCTAACAGCTTGAGTTCTCAGTGCTCCACTATAAAGTCTGATTATGTGTAATGTGCTGTGAGTCCACACGAGTTTGGAAAACAGCGTGATATAACGACAACAGCAAACAATAATGGTACTACTACTGCTGCTGCTGGTACTACAGCTATTACTACTGTCACTGCTGCTGCTACTACTACTATTACTGTTGCTGCTACCACTACTACTGCTGATATTACTGTTGTTGCTACTACTGCTATTGTTGCTACTACTACTACTACTACTGTTGCTGCTACCACCACTACTACTACTATTTACTGTTGCTGCTACTACTGCTGCTGCTACTACTGCTGCTGCTACTACTGCTGCTGCTACTACTGTTGTTGCTACTGCTGCTATTGTTGCTATTACTACCACTGTTGCTACTACTACTACTACTGCTACTGTTGCTGCTGCTACTACTCCTACTACTACTACTACTGCTACTACTGCTGTTACTACTACTACTACTACTCCCACCACAACAACTAATGATAATGGTGAAGATGATGATGATGATGATGATGGTGATGATGATAATCATCATCATAATGATGATGACAATGATGATAATAGTCCTCCATTACAAAGTAATCAATTATGACTCTTCGCTGCATATTATGTCGAATTTATTGGTGTCAATGGTGATGTAAGGTTTCTGTTTGTACTGTATGCCTCAATGCGACAACTTGGGCATGTGGTGATGTTGACTTTGGGCATGTTGGTGTCAATGGTGATGTAAGGTTTCTGTTTGTATTGTACGCCTCACTGTGAGAACTTGGGCATGTGATGATGTTGACTTTGGGCATGTTGGTGTCAATGGTTATGGAAGGTTTCTGTTTGTATTGTATGCCTCACTGTGACAACTTGGGCATGTTATAATGTTGACTTTGGGCATGTTGGTGTCAATGGTAATATAAAGTTTCTGTTTGTATTGTACGCCTCACTGTGACAACTTGGGCATGTTATAATGTTGACTTTGGGCATGTTGGTGTCAATGGTAATATAAAGTTTCTGTTTGTATTGTACGCCTCACTGTGACAACTTGGGCATGTTATAATGTTGACTTTGGGCATGTTGGTGTCAATGGTTATGGAAGGTTTCTGTTTGTATTGTATGCCTCACTGTCACAACTTAGGCATGTTATAATGTTGACTTTGGGCATGTTGGTGTCAATGGTTATGGAAGGTTTCTGTTTGTATTGTACGCCTCACTGTGACAACTTGGGCATGTGATGATGTTGACTTTGGGCATGTTGCAGCTGACTGGTTGCTCTATGTTTCGCCGCTTTGTGTTTCTGTTTGTGCATCTTTGTTCATTGTTTTGCAGATTTTGGTTGTTGCCTTGCGTTGAAATATGTTCCATGTTATATTATAAATGATATTATGCGTGAGGAAAAGTAATAAAATGCTGTCTAAGAAAAAATCATCATCATCATCACCATCCTCATTCATGTGGGAACTCCCAAAAAGACATCATCATCATCATCATCATCATCATCATCATTCATGTAGGAACTCCCCAAAAGACGACATCATCATCATCATCATCATCATTCATGTGGGAACTCACCAAAAAGACATCATCATCATCATCATCATCATTCATATAGGAACTCACCAAAAGACATCATCATCATCATCATAATCCATGAAGGAACTCGTCGTCATCGTCGTCATCGTCGTCTTCGTCATCGTCGCCATCATCATCATCACCATCACTATCACCATCACCATCGTTATCGTCGTCATCGTCGTCTTCGTCATCGTCGCCATCATCATATCACCATCACTATCACCATCGTCATCGTCGTCATCGTCGTTGTTTTCGTCGTCGTCGTCATCATCATCATTCATGTGGGAACTCACCAAAAGATATTACCATCATCGTCGTCTTCATCACCATCATCCATGTAGGAACTCACCAAAAGACATCATCATCATCATCATCATCATCACCACCACCCACCACCACCACCACCACCACATCATCATCATCATCACCACCACCACCACCACCACCACCACCACCATCATCCATGTGGGAGGAACTCACCAAAAGACAAACCCGGACGGTTGGTGATCCACCTGACAAACATGAACGGTTCTCTGACTGGTGTGTGACCTTGACCCTCACAGTGTCCACCACTGTCTGTGTACTCTTCACGGACACTGTACCCCTCGCGGCCAGACACTGACGACGGTGTGCTTGGTGCCTCTGTGGGTTTCACTCGGATCTGTCTGGCCGACATGTTTCTGTTTAGCTCTGCGCCACGCGCCATGATCAAACCTTCGAGGGTTTCTTGGATGGTTGGTTTTTTGAAGAAGGAGAAACACAATTCAATGTCTCAAAATTATACACAAAACTCGTCTTAATTGAAGATTTTCGTTTGTCACTGAATCCTGTTTTGATGATTTGAAGAACTGAAAAATTTCTGTTGATTGTCTTGTCACCAAAGAATTTTCACGAACTGAAGAACGTCAGTGGGTTTTTACTTCAGCCGTCAGTTTTGACAGTGTGGATGGTATGAAGAACGCCAGTTAGTCCTCAGTTTAGCTGTCAGCTCTGTAAGTTTGAAAGATTTCAAGGCTATCAGCCACTTCCCATTTTAGCTCTGTGCGGTTATGCTTGGTTATGGATGGCACATGTATGTCGTTTTCCGAGCACGACATATAAGGCCGTCCTGGTAGGATATCAAACTGACATTGAATTGAATGGCTCAGGTTAATCATTTGGCCACAAACAGACATTGAATTGAATGGCTCAGGTTAATCATTTGGCCACAAACAGACATTGAATTGAATGGCTCAGGTTAATCATTTGGCCACAAACAGACATTGAATTGAATGGCTCAGGTTAATCATTTGGCCACAAACAGACATTGAATTGAATGGCTCAGGTTAATCATTTGGTCACAAACAGACATTGAATTGAATGGCTCAGGTTAATCATTTGGCCACAAACAGACATTGAATTGAATGGCTCAGGTTAATCATTTGGCCACAAACAGACATTGAATTGAATGGCTCAGGTTAATCATTTGGCCACAAACAGACATTGAATTGAATGGCTCAGGTTAATCATTTGGCCACAAACAGACATTGAATTGAATGGCTCAGGTTAATCATTTGGCCACAAACAGACATTGAATTGAATGGCTCAGGTTAATCATTTGGCCACAAACAGACATTGAATTGAATGGCTCAGGTTAATCATTTGGCCACAAACACACACAGGAAAAAAGCCCTGAACACACTACAAACAGAAGACACTACAAACAAGTACACGAAAAAAGCCCTGAATACACTACAAACAGACACACGAAAAAAGCCCTGAACAAGCTACAAATAGGAACACGAAAAAAGCCCTGTACACACTACAAACAGGAACACGAAAAAAGCCCTGTACACACTACAAACAGGAACACGAAAAAAAGCCCTGTACACACTACAAACAGGAACACGAAAAAAGCCCTGTACACATTACAAACAGGAACACGAAAAAAGCCCTGTACACACTACAAACAGGAACACGAAAAAAGCCCACGAAAAAAGCCCTGTACACACTACAAACAGGAACACGGAAAAAAGCTCTGTACACACTACAAACAGGAACACGAAAAAAGCCCTGTACACACTACAAACAGGAACACGAAAAAAGCCCTGTACACACTACAAACAGGAACACGAAAAAAGCCTTGTACACACTACAAACAGGAACACGGAAAAAAGCCCTGTACACACTACAAACAGGAACACGAAAAAAGCCCTGAACACACCACTAACAGACACACGAGAAAAACCCAGTACAGACGAAAAACTCCAACCTTTTACCCATGTGGTGACTTCAAATAGCAAACAGTTTTGCCTTGTGTCAAACATCGCGCTTTGTGGTCATGTCATACACCTCAAAACAGCGATGAAACGCTTCCCTCTCAGCGTTTACTCAGTGTTCTAAGAACTTCAAAGGTACGATGATACTGCAATCGATGAAACAATTGCTGCATGCACGACCCTCACTAGAGTAGTGACACTTAATCCACACAGTTCTCACCAAGAGCTGGACCCGGTAGTCCACGATTACAGAAGTGCAACTTGGTTTGGCACACTGCCGCGTACTGAAGCAGTACAGAAGCACACAGTGGACACCCCACTTGTTATCTAAACACACACACACTCACTCAGTCCACCCGTCCTTCAAAGTCCACAGATGTAACGGCTTAGGTCCACCCGCACTTCCATTGTCAGAGACATGAAGACAAAGATCAGCTACACCCAGACTTTTTTTTATCGTTTTCGTTCGGGCGTGGTCGCGTCTCCAACAGACAATCCGGTGGTCTCGATGGAAAATATATGGCCTTCTACAAGTCAACATGGTTTTTCTGGCTTTCGATTTATTGAAATCATTTGTTCTTTTTTTCCTGGGGTGGTGGTGGTGGTATTCTTTTTCTTCATCTTCTTCTTCTACCATCAGTATCATTATTGGAGTTCAAGCGTAAAACCTTCAATGTGAATCCTGTAGTGTGGATGACGGAAGCGGTTTTCGTCAAGTCTTTGTTGCCTCAAGGTCATGTACAACGCTGTCGTGTGTTCATCAGTTTTGCGAACTGTCCATGTGACGCTGTAAGTGATGACAAGCTATTCAAACCCAATCAATCCAAAACAGTGCAGCACGACTTGTCCTACGGGTGAGCAAACGATGTATTGCAAAAGCACTCTTGTGAAAACTACAATTGGCTTGCAGTCAAGTCACAGACTGATCATGAAGTTGCAACAGTTTGCTTTACGTGTCTGCATTCGAATACTATGAAAACAAAAATGTCAGAACCCTACAAACCTTCCTCACGCTTAGATTAACTTGCAACATTTATAGGACATTTTATGAGGAAAGAGGAATTAGAGCACCTGGTCACAACAGGAAAGCTGGAGGGAAAGAGAACACCAGGTAGACCAAGGGATGAAATATTGGACGGACTTGCAGGGTGGCTGAGGACAGAGAGGGTGGGAGATGTACTTGCTGCGACAAGGGATAGATACATATGGAGGGCCATGATCGCCAACGCCATGTGGCAAGGCACATGATGATGATGATGCTGTATCAGGATATTTTATATCGATACTGATCTACTGCTTTGTAAAGTTTAACGAGAATTTTTTTACATGAAACGTCTGCGCTGTTTCAATGGAATGGTCACGATCATTATCATAGAGGGCGAATCCGGACAATTTTCTGTATTCCCTTTTTATAAATTCATTTATAATTTTTCAGCGTTCACAGTTGTCTGAACTCTGAGAGAAATCTCTCCCCCATTCCATGAGTTTTCAGCTTTTCGAAATCGTGTGCATATATGCCTGTGTGATTTTGTGTGTTTGAGATGGACAGAGAGAGAGAGAGAGAGAGAGAGAGAGAGAGAGAAGAGAAAGAGAGAGAGAGAGAGAGAAAGAGAGAGGAGAGACAGACAGAACAGAGACAGAGACAGAGAGACAGAGAGAGAGACTGAGACAGAGAGAGAGACAGAGTGAGGGAGAGAGAGACAGAGACGGAGAGAGACAGAGACGGAGAGACACAGAGAGAAAAGCTAAATACGTGAAACGGGAATGGAAGGTAGGCAAAAGAGGCCATTGAGGGTGGCCACGGCATTCCAGAGTACAAGACGAAGCTTGATTGATTGACTTGGTTCAGTTTTTACGTCGACACCCACCTCAGGTGAAATGGCCGATGGGGATAACCATCCCAGGGAAGTGGGAGAAGAGGGACTAATCTAATCCTATACTGACCCACCAGAACAACAATGATGTTAAGATGGGACAGTGAGAAGGCCAGTTTTAATGTAGCGCACACCGGATTCGAACCCACAACCAAAACAGGCGAATGGTATCTACTCTGCTCCAGTCATTCTGGGTTTGTTTTGTTTTGTTTTGTTTTGTTTGCTTGTTTTGTTTTTTTTGTTTTGTTTTTTTTCAGAGTTGTTTCCCACAAAGCTTTGTAGGAGAGTACAGGGAATCTTGCTATTTATCTGTTATATAATTTGATGATGATGAAATTAGATGGACAGAGGTAGTGCATGCATTGTTCCTCTCTCTCTCTCTCCTCCTCTCTCTCTCTCTCTCTCTCTCTCTCTCTCTCTCTCCTCTCTCTCTTCTCTCTCTCTCTCTCTCTCTCTCTCTCTCTCTCCCCTCTCTCCCTCTCTCTCTCTCTCTCGTTATTTTGCCCTTTGATATCGCTGTTTATGATGGTGTCTTCTCTTTGTCCCTTGATCTGTCCTTTTCTCTGGTGGGCTTCTTTAGTGGTTTGATGTTCATGATGGTGTCTTCTCCTTGTTCCTTGGTCGTCCCTCTTCTCTGGTAGACTGCTTTAGGAGTTTGCTTTGGTGACTGTCATATGTTGGTTTTGTGTGGATAGAGTAGCTCTGGCATCGTTGTTTGTTGCCTTTTTCTTGGGTTCTCCTTCTTGTTCCTTGTCTTCATGATTTGTTACTGGAATCTCTAGATGCATCATTCAGTACTATCGCACATTTTGTTCATTGATTTAGTCGTCATTCATTCAGTTGTTGGTGAGTACAACTAGATTCCCATATATAATGTCTCTGAACGTCCTGACCTCACATGCATTACATGTCAGTTTGTGGAGCTCACCTTCACGCATGACGTCTTTGGCCCTCAGTCAATGGCCACGGCAACAGACCGTGACGGCCAGGCCAGCGGTGTTGTGAACCATTGTGTTTATGGCAGGTGACACTGCAATTACTGTACCCACTCAGATCTGTGCCAAGCGTGTATGTAACTTAAGACTGTTGTATTCATTACTAGTGTGGGTGATTGCACCTCGCACCTGTACTGCTGCATTTTGACAGGTAAATTGTATGAGTGCTCGCTCCGTGAAATGACACAGCTTTTAAGTTTGGAGTTTGTTCAACGGGTGATTAACGCACTCGGACAATTCCATATCCGCTCCACTCAAAGAAAATCAAGTACACACATCAGTGCATTCGCGCACATAATCTAAGTTCTTGAATGTTATATAGAACCAATACTGTTGTACAGTTGTGAGGCGTGGACAGTCAACAAGCAAAGCCAGAACAAGATTGAGGCAGCCGAGATGTGTTTTCTTGGAAGAATGTTGAGAGTTCCATGGACAGCAAAAAAACAAATGAGACAGTCTTGGTGGAGGCAGACACAAGTAGATCACTCATAAGGAAGATTAGTGAAAAGGCAGGCAACATTTATATGCCATTTTATGAGGAAAGAGGATTTGGAGCACCTGATCACAACGGGAAAGCTGGAGGGAAAGAGAGCACCAGGTAGACCCAGGGAGAAAATACTGGACGGACTTGCAGAGTGGCTGAAGACAAGGAGTGTGGAAGAGATGGTTGAGGCAACAAGAGATAGAGACAGATGGCGTTGACCACTCCATCCAGTTTATCGCACATGGGGATTTAAAAAATAAACCTGAATACAAATTTAAACATAAAGATACACAATAAAACAATCAAAAAACGGGCCTACATTACCTAAAATTGCTTTCGCATATCTCATTTCCCTAGAGCCAAAAATGCACTTATCACATATACCCAATTATCAATCCTAAGAGGCAGTATGTAAGACTTTCTAGAACACATACAGGTGAATGGACCAGTAAGGCAGAACATGATAAGAAGAAATGACAGAAAGCAAAGGAACAAGGCAGAAACAAAGAGACTGACAGGAAAGAGGAAAATTTCTGGCACAGAATTTCCAGAAGATGGGGATACTATATATACTGAAAGAGCCCCCAGCATCCCCATGGGGGGACCCCACTTTCGAAGAAATGATAAAATCATAAGCAGAAATAATAATAATAACAATGATAATAATAATGATAATAATGATATATATTATTATTATTATTATTATTATTATTATTATTATTATTATTATTATTATATCATTATTATTATCACCATTATTATCATTGTTATTGTTATTATCATTATTATTATTACTATTATTTCTGTTTACACAACTAGCCACTAAATATAAACTTACACAAACCACACAGAAAGCCCCCTCCGCTCCCAACCAATAATACACATATTGGCGCACTAACAACATGTGAATATTGGTCATAGCCCCACCAGTCACAGCATGCCACCAGTCAAGTCATAGTCATAGCCCCACCAGTCATAGTCATAGCCCCACCAGTCAAGTCATAGCCATAGTCATAGCCCCACCAGTCATAGTCATAGCCCACCAGTCAAGTCATAGCATAGTCATAGCCCACCAGTCATAGTCATAGCCCACAGTCAATCATAGTCATAGCCCCACCAGTCAAGTCATAGTCATAGCATAGCCCCACCAGTCAAGTCATAGTCATAGTCATAGCCCCACCAGTCAAGTCATAGTCATAGCCCCACCAGTCATAGTCATAGCCCCACCAGTCAAGTCATAGCCCCACCAGTCAAGTCATAGCCCCACCAGTCATAGTCTTAGCCCCACCAGTCAAGTCATAGCCATAGTCATAGCCCCACCAGTCAAGTCATAGTCAAAGTCATAGCCCCACCAATCAAGTCATAGTCATAGCCCCACCAGTCATAGTCATAGTCATAGCCCCACCAGTCATAGTCATAGCCATAGTCATAGCCCACCAGTCATAGTCATAGTCATAGTCATAGCCCCACCAGTCAAGTCATAGCCCCACCAGTCATAGTCATAGTAATAGTCATAGCCCACCAGTCAAGTCATAGCCATAGTCACAGCCCCACCAGTCAAGTCATAGTCATAGTCATAGCCCCACCAGTCAAGTCATAGTCATAGCCCCACCAGTCATAGTCATAGTCATAGCCCCACCAGTCAAGTCATAGTCAGAGCCCCACCAGTCATAGCCAGAGTCATAGCCCCACCAGTCATAGCCATAGTCATAGCCCCACCAGTCATAGCCAGAGTCATAGCCCCATCAGTCATAGTCATAGCCCCACCAGTCAAGTCATAGTCATAGTCATAGCCCCACCAGTCAAGTCATAGTCATAGCCCCACCAGTCAAGTCATAGTCATAGCCCCACCAGTCATAGTCATAGTCATAGCCCCAACAGTCATAGTCATAGTCATAGCCCCAACAGTCATAGTCATATTCATAGCCCCACCAGTCAAGTCAAAGTCATAGCCCCACCAGTCAAGTCATAGTCATAGCCCCACCAGTCATAGCCCCACCAGTCAAATCATAGTCATAGCCCCACCAGTCAAGTCATAGTCATAGCCCCAACAGTCATAGCCCCACCAGTCAAATCATAGTCATAGCCCCACCAGTCAAGTCATAGCCCCACCAGTCAAGTCATAGTCATAGCCCCACCAGTCATAGCCCCACCAGTCAAATCATAGTCATAGCCCCACCAGTCAAGTCATAGTCATAGCCCCACCAGTCATAGTCATAGTCATAGCCCCACCAGTCAAGTCATAGTCATAGCCCCACCAGTCATGTCATAGTCATAGCCCCACCAGTCATAGTCATAGTCATAGCCCCACCAGTCATAGTCATAGCCCCACCAGTCAAGTTATAGTCATAGCCCCACCAGTCATAGTCATAGTCATAGCCCCACCAGTCATAGTCATAGCCCCACCAGTCATAGTCATAGTCATAGCCCCACCAGTCATAGTCATAGCCATAGCTCCACCAGTCATAGACCCATAGTCATAGCCCCACCCATAGCCTCAGCCACCATATAGCCCCATGCTCCCCACCAGTCATAGCCCCATAGTCATAGCCCCACCAGTCACATAGCCCCATAGTCATAGCCCCACCAGTCAAGTCATAGTCATAGTCATAGCCCCACCAGTCAAGTCATAGTCATAGATTAGTCATAGCCCCACCAGTCAAGTCATAGTCATAGCCCCACCAGTCATAGTCATAGCTCCACCAGTCAAGTCATAGTCATAGCCCCACCAGTCAAGTCATAGTCATAGCCCCACCAGTCATAGTCATAGCACCACCAGTCAAGTCATAGTAATAGCCCCACCAGTCAAGTCATAGTCATAGCCCCACCAGTCAAGTCATAGCCCACCAGTCAAGTCATAGCCATAGCCCCACCAGTCAAGTCATAGCCATAGCCCCACCAGTCAAGCCATAGTCATAGCCCCACCATCATCATCATCATCAGGTGCCCTGCCGCATGGCGTTGGCGACCATGGACTGCCATCTGTCTCTATCTCTTGTTGCCCCTAGCATCTCCCCCACCCTCCTCGTCCCCAGCCACTCTGCAAGTCCGTCCAGTATTTTCTCCCTGGGTCTACCTGGTGCTCTCTTTCCCTCCAACTTTCCCGTTGTGACCAGGTGCTCCAAATCCCTCTTCCTCATAAAATGGCCTATAAACGTTGCCTGTCTTTTCCTAATCTTCCTTATGAGTGATCTACTTGTGTCAGCCTCCATCAAGACTGTCTCGTTTGTTTTCTTTGCTGTCCATGGAACTCTCAAAATTCTTCTTAGAAACCACATCTCAGCTGCCTCAATTTTGTTCTGGCTTTGTTTATTGACTGTCCACGCCTCGCATCCGTACAACAATAGCCCCTACCAGTCAAGCCATAGTCATAGCCCCACCAGTCATAGCCCCACCAGTCATAGCCCCACCAGTCAAGCCATAGTGATAGCCCCACCAGTCAAGTCATAGTCATAGCCCCACCAGTCATAGCCCCACCAGTCAAGTCATAGTCATAGCCCCACCAGTCAAGCCATAGTCATAGCCCCACCAGTCATAGCCCCACCAGTCATAGCCCACCAGTCATAGCCCCACCAGTCATAGTCATAGTCATAGCCCCACCAGTCAAGATCCTTTTAACCAATTTGTCGTCAATATAGCGCGCTGTACTCAGAAATGAAAGCCTTTTCACCTTGCCGGTGGGAGAAAAGATTGATTTGCCGGCGGGTAGCGGCTGGTTGGTTACAGTAGTTTGCCAGCAGCAGAAGACATTTTCACGTGACAAAGAAGAAGAAGAAGACGAAGAAT
>CM060308.1:143443-150943 GCA_030674185.1 Monoplex corrugatus | reverse complement strand
GTCAACAAACAAAGCCAGAAGAAGATTGAGGCAGCCGAGATGTGGTTCTAAGAAGAATGTTGAGAGTTCCATGGACAGCAAAGAAAACAAACGAGTCTTGATGGAGGCGACACAAGTAGATCACTCATAAGGAAGATTAGGAAAAGACAAGCAACATTGATAGGCCATTTTATGAGGAAGGGGATTTGGAGCACCTGGTCACAATGGGAAAGCTGGAGGAAAGAGAGCTCCAGTAGACCCAAAGAAAACAATGAGACAGTCTTGATGGAGGCAGACACAAGTAGATCACTCATAAGGAAGATTAGGAAAAGACAGGCAACATTTATAGGCCATTTTATGAGGAAGGGGGATTTAGAGCACCTGGTCATAACGGGAAAACTGGAGGGAAAGAGAACACCGGGTAGACCCAGGGAGAAAATACTGAACGGACTTGCAGAGTGGCTGGGGATGAGGAGGGTGGGAGAGATGCTAGGGGCAACGAGAGATAGAGACAGATGGAAGTCCATGATCCCCTACGCCATGCGGCAGGGCACCTGATGATGATGATGATGACTGAAATAGCCCCGGGCATTCCCAGGTGGATAGAAAGTGCACACACCTCCTCCGTGTGTATAGGCACGCATAACATCAAATATGCATGGTACAGTTCCCATAAGTCATGTCACAGTCTGGTAGCTTATGGCAACATGAAAACACCTGGCCTGTACACTCACGGAAGATGGAATATGCAGACTGTGCACCAACATACTGACTGCACAGTGTGAGCAAAACGTTGTGCATACACATATCCAGGAGAAATAGAAATCCACAGTTGATGTGATGTTGATGTGATGTTGATGCGGTGTTGATGTGATGTTGATGTGATGTTGATGTGATGTGATGTGATGTGATGTTGATGTTGATGTTGATGTGATGTGATGTGATGTGATGTTGGTGTGGTGTTGATGTGATGTTGATGTTGATGTGATGTTGATGTTGATGTGATGTAATGTGGATGTGATGTTGAGTGTGATGTGATGTGATGTGATGTGATGTGATGTGATGTTGATGTTGATGTGATGTTGATTTGATGTGATGTGATGTGATGTGATGTTGATGTGATGTGATGTTGATGTGATGTGATGTGATGTGATGTGATGTTGATGTTGATGTGATGTGATGTGATGTTGATGTGGATGTGGATGTGATGTTGGTGTAGTGTTGATGTGATGTGATGTGATGTGATGTTGATGTGATGTGATGTGATGTTGCTGTGGGTGTGGATGTGATGTTGCTGTGGGTGTGGATGTGATGTTGGTGTGGTGTTGATGTAATGTTGGTGTGATGTTGATGTGATGTTGATGTGGATGTGGATGTGATGTTGGTGTGGTGCTGATGTGATGTGATGTGATGTTGATGTGATGTGATGTTGATGTGGATGTGGATGTGATGTTGGTGTGGTGTTGATGTGATGTGATGTGATATGATGTGATGTTGATGTGGTGTTGGTGTGGTGTTGGTGTGGTACATACTATCATCTCCTAAGATGTAAAGAGGCCGACGACGACGTTGGTGTGGTGTTGATGTTGATGTTGATGTGATGTGATGTTGGTGTGGTGTCGATGTGACGTCGATATGATGTTGATGTGATGTTGATGTGATGTTGATGTGGTATTGATGTGGTGTTGATGTGGTGTTGATGTTGATGTGATGTTGATGCTGTTTCAAGCATTATTTTCTTTCATTCGTCCATGCACATTGTTTGGCCTAGGGACTGTGTAGACGTAAGGTCGCTGCGCACTCTGCATACTTCACCATCAGTGGGTGTGTATACTGGCTGTTTTCGTGCTTCTTGAAGCCAAAACTAACGAATACTACAGTATATTTAACTGGCGTTTACTGCGTATGTATACCATTATTATTATTATTATTATTATTATTATTATTATTATTATTATCATTACTATTGTTATTATTATTATTATTATTACTTTATTATCACATTATTAGTACCATTATGAATAGTAGTAGTAGCAGTAGTTATTATTGTTATTATTATTATTGTTGTTGTTGTTATTACTTTATTATCACATTATTATTATCATTATGAATAGTAGTAATATCACTGATATCATTGTTGTTATTATCCTCTTCGTTGTTGTTCGTTGTTGTTGTTTCAGCTACCTTTCTTTTTACTATCATGATTGTTCATCAATGATATAGATGATATGATATTGATGATGGTAGTCATGATGACGATGGTGATGGTGATGATAATAATAATGATGATGATGATGACGACGACAATGATGATGATGATTGAGGAGGATGGTAAAATCGTGATATACCAAAAAAACGTGGAAAGGATTGCATCCAAAATTTATCATCTCACCTACAACGTTCTTTCGAATTGGATTAACGCAATGGCGTTGATAATTAGATGGTCACAACATTAAAAGACATGTTGTAATTGTGTGTTGAAACATGTCCATAGCACCAGTACAACATCCAGTCAGCTTTGCGCATCAGCAAGTTGTATTGTAGTTTCGCCTCTCTCACAAAGAACGATAACATTTTAATAGTCTTTGCTGGTCACATCTTTGTCCTTGGCAAACCAATAACATCAACACCAGCCTTCCATTTTAAGGTGAAGAAATGATTTTTGCATACGATAAATCTTTGTCCTAGATGAATAAAAACAGCAACATCAACCTTTCTTTTTAATAAAGACAGACAGACAGACACACACACACACACACACACACACACGCGCGCGCGCGCCACAGACACACACACACACACATACACACAGACACGCAGACACACACACAGACACACACACAGACATGCACACACACACACTCACACACACACACACACACACACACACACACACACACACACATGCACACGCAGATAGGTAGATAGAGAGAGACAGACAGACAGACAGTCAGACAGACACAGAGAGAGACAGAGAGAGACAGAGACAGACAGACAGACAGACAGAGAGACAGACAGACAGACAGACAGAAAGAGCGAGAGAGAGAGAGAGAGAGAGAGTGAGAGAGAGAGTGAGAGAGAGAGACAGACAGACAGAGAGAGCGAGAGAGAGAGAGAGAGAGAGAGAGAGAGAGAGAGAGAGAGAAGAGAGAGAGTGAGAGAGAGAGAGAAATTGAAACTGAAACTGTTTATTATCATTACCCGAAAAGATCTTTTGACAAGGGGGATAACAATTTTCCAGTAGTGCGACACATAATCCACTCTTTGTATGTGCGCAAATTCTTCATGCATAATAAAAAAAAAACAAAAAAAAACAAAAAACATCCAACATCCATTCCTTGAACAGTCGAACATATTCAAAATATATAAAATGAACAATCATCCATTTTATCAGTATTACATAATGCAAACAAAAAAATATCAGCACAGTGTTCCTACATTCAGGCCTATAATTTGTCTAGGTTTAGGCAAACCAAAATCTTTTTCACACACCCACACCCACCCACACACACACACGCACCCATATACACTCACACGCGGGCGCGCGCTCGTGCGCACGCACACATACACACACACACACATCAAAACTGTATCATGATGATACATCTGGGCTCGACCACCCAAACCTTACATTTAGTGATAATAATATAATCTTCACATAACTGCCCCATAATACTCTGTTAACAAGGGACATAACTATGCCTTTTATTTATTTGTTTTTGGTTTGTTTTTTGTTGTTGTTTTTTTTGTTAACATGTATAGTAGACCCTTAAGTGTCTATATACCCTTTCAATATCCACTTCTAACATATTCTACAAATATACCATTATTTTCATATTATTAGCTACTCTTAAATAATCGGCAAACAAAGCAAAATAAAGCAAATGAAAACAGCTCTTTACAAAACAGAGTCCATAATAAAGCGGCTTCTTTTGGAGTTAACGTGATATAGCCCACGTCAGTCAAAAGAGATTAAATTAATCCCAGTATGATATTGTCTCGCAGAGCACTATTGTCGGGCTTGTAAGTGTTTATGTCTTATTTTTTGTGCTTCCGCAATATATAGTGCCACTGATTTGATTATGACTTCGTGAGAGAGAGAGAGTGAGAGAGAGAGAGAGAGAGAGAGAGAGAGAGAGTGAGAGAGAGAGAGTGAGAGAGAGAGAGAGAGTGAGAGAGAGAGAGCGAGAGAGAGAGAGAGAGAGAGTGAGAGAGAGAGTGAGAGAGAGAGAGTGAGAGAGAGAGCGAGAGAGAAACTGAAACTGAAACTGAAACTGAAACTGTTTATTGTCATTACCCGAAAAGGTCTTTTGACAAGGGGGATAACAATTTTCCAGTAGTGCGACACATAATCCACTCTTTGTATGTGCGCAAATTCTTCACACATAATCAAAAAAAATATCGAACATCCATTCCTTGAACAGTCGAACATATTCAAATCATATATAATGAACAATCATCCATTTTACCACTACTACATAATGCAAAGAAAACAACAACAAAAAATATCAGAACAGTGTTCCCACATTCAGGCCAATAATTTGTCTAGGTTTAGACAAACCAAAATCTTTTTCACACACCCACACCCACTCACACGCATCCATATACGCTCACACGCGGGCGCGCGCTCGTGCGCACACACACACACATCAAAACTGTAATATGATAAAACATCTGGGCTAGACCACCCAAACCTTACATTTAGTGATAATAATATAATCTTCACATAACTGCCCCAAAATACTCTGTTAACAAGGGACATCACTATGCCTTTTATTTATTTGTTTTTTTGGTTTGTTTGTTTTTTTTGTTTTTGTTAACATGTATAGTAGACCCTTAAGTGTCTATATACCCTTTCAATATCCACTTCTAACATATTCTACAAATATACCATTATTTTCATATTATTAGCTACTCTTAAATTATCGGCAAACAAAGCAAAATAAAGCAAATGAAAACAGCTCTTTACAAAACAGAGTCTATAATAAAGCGGCTTCTTTTGGAGTTAACGTGATATAGCCCACATCAGTCAAAAGAGATTAAATTAATCCCAGTATGATATTGTCTAGCACTATTGTCGGGCTTGTAAGTGTTTATGTCTTATTTTTTGTGCTTCCGCAATGTATAGTGCCACTGATTTGATTATGACTTCGTCATCAGATGACAAAATAGATACAACATCTTGTCTTTTGGCCATGTCGGATTCAAAAACTTTGCATTTTCCACGTATTGTGTCAAAAATTTGGCATTGGAATAAAAAGTGTTTTTCATTATCGACATTGTTTCCACATAAGGGGCAAGGATATACTGTGGACGTCCCAGGTTGAAACCAATTTTTATTTGCATTGAAACCAAGTGTTCTTAATCTAAATCTTGCGTAATTAGTTCTTTGCCATTTATCCATAACAACACTGAGATATTTTTCGGTTTGAAAAACATCTTTAAATGAGAAGAACCAACTATATTTTTCTTTGTTTTCCATATCTGAGTGCCAATTTTGTTTAAACGAACAAATAAGCCTGTCTTTAAATTCATTAATAAACTGACACTCATTTCCTACTCCCTGGGACAACCACACGATTCCAAACCCAAGTTCTGATAAAGCCTTTTTTACCTGATAGGCCCAGTTCTGTTTTCCTATTTCCATTTGAGTAACCATCATTTCATATGCCTGTTTACATAACCGAGATTGTGGAAGCCTTAACAATTTCAACCAGTATTTAATACTCTTCACAAAGGTTCTAATGTATAAAGGATATCTTCCAGTTTCTCCATATAAAACAGTATTAGAAGAGTGAATTGGTACAGCCAAAAAACGTTTTATAGCATATGTATGCACTTTTTCCATATGTGGATTTACAGTAAGACCCCATACTTCAGCTGCATATGTAAGTAAAGGTTCTATCTGTGTATCAAACATTTTCCAATATAAATTACAATCAATAGAATTGAGCTTCCGTAAGGATTTTAGAATTTCAATAACACCTTTTTTCCCTTTATTACAAGATTCTTCCCATGCATAATTTAAACTTAATTTTGTCGAAAATATTATTCCTAAGTATTTATAAGAATTAACAACTTTAACCTCGTTAATTCCATAGAACCATTTTTCGTGTTTTGATAAATGTCCACCCTTCCTGAAAATCATAATATTAGTTTTATCCATGTTAACTGTTAAAGCTAGTCGATCCGATTCTTCCTTTAAGACATTTAACTGGTTTTGTAAGCCTTTGACTGTACCAGAGAGAAGAACAACATCGTCTGCAAACAGCAATAGGAATATCTCAATAACCCCCGGGATAATTTGAATGCCATGCCTGCCTTTTCTTGACAGTTCCACTGCTAATTCATTAATGAAAAATGAAAACAATTGAGGACTCAATTGACACCCCTGTTTCACTCCTTTAGGGCATTCAAAATAATCTGAATATACACACTTCTCACGCACGCATGCAAATACTGAGTTATAAACTCCTCTTAGGGCCATATATAATTTTCCATTCACACCACTTTTACGTAATATATTCCAAAGATTATTACGATTCACAGAATCGAATGCCTTCCTAAAATCCACAAATGCAACATAAAGTTTCTTATTTAAAAGTAAATGCTTCTGCACAAGGGAGTAAAGTGTGAAAATATGATCAATTGTACTGTATTTTGCTCTAAATGGAGCTTGTTCTTCAACTATTTTCTCTTCTTTTTCTGCCCACTTTGTTAATCTCTTATTCAAAATATATGTATAAACTTTACTCACTATACTTGTTAGAGCGACTCCTCTATAATTATCTGGATTATTCACATCTCCTTTTTTATGAATTGGGATTATTATGGACTTTGCCCATTCTGACGGAAAAATGCCATTATCAAAAAGCTTGTTACATAAATGGACAAGGAAATCAATTACATTAGCATTTGCACGTTTTAACATTTCGCTGATTATTTGATCTGGTCCTGCGCTCTTTCCTGCTTTCAAATGCCTGATACTCGCAGTCACTTCTTCTTTAGTTATAGGCTCATTGAAAAGGGGCTCAAAATTATTTTCTTCCTCTACTATATTACTCTCTTGTGCAGTATTTCCCCCGATATCATTGAAAACACTGCAGAAATGATTGTACCATTGTTCAATAGAGATTTCATTGTACACAAAGGCCTTTCTATTAACAGATCTTATTATTGACCAGAATGTCCTGGAGTCATTGATGGAATCTTTGAGTGTTCTTATTTTCTTATCTTCGTATTCCCTTTCTTTCGTTTTCCTTAGTTTAACATACTCTTTTCGTGATATGACATATGCTTCTCTTTTTTCTTTTTTTTCTTTTTCTGTTTTGCATCTCTGGAATCTTTTCAGTAGCCTCTTAACTTCTTGTTTCTTTCTTTCACATTCCTTATCAAACCAATCATTCTGTTTCTTTTGTCCTTGTCTCACTGTTCGTACCATACACGCAGCTGCCCCGCATAAAGCCTTAGTAAACTGCTCCGAACTGTCATTCACATTATAATCTAACAAACCGAAAGCTG
>CM060308.1:128443-138443 GCA_030674185.1 Monoplex corrugatus | reverse complement strand
CTCCTCCTTCTTCTTCTTCTTCTTCTTCTTCTTCTTCTTCTTCTTCTCCTCCTCCTCCTCCTCCTCCTCCTCCTCCTCCTCCTCCTCCTTCTTCTTCTTCTTCTTCTTCTTCTTCTTCTTCTTCTTCTTCTTCTCCTCCTCCTCCTCCTCCTTCTTCTTCTTCTTCTTCTCTTCTTCTTCTTCTTCTTCTTCTTCTTCTCCTTCTTCTTCTTCTTCTTCTTCTTGTTACTATCATCATCATTATTATTATTATTGTTATTATCATCATCATCATTATTACTGTGATGATGATAATGATGATTATTATTGGTGTTATTGTTGTCGTCGTCGTCATCATCATCACCATCTTTGTTATCATCGTCATCATCATCATCATCGTATCATCGTATCATCAGCAGCAGCAGCATCAGCATCATCACATCATCATCATCATCATCATCATCATCATCGTCATCGTCATCATCGTTATCATCATCATCATCATCATCATCATCATCATCATCATCATCACTCGTCATCGTCGTCGTCGTCATCATCGTCGTCGTCATCATCATCATCATCATCATCATCATCATCATCATCATCATAACTATTATTATCATATTGTATTATTATTATTATCATTATTACTTTTATCATCATCAGTATATGCTGCAGCAGAAGCAACAACAACAGCATTATCATCATCTTACGATTCATTAATTTTCCACATTTACTTTAACTTTTTTTTCAACCAGGTATCAGGTTTGTTTTTCCCCCCAAATCCGTGCAATAAAATTCTGTGTTGAAGAGCAAATAATGGGTTTACAAATTAATCGTAAATTACAAAGTAAACAAAGGGATAAATGAACAAAGTTCATGAGTGTTTACTGGAACTAGAGATATGAATGGAATGTAAACGATACAAGCATACGAATTTAGTATCACATGTTTACAGAATGTACTTTATGTCGGTTAAAATATTATCATTAAACCACGAGATCCAAAACAAGTGCGACAACCCGCGCCCAAGCAAACCGGAACCAGAAGAACAAGAAAACCAATGCAAGCGCGTATTCAACAAAACAAGACAAGACAAGCACAAATTTTCGGCCAACCGGCCTTTGTCAAGCGCGAACGCACGGTCACAAACAGACCACAAACACCAAACAACGGATAATAGAAAGAGGACTAAAAACTTCCCTGCCGCCTCGTCCAGTGGATAAAAAGGAACCAAAACCATTAAATCACGTTTAAGATCTTCACTTCTTTGGCTGAAACTTTTGTGGCCTGTATTAACGAACTGTCCAACAAAAACTACTATTATTGTACAGAGTTATAAAGCATAACGCAAGAGCATGATTTCTTTCATACCGGAAAAAGAAAAATGTCTGTTGACAGCAGAACAGCCCGTACAAAGGAAAACAGAAAAGACAATACTACAGGGCCCATTCAAGAAGATGACAAGCATTCTTACCAACAAATGCCTATCAATTAACACACAGAAAGAGAGTCCTTGAATGTTATATAGAAACAATACTGTTGTACGGATGTGAGGCGTGGACAGTCAACAAGCAAAACCAGAGCAAGATTGAGGCAGCCGAGATGTGGTTTCTCAGAAGAATGTTGAGAGTTCCATGGACAGCAAAGAAAACAAACGAGACAGTCTTGATAGAGGCAGACACAAGTAGATCACTCATAAGGAAGATTAGGAAAAGACAAGCAACATTTATAGGCCATTTTATGAGGAAGGGGGATTTGGAGCACCTGGTCACAACGGGAAAGCTGGAGGGAAAGAGAGCACCAGGTAGACCCAGGGAGAGAATGCTGGACGGACTTGCAGAGTGGCTGGGGAGGGGAGGGTGGGGAGATGCTGGGGGCAACGAGAGATAGAGATGGTTGGAAGTCTATGGTCGCCAACGCCATGCGGCAGGGCACTTGACGATGATGATGATGACAGGGTCCAATTCCTTTTTTTTTGGAAGAGAGATGAAAAATGTGGAGAAAAAATGGACACAGAAAATACAGAAAGACTAGCACACACACACACACACACACACATACACAGACATACACAGACACACACACGCACACAAACACACATACACAGTTGTCCGTCATCATCATCATCATCATCATCATCATCATCATCATCATCATCATCATCATTGTTAGTGGTAGTATTTTATCATCATTATTGTTATTGATAATTTTATTGCTGTTGTTGTTATTCCTATTATCATTGATTTTGTTATTGTTGCTGTTATTATTATTATATTATTATATTATTATTATTATCATTATTATTATTATTATTGTCATTATTCTTGTTGCTGTTCTTGTTGTAGTCACACTTGACAAAAGCCAGCTGCCCCAAAATTTGCGCCTGTCTTGGTAAAAGAATTAAAAACTGTTTTTTGTTTTGTTTTGTTTTTTATCACTTCTGGTCTCATTGAAATATATCATCATCATCATCATCGTCATTATCATTATCATCATCAGCAGCAGCAGCAGCACTATCATCATCATACTTAACAAAGTCCAGTTGTCCAAACATTTGCGCCTGTCTCGTTTAAAATATCAAATACTGGTTCTATTTTTGTGTTACTTCTGATCCCATTGAAGTCAGCTGACGGGATAGCCATTAAACAAATGACATGAACCGACAGTCTACCATATATACAGTGAAGGAACCAAAGTATGGACACTAACCTGCAGCAACTACGAAAACGATCCAACATAAGATGCAGCAGACCTGTCACAAGTGAACGAATCCGGCAAACGCTGAAGGTCACCTGTGATGGCCTGGTATTGAAACAGTCACATGACGAATGATGTAGATATGCAGTCAACAATAAAAAAGAACATAAAAAGACCTTACATGTCAGCTAAAAATATTATTCACACCGACATGTGACGGCCTGGGGGAAGTGACGAGGTGGCTGTAAAAAAGATCAATAACGATAAAACACGTGAGTACAATATGTAAATCATATGTGTCTACAGTCGAAAAAAAGAAACGAATGCAATCACTGACAGTTACTTACCAGTAAAATGAAGATCAATAACGATAAAACACGTGAGTACAATATGTAAATCATATGTGTCTACAGTCGAAAAAAAGAAACGAATGCAATCACTGACAGTTACTTACCAGTAAAATGAAGATCAATAACGATAAAACACGTGAGTACAATATGTAAATCATATGTGTCTACAGTCGAAAAAAAGAAACGAATGCAATCACTGACAGTTACTTACCAGTAAAATGAAGATCAATAACGATAAAACACGTGAGTACAATATGTAAATCATATGTGTCTACAGTCGAAAAAAAGAAACGAATGCAATCACTGACAGTTACTTACCAGTAAAATGAAGATCAATAACGATAAAACACGTGAGTATAATATGTAAATCATATGTGTCTACAGTCGAAAAAAAGAAACGAATGCAATCACTGACAGTTACTTACCAGTAAAATGAAGATCAATAACGATAAAACACGTGAGTATAATATGTAAATCATATGTGTCTACAGTCGAAAAAAAGAAACGAATGCAATCACTGACAGTTAATTTCCAGTAAAATGAAGATCAATAACGATAAAACACGTGAGTATAATATGTAAATCATATGTGTCTACAGTCGAAAAAAAGAAACGAATGCAATCACTAACAGTTACTTACCAGTAAAATGAAGCAAATGTAAATGATTCCTCGGAAATATACAACCTGGGATACGAGATAAGAGAAGATAAATCCAATGAAAGATGCAGAGCACATATACTGTCCTGGGTAAGTACCAGTGACAAAATAATGAATAAAGACGATGCAAAATTAGTCAGAGGTGCTGAACGAGCTCACTGACAGAGTCTGAGCTCCGTGACATCCAGGATATCAATGGCAGATGTGCGAGGACACAGGACACTGACCACAGTACACAGACCACAGTACACTGACCACAGGACACTGACCACAGTACACTGACCACAGTACACTGACCACAGTACACAGACCACAGTACACAGACCACAGTACACTGACCACAGTACACTGACCACAGTACACAGACCACAGTACACTGACCACAGGACACAGACCACAGTACACTGACCACAGTACACTGACCACAGTACACAGACCACAGTACACTGACCACAGTACACTGACCACAGTACACAGACCACAGTACACTGACCACAGGACACAGACCACAGTACACTGACCACAGTACACTGACCACAGGACACTGACCACAGGACACAGACCACAATACACAGACCACAGTACACTGACCACAGTACACTGATCACAGTACATTGACCACAGTACACAGACCACAGTACACAGACCACAGTACACTGACCACAGTACACAGACCACAGGACACAGACCACAGTACACAGACTACAGGACACAGACCACAGTACACAGACCACAGTACACAGACCACAATACACAGACCACAGTACACTGACCACAGTACACAGTACACTGACCACAGTACACAGACCACAATACACAGACCACAGTACACTGACCACAGGACACTGACCACAGTACACAGTACAACACAGACCAACAGTACACAGTACACAGACACACACAGTACACATAGTACACGACCACAGTAACACAGTACACAGTCCACAGTACACAGACCACAGTACACAGTACGCAGTACACAGACCACAGTACACAGAACACAGACCACAGTACACAGACACACGTACACAGTACACAGTACACAGACCACAGTACACAGACCACAGTACACAGACCACAGTACACAGACCACATACACAGACCACAGTCATACACAGACCACAGTACACAGACCAAAAATACCCGACCACAGTACACAGACCACAATACACAGACCACAGTACACAGACCACAGTACACAGTACACAGACCACAGTACACAGACCACAGTACACAGACCACAGTACACAGACCACAGTACACAGACCACAATACACAGACCACAATACACAGACCACAGTACACAGACCACAGTACACTGACCACAGTACACAGACCACAGTACACAGACCACAGTACACAGACCACAGTACACAGACCACAGTAACACAGACCACAATACACAGACCACAGACCACAGTACACAGACCACAGTACACAGACCACAGTACACAGACCACAGTACAACCAGACCAACAAGTACACTGACCACAGTAACACAGACCACAGTACACAGACCACAATACACAGACCACAGTACACTGACCACAGTAACCACAGACCACAATACACTGACCACAGTACACAGACCAACAGTACACAGACCACAATACACAGACCACAATACACAGACCACAGTCACAGACCACAGTACACAGACCACAGTACACAGACCACAGTACAACACAGTACCACAGTAACACAGACACACAATACACTGACCACAGTACAACAGTAAAACACAGTACATCAGACCACAGTCACAGACCACAATACACAGACCACAGTACACAGACCACAGTACACAGACCACAGTACACAGACCACAGTACACATGACCACAGTAACAACGACCACAGACCATACAGACCATCAATACACAAACCACAATACACAGACCAACAGACACAGTGACACACATACACAGAGACCACATACACAGACCACAGTACACAGACCACAGTACACAGACCACAGTACACAGACCACAGTACAACAGACCACAGTACACAGACCACAAACACCATGACCACATACACAGACCACAATACACAGACCACAGTACACTGACCACCGTACACAGACCACAGTACACAGACCACAGTACACAGACCACAGTACACAGACCACAGTACACATGACCCACAGTACACTGACCACAGTACACAGACCACAGTACACAGACCACAGTATACAGACACACATATCACTGACCACAGTACACAGACCACAGTACACAGACCACAGTACACAGACCACAATACACAGACCACAGTAACACCAGACCACAGTACACAGACCACAGTACACAGACCAATACACAGACCTACAGACCACAGTACACAGACCACAGTACACGACACAGATCACACCACAGTACACTGACCACAGTACACAGACCACAGTACAGACACTACACAGACCACATACACAGACACACAGTACCAACAAGTACACAGACCACAGTACACAGACCACAGTACACTGACCACCGTACACAGACCACAGTACACAGACCACAGTACACAGACCACAGTACACAGACCACAGTACACAGACCACAGTACACAGACCACAGTACACAGACCACAGTACACAGACCACAGTAATAACAGACACACATTACACGTAAGACCACAGTACACAGACCACAGTACACAGACCACAGTACACAGACCACAATACACAGACCACAGTACACAGACCACAGTACACTGACCACATACACAGACCACAGTACACAGACCACAGTACACTGACCACAGTACACAGACCACAGTACACATGACCACAGTACACAGACCACAGTACACAGACCACAATACACAGACCACAGTACACAGACCACAGTACACAGACCACAATACACAGACCACAGTACACGACCACAGTACACAGACCACAGTACACAGACCACAGTACACAGACCACAATACACAGACCACAGTACACAGACCACAGTACACTGACCACAGTACACAGACCACAGTACACAACCACAGTACACTGACCACAGTACACAGTCCACAGTACACTGACCACAGTACACAGACCACAGTACACAGACCACAATACACAGACCACAGTACACAGACCACAGTACACAGACCACAATACACAGACCACAGTACACAGACCACAGTACACTGACCTCAGGACACTGACCACAGGACACTGACCTCAGGACACTGACCACAGGACACTGACCTCAGGACAGTGGTCAAAGGACACCCCACTCGATGTCATACTGCCAAGGACGCAGCAAAACCTGGATAGAACAGCAAACCTCATCCTGTACACCAGACTGACCATCTGACCAACTTGAACAAAGACGTCAAGAACACTGTGGCTTATGGGAGCACTTGCACTCAAAACTTGTTTGTTTAATTACTTTTTTCTAAAGACATTTTCGGTTTTTGTCATGAAACAATTTTCATAATTAAAAAATAAAAAACAAAATAAATAATGATCGAATCAATAAATAAATAGATAAATAAAGAAAGAAAGAAACAAACAAATAAATGAATAATAAATAAATAAATAAATAAATAAATAAATAAATAAATAAATAAATAAAAGAAAAGATTGGAAAGCACTTTCGCTAGCTAAAATAAGAAAGAAAGAAAGAAAGAAAGAAACAAATAAATAAATATAAATAAATGAATAAATAAATGAATAAATAAATAAATAAATATATAAGTAGATACATAAATAAATAAATAAATAAATAAATAAATAAATAAATAAATAAATAAATAAATAAATAAATAAATAAATAAAAAAAAAAGAAAGGTTGGAAAGCACTTTCGCTAGTTATGTATGCTTGCCTGTCTATGAAAAGTCTCCGTTTGGCAGGGCACACCTAACTGTATATTTTCAGTGGAGACTTGATTGATTGATTTGGTTGAGTTTTTACGTCGACACCCACCTCAGGTGATATGGCCGACGGGGGATAACCATCCCAGGGAAGTGGGGGAAGAGGGACCTATCTAAACCTACACTGACACGACCAGAACAACAATGATATTAAGATGGAACAGCGAGATGGCCAGGTTTAATATAGCGCACCCCGGGATTCGAACCCACGACCATTAGCATGTGAATCCGACGCTCTTACCAGATCTACCTTGATAATTTTTGCAGATCTACCTTGACAGTCTTACCAGATCTACCTTGACAGTCTTACTGGATCTACCTTGACAGTCTTACCAGATCTACCTTGACAGTCTTACCAGATCTACCTTGACAGTCTTACCAGATCTACCTTGACAGTCTTATTGGATCTACCTTGACAGTCTAACAAGATCTATCTTGACAGTCTTACTGGATCTACCTTGACAGTCTTACCAGATCTACCTTGACAGTCTTACTGGATCTACCTTGACAGTCTAACCAGATCTATCTTGACAGTCTTACTGGATCTACCTTGACAGTCTTACCAGATCTACCTTGACAGTCTTACCAGATCTACCTTGACAGTCTTACCAGATCTACCTTGACAGTCTTACTGGATCTACCTTGACAGTCCAACCAGATCTATCTTGACAGTCTTACTGGATCTACCTTGACAGTCTTACCAGATCTACCTTGATAGTCTTACCAGATCTACCTTGACAGTCTTACCAGATCTACCTTGACAGTCTTGACAGTCTTACCAGATCTACCTTGACAGTCTTACCAGATCTACCTTGACAGTCTTACTGGATCTACGTTGACAGTCTAACCAGATCTATCTTGACAGTCTTACTGGATCTACCTTGACAGTCTTACCAGATCTACCTTGACAGTCTTACCAGATCTACCTTGACAGTCTTACCAGATCTACTTTGACAGAACTAACAGAACTAACAAGCACTGTGCCAGTAATGGTACAGTGGATTCCTGCCCACTGTGACATGTGGGAAACCGGCAGGTAGACCCTCTGGTGAAGGCAGAAAGCAGACTTCAACAGCAGCAACATCCCCATCTCCTTCAGAGAAGCGAAGCCATCATACAAAGAAATGTCCACCCTGAACAAGACAGAAATCATTCCACCCTTCACCTTGAAGAACACCAGCAAACCATAATCTATATCTGAGTCACTCGACACTGCTGTCTAGGGCTGTCCCACACAGATGGGTGTCCATACCAGACAGGACCACACTCTTCAACATATGGGACTGTCCCATACAGATGGGTGTCCATACCAGACAGGACCACACTCTTCAACATATGGGACTGTCCCACACATATGGGTGTCCATACCAGACAGGACCACAGTCCTCAACAAATGGGGCTGTTCCACACAGATGGGTGTCTATACCAGACAGGACCACACTCTTCAACATATGGGACTGTCCCATACAGATGGGTGTCTATACCAGACAGGACCACAGTCCTCAACAAATGGGGCTGTTCCACACAGATGGGTGTCTATACCAGACAGGACCACAGTCCTCAACAAATGGGACTGTCCCACACAGATGGGTGTCTATACCAGACAGGACCACAGTCCTCAACAAATGGGGCTGTTCCACACAGATGGGTGTCTATACCAGACAGGACAACAGTCACCAACATATGTGTCAGTTAGGGCTGTCCCACACAGATGGGTGTCCATACCAGACAGGACCACAGTTACCAACATATGTGTCAGTTAGGGCTGTCCCACACAGATGGGTGTCCATACCAGACAGGACCACAGTCACCAACATATGTGTCAGTTAGGGCTGTCCCACACAGATGGGTGTCCATACCAGACAGGACCACAGTCACCAACATATGTGTCAGTTAGGGCTGTCCCACACAGATGGGTGTCCATACCAGACAGGACCACAGTCTCCAACATATGTGTCAGTGAGGGCTGTCCCACACAGATGGTGTCCATACCAGACAGGACCACAGTCTCCAACATATGTGTCAGTTAGGGCTGTCCCACACAGATGGGTGTCCATACTAGACAGGACCACAGTCTCCAACATATGTGTCAGTGAGGGCTGTCCCACACAGATGGGTGTCCATACCAGACAGGACCACAGTCTCCAACATATGTGTCAGTGAGGGCTGTCCCACACAGATGGGTGTCCATACCAGACAGGACCACAGTCCTCAGACCAAGCTGTACAGTGTTGCCCACTGTTCAGAAGCAACAGAAACAAACAGTGACCAAATGCAACAACTCTGGAAGAACAGCTCTAGGACAACAAAGAGGACATGATGAAAACCACATCCACCATCCACACCACAGGACTGACTGACTGAGGGATGACCATACTCGAATTTAGGGGGGGGGGGGTGTAGGGGGAGAAAAATCATATGAGTACATGACCCATTTC
>CM060308.1:113443-125943 GCA_030674185.1 Monoplex corrugatus | reverse complement strand
TATAAACTTGTCTCACATGACAGAAAGACAACCCCCCCCCCCCCTTCCTCCAGTTAGTGCACAAAGCTTTGGCTGCCTGTCAACTAGGTGAGGGCGTTAGTTTCTTAATCATAACCCCACCAGTCTGTCGTTCACTTCCGAGGAAAGAAAAGAGGATAGTAAGTAAGAAAGAAATTAAGTAAGAAATAGTAAGTAATGTAAGTATAAGATAAGTAAGTAAGTAAGAAATTAAGTAAGTAAGTAAGTAAGTAGTAGTAAGTAAGTAAGTAATAAGAAAGTAAGTAAGTAAGTAAGTAAGTAAGTAAGAAGTAAGTAAGTAAGTAAGTAGTAAGAAGAAATTAAGTAAGTAAGTAAGTAAGTAAGAAAGAAATTAAGTAAGTAAGTAAGTAAGAAAGAATATAAGTAAGTAAGTAAGTAAGTAATAAGTAAGTAAGATAAGTAATAAGTAAGTAAGTAAGTAAGAAAATTAAGTAAGTAAATAAGTAAGTAAGAAATTAAGTAAGTAAATAAGTAAATAAGTAAGTAATGTAAGTAAATAAGTAAGTAAGTAAGTAAGTAAATAAGTAAGAAGTAAGTAAGTAAGTATAAGTAAGTAAGTAAGTAAGTAAGTAAGTAAGTGTAAGAAAGTAAGTATGTAAGTCCTTGCATCTACACTATTCTCTATGATGTTCTCGGCAATGTTATCAGATGCATTCTCTCCAGAAGACCCTGGCATAGATATACGCTACCGCACAGACGGCAAGTTCTACAACACAAAACGCCTCAAGGCGACCACTAAATGCAGTTACAGCACTCTTCGTGACCTCCTCTTCGCAGACGATTGTGCGTTAAATGCTTACAGTGGTGAACAGATGCAACAATGCATGGACAAATTTTCAACTGCTTGCGACAACTTCGGTCTTACAATAAGCGCAAGGAAAACCGAAGTCATGTATCAGCCTCCTCCAGGTGTTCCATATACTGAACCAAATATCGAGGTCAAGGGCACAAAACTACATGCAGTTGACAACTTCACATATCTCGGCAGTTCCCTATCACGTTGTGTGCATATCAACGACGAAGTCAACAAACGCATAGCTAAGGCCAGCACTGCATTTGGGAGGCTGCGTCCTACTGTATGGGACAGAAGAGGTATCTCGGCCACAACTAAACTCAAAGTGTACAAAGCGGTGGTCCTCACCACTCTCCTCTACGGCAGTGAGACCTGGACTGTTTACAGTAGACACGCAAGGAAATTGAATCATTTTCACACCAAAAGCCTCAGAAAGATTCTCAATATCCGATGGCAAGAGAAGATCCCTGATACAGAAGTACTAGAGAGAGCCCCTCCATCTACACTTTACTTCAAAAGAGTCAAGTTCGCTGGGCTGGCCATGTGTACCGGATGTCTGACACCAGAATTCCGAAGCAACTCCTCTACGGGGAACTAGCGTCTGGTAAGAGAACAGTTGGAGGCCAGAGAAAACAGGTTTAAAGACAGCTTGAAGGCATCGCTAAAGTCCCTCAACATAGACTGGGAGAATTGGGAAAACCTTGCCCTCGACCGTACAGTCTGGCGTAGAAGAATCAAAACCGGATGTACCACTTCAGAAGTGTCTCGTATCCAATCTGCACAAGAAAAACGAGCTGCACGGAAAGCTAGGGCTGCAAACCCTTCAACCACAGTAACCGACCATAGATGTCCAACCTGTGGACGTTACTTCTGTGCCCGGATCGGATTGAACAGTCACCTCCGGACACACTGACTCAAAGCAACTTCATGAAGCCATGGTCATTGTCGACGACGACAGACGAACACCAACCAAGTAAATAAATAAGTAAGTAAGTAAGTAAGTAAGTAAGTAAGTAAGTGAGTAAGTAAATAAGTAAGTAAGTAAGTAAGTAAGTAAGTAAGTAAGTAAGTAAGTAAGTAAGTAAGTAAGTAAGTAAGAATATACGTAAACAGGAGAATGAACAAACACAAAAATAAAGGAGTATGTAGAGAAATAAGCAGGTAAGAAATGCAAATAACGAATAACATTAAATACATACATACACCCACATACCCGCATACAGGCACACACACACACACACACACACACACACACACACACACACACACATACACACACACACACACACACACACACACCCACACATTTATACATTATAAACTTATATCCACACAGCATGATGGCCGACAACACCAGCAACAACGACAACAGCAGCAGCGACAACAGCAACAACAACAACAACAACATTCGGAGCATCAGGGCATTCAGGTTAGATGGACGGATGGATGGTCACAGACGCTGGCTTGGTAAAGATAATGACACAATACAACAGTGTTTGGTCAGTTGTCCATGTCTACCATTCGATCGGGTACGACATGAAGAATTGATCAACCAACTGGAGAGACTCAATGTTGATGGAAAAGATCTACGAATAATCAGGAATATGTACTGGGAACAAACAGCTGCAATGAGAATAGAAAACAATATAAGCTCTTTCCAAAACATCAAAAGAGGAGTCAGACAGGGTTGTGTTTTGTCACCAGATCTGTTTTCACTTTACAGCTAAAACTTCATGAGAAACCTAGAAGTCCCTGGATTAAATTAAAGGTTAGAGGGAAAATGATAAACAACATTCGATACGCAGATGACACCGTGCTAATTGCAGAAAATGAAAGGGACCTACAAAACCTTGTGAATATGCTAGAAATAGAAAACAAAGGTAAGGGGTTGGAACTAAACAGCAGGAAGACTGAAGTCATGGTGATCAGTAAAAAACATGAAATCCCCTCATGCAAAATAACAGCAAATGGCACAACTTTGACACAGGTTGATAATATCAAATACCTGGGAACGATCATTTCATCAGACGGCAGATGCACATCAGAAGGCCAAGCCAAAACAGCATTCAAGAAGATGACAAGCATTCTTACAACAAATGCCTATTAATTACCATCAGGAAGAGAGTCCTTGAATGTTATATATAGATCCAATACTGTTATACGGATGTGAGGCGTGGACAGTCAGCAAGCAAAGCCAGAGCAAGATTGAGGCAGCCGAGATGTGGTGTCTAAGAAAAATGTTGAGAGTTCCATGGACAGCAAAGAAAACAAACGAGACAGTCTTGATGGAGGCAGACACAAGTAGATCACTCATAAGGAAGATTAGGAAAAGACAGGCAACATTTATAGGCCATTTTATGAGGAAGGGGGATTTGGAGCACCTGGTCACAACGGAAAAGCTGGAGGGAAGGAGAGCACCGGGTAGACCCAGGGAGAAAATGCTGGACGGAGTTGCAGAGTGGCTGGGGACGAGGAGAGTGGGGGAGATGCTATGGGCAACGAGAGATAGAGACAGATGGAAGTCCATGATCGCCAATGCCATGCGGCAGGGCACCTGATGATGATGATGACCATTGCTAAAATGTACCTGATAAAAGTAAACCACAACAAATGTCAGATTAATGAATAAGAATAGAAACATATCACTTGGCCCTGACTTGAGGTGTTCCACACAAAAGGTCATGAATGTATCAAAAATAAAATTTAGAAACACAAAAGTCGACATACGATCATCGCTTACCAAATACCAGCATTTCCTGAAATGATGGTTTCATTACACACACACACACACACACACACACACACACACACACACACACACACACACACACACACACACACACACACACACACACACACACACTCACACACACACCTCTCTGTCTGTCTGCCTGTCTGTCTGTCTGTCTGTCTCTCTCTCTCTATGTATACATATACATATATATATATATATATATATATATATATATATATATATATATATATATATATATATATATGTGTGTGTGTGTGCGTGTGTGTGTGTGTGAGTATACATACATACATATATATATGCATGTATATATATATAGGGGGGCCTGTAGTCGAGTGGTTAGAGCGCTCGTCTGCGGTGCGGAAGGTCGGTGGTTCGAATCCGCTAAACGCTGGTTCGATTTTTCCGGCCTGAAAACTCCCTCTGTCCACCCAGCAGTGAATGGGTACCTGACTTCGGTCGGGGGAGGTTTAAAAAGGCGGCGAAAGGAGAGGGATGGGCTCCGCCTTTCATAATGCCGTGCCCTAGACACGGTGAATCTTTAACAGTTCACCGCCCCTACGGCCATATTGACCATGGGACCTTTAACCTTAACCTTAAATATATATATATAAATAGATATAGATAGATATATATACATATATATATATATATATACATATATATTGTGGATGTTTTTACTCTGTTAGGTTATGAGATGGGGGTGGGGGTGCTGCGTGTATGTTTGTGTGACAAGGGGAGGGAATGGGGGGGGGGGACTACTTATGGCTGTTGGTTCTTGGAATGGTTTCTTGGTGTACAGTTCAAATTATGCTCCTGTATTTTGCAGCAAGTATATAGATAAGCATGCGTTTGTGAGTGCGTGAAGTGCACACAGTTTGGTAAGATGGGATGGAACCAGATACTGCATTATAAACACAGTCTGAGCCGCTCGTAAAATTCAAGGGAATTAACCCATTCATGCTGTAGAGTTGTCATATAATCCTATTTACCTCCCATAGACCACTCAGCCTCATAGCCGGCACGATAGTCGTGTGATTAAGACACCGTTGTTCAACTTGGAATGTTTGGGTTCGAGCGTGGTGGAGCCACTGTGTGTTGGGAAAAGACTGGAAATCTTTGCCATCTCCCAGGTTAGCATAAATCATTCTTGTTTAATTTTAACCCTTTGACTCCCGCATCCTATCAAACCAACTGCAAAAAACTTAACCCTTTGACTCCCTCACTCTATCCTCCAGCTTTCTTCAAAAAAATTTAAACTTTTGTCTTTTTCGCTCTATCCACCAGCTTCTTGCAGGAAGCTTGCAGATAGGGTGAGGGAATCAAAGGGTTTTAAGTTTTTGCAGTGCTAACATGGTTGACATTGCAGGATGCTGGTGGACAGGGTGAGGGAATCAAAGGGTTTTAAGTGTACTACTAGATGGCGCTGTTTTAGATTTAAATGGCAGTGAGTTCCAGAGATTTGCAACTCTATTACTAAAACAATGTTTACCTGAAAGAAAAATGTGGCACTATACTATGAGGATGTGCTCTACGCTGGGATACCAATACGACTTTCATATGGATAAGTAGAAGTAAGAAACTCTGGGGAGAGCCAGACAGCAGGAGGTCCTCAAGGGAGAAAACCCTGTCAACCAAGTGTTCTGGCCTTTAACTCCTGACATTCTAAGGGGACTGGGCCACATCCAGGTCATGACTCCTGGATGCCCCTCTGCTGTCGCCATTGTTTTTAACCCTTTGACTCCTGCACCCTGCCCACCAGCATCCTGCATTACCAACCATGCTAGAAAAGCAAAAACTTAAACCTTTGATAACCATCAAGGACATTATCAACATCAGGAACTACATCAACATCGTGAACAGCAGCAAGGACAACAACAACTACAACAACAAAATACACTTGAAGAAGAAGATGAGGATGAGGGTGACGAACAGCAACAACAATTGCAGCAGCAACAGCAGTAACAACAACAACATCAACAACAAGAAGTACAACAACAATTACAACAACATCAGCAACAGCCACCACCACAACCACAGCAACCACAAGGAACAACTACTACTACTACTACCATTACTAGTACTTCTACTACTGCTACTGCTACTAATACCATTACTACTACTACTACTACTGCTGCTGCTGCTGCTGTTCCTATTACCTACTACTAGGACAACAACTACTACAACTACCACCACCACTACGGTATGTAGATTGTTCTGTGGACACTTGCGAGGGACAGTCCTTTGATGTTGTGGGATTTTCCACGTGCGTTGTGTGCGTGCTGCACACTGAACGTTGGTTTCTCTGAAAGACTAACACCGTGACCATCACTCAGGTCTCGTTGTGGAAGGGGAAGTAATCTCTGTTTGACCGGGAATTGAACCATAGTCCCCTGGCTTCCTGGGCAGGTGATCTAATGGCTGTGCTATCAGCAGAGAGCAAAAGTGTCACCCATCACCCATCACCCCTCACCAATCAGCATCATCCAGTTTAATGATCGCCAACACAGCAGACGTCACAACAACTCTCCTCCATTTACTCCGGTCTTGACTTCTCTGTGCTACTTTGTAAACCTTCACACCGCTGATGTTGGTGATGTTGTTCATACAGGAGGTGGGTGGTCTGCCCGGATTTCTTTTGGTCTCCATGTATCGTTGCAAAAATGTTGTCATCAGGGCTGTGTTGGTGTTGTGGGTTGCATGGCCGAGATGTTTAAGTGTGTGTGTGTGTGTGTGTGTGTGTGTGTGTGTGCGTGCGTGTGTGTTGTGTGTGTGTGTGTGTGTGTGCGTGCGTGTGTGTGTGTGTGTGTGGGTGTGTAAGTGTGTGTAAGTGTGTGTGTGTGTGTGTGTGTGTGTGTGGTGTGTGTGAGTGTGTGTGTGTATGTGTGTTTGTGCGCGCGCGAGCGCGCTTGTGTGGAATACAGGAATTCATCAAAAGATTACCACCCAGTTGACTCAAGTTCTCTCACCTTCTCTGGGTGAAAGACAAAGATAGATCAATCATCAATCATCAATCAATGTCGAGCTTGCTCAGCTATCCATGATACGTTTCCTCCATCCTTCTCTGTCAGACACTGCAGTAGGTAGTTCATCATACTGACTGCCCGTATCATCCATCAGTTGATCGATAAAGGTCTTCTTTGGACGTCCTGGTCTTTGTTTGCCGTGACTGGTTCACCATAGTAGAACATCTCCCACCAGTTCTTCTTTGCTACGCCAGCAGTGTCCTGCGAAACGCAGTCTTTGTTGACGTATTGATTTACTGATTGGTGGGATCTTACCGTATAAATTCTTTGTTAGTTAGATGTTCTCTCCAGGATTTGTTCAGGGCTGCACACAGCATTCGTGTGTATGCTCCATCAATCTTCTTCTCCAATGTCGTTGTTATGGTTCAAGAGATTGAGCCATATGTAAGAACGGACTCTACTGCTGCTTGGAAGAAGTTCCTTTTCAGGTTGTCTGGTAGATTGGATTTCCAGATTTTGTCCAGTTGATTTAGAGTGCCCCAGGCATTTCCGAGTCTGGTATTGGCGTCTTCTTCTGTGGAGTCAATGTAGCTGCCAAGGTATCTAAAGTCTTGAACTTGTTTGATCGCATCTCCATTGAACTTCCCATACCTTCTGATGGGTCTTGATTCAGACAGATGAACTCTGTTTTGTTTGCATTGAGGTGGAGCCCGATCTCCATTGCTGTTTTTTTGATATTGTGAAGGAGAGATGTTGTATCCTTTAGGAGGTCTGCGAGAACAGCCAGGTCATCAGCGTAATCCGCATCTGTTATCTTTACCGCAGGGTAGCATCTGCTCTTCTGTTTTGTGAGGGTAAAGCCGAGTTTTTTTTGTTCTTATCCACTGCTTTCCTCAGCACATAGTCGGGACAGATGATGAAAATGTAGGGGGCAAGCGTATCTCTTTGAAGGACTCCAGCAGTGATATCGAAGAAGTCTCTCTCCATCAGGGGAGCGAACCATACAGCGGGTATTCTGATATAGGATCATGATGGTGTCTACTGTTTCCTTGGGTAGTCCATATGCAGTGAGAATATTCTTCATCTTTACTCGGTGGATCGAATCAAAAGCTTTGGAAAAGTCGATAAATAGGAGAACAGCTGGGAGGTTTTTGGTTTTTATGCCTTCCAATATGCGTCTGATGGTGAGTATTTGTCCAGATGTCGATCTGTTTTGGCGAAACCCGTTTTGATTTTTTCTCAGAACTGGATATATTTCTGGCTTTATCCTATTTAGGAGCATTAGGTCGTAGATCTTTGCAGAAATTGCAGTTAATGTGATTCCATGGTAGTTCTTTGTGTCTCCGAGGTCACCTTTCTTGGGGAAAGGAAGCAGGCATCCTTTAGTCCATTTGTCTATTGGGTCTTGGTTATAAACGTTGTTGCAGCATTCCAGCAGAATCTGGTGAAATTCCTTCTATTTTCCATACTTCCACTGGTATCTCATCGAGTCCATATGCTTTTTCACACTGAATGCTTTTCACTGCTATCAGTAGTTCGTCCAACGTAAATGGTCCTTTCTTGATATTCAGCTCCTTTGTGAAGATTGGAGTTATTTCTTCTTCAGAGATGTCTGGAGGTTTCCCGAGTAGGTCCTGGAAGTGTTGTTACCACAGTTTTTACTTGCTGTTCTTGGCTAGATGCTTTTAGCTTAGCTCTGGTACGGCTTTTTCTACCACTAATTTCGTTTGCGGTTTTCCAGGCAACAGCAGACGTTTTGTTGCTGACAGCATTTGTGATCTTGTCGATCTTGCTCTGTAGATAGTTCGTTTGCTCGGCTTCATAGGTCTCTATGAGAGCAGCACAAGCATTATTGCAGTAGAAGATGTTCCAGGGGATGGTTGAGAGTCTTTTAGTTGTGCAGCTTCTTTTAGTTCCTTGCGTTTTTGACAGATTTCCTCATTCATCCAGGGAGTTTGTCTTTTTACTTTGGGTTTCAGTGGGATAGTGTCTGAAGCTGTTTCTTTACAAGCCATTTCAAAGTGGTTGTTGTATATCATGTTATGACATACATGACAAAGATAGATATGACCTGAAAACCTTGCCAGTGGGGTATGTAAGGCATAAGTGAATGCTGATAATGTACACCATAATCATTGGATATTCAGTCCACAACATGACATCCATGGCGTCTGTGCATACGGATTTTTTGCCCGGAGCGTGGAGACACCATCTAGAGAAACTAACACTGAAACAGAAAAATCTGGGTAAACAGTGTGCATGAGTGCATGAGGTTTTTCTTTTTTTTTTCTTTTTTTTTTTAGAACTGACCTGAAGCACAAACGTTTTTCGAATAAAGATTATGGGGAGAAATGTGTCTAAACTGCCAACACAGTCCTAAATTGGAACCCATCAAAGGAGGATAAGACCAAAAACAAACTGGCGCCAGACGGTTGACAGAGACCGCCAGCTGGTGGATAAACGCTGGAGTGGTGCCCTGCGACCCTCTGCCAACCGAGCCTGTTGGAGCGCTTGTACAGACTTCCTGCGATCAACGATTTATTTTCCTTTGTTGTTTTTAGTAACCATGAAGTGAGAGTTATGTCCCTTTAGTGAGTTTTGGTCACCGAGTGTTTGTGAAGATAGTGGTAGACATGGTTAAAAATCTCAGACGCTGCGCTTCTGTCTGTGTCTTTCTTTACAGTTGTGTGCAGCTAATGTTTGCAACTCTACCCGCTCTTGATGCTTCCTGGTCGCACGAAGCTGGGGAGTGTCTGAATAAGTTAGCACACAGGTCAAGCTCCTGCCTTCCAGTTTGACTGAAAAAAACTGTGTGCGGCTTCCAATCCACCCAGCTGTGAATGGTGACCTGACCCTGTTTGGGGAAGACAATCCACAAAGGGTGAGGAGACAGACACCCCCCTCATGATGTTGACAACAAAAAAAGTCAAGGTGTCTGTCTCTTCACTCCCTCATGACCTCAGGCTTATAATGGAACCTTTTTGCCTGGCCTTGTCTGATCAGGTGATCTGTTTCTGTACACGAATGATACAGATCTGTGTAAACGAATTATGGTAGCTCAAAGATTGATAGAATCTGTTCAGTATGTAATAATGTTTGTTTGTGTGTTGGTCAGGTGACAAGACAGGATGTTTGTGGCCAGAAGAGAAGACCGTCTTTTGATGCTCCAGACCTGTGTCTCACTCAGTAGTAGACAGTGCACTTCACTGGAATGTATACTTCCTCAACAGACAGTTACATCTGTCTTCGTATCAAGCAAATGTTTTTACTCATAATTGTATATGCCTAACAAAAGTCTGTTTTTAATTGTAATTATATCGTGTCTAGCACACTTCTGTTTTAGTTATAATTATATCGTGTCTAGCAGACTTCTGGTTTTACTTACAGTTATATCGTATCCAGCATACTTCTGGTGTTTCTTACAATTGTACTGTGTCTAATATACGTCTCATATTATGTACATTTATTTTGATTCTAGTGTATATCTCATTTCATTTACAATTATTATCCTGTCTATCAGATTGTATTTACTCACAATGACATCGTTGTAGACACAGTATACTGACAATGATACATGACACACGGCAGATTTCTATTCACAGTCACACATCCTGCCACATGACGTTTGTTCATTCTGATTTTGCTTACAATCATATCATGATTGACACATGTTACTGACAGTGACGTCATACCTGTCAGGTTTTACTGAATACGACGTGATGCTTAGTACATGTTGCTGACAATGAAGTCATGTCTGACAGATTTTACTTACATCATGTCTGGCAGATCGCATTGAGATTGACGTCATGTCTGACAGATTTTACTCACGTCATGTCTGATGAGAATTTGCTTATGTCATGTCTGACAGGCTGTACTGACAATGATGTCATCTACCGCAGATTTCACTTACAATGACATCATGCTTGACAAATTTTATTTACTCATGTCAAATTGTACTGACAATGACGTCATGTATGACAGATTTTACTTACGTCATGTCTGGCAGATCGCATTGACATTGGCGTCATGTCTGACAGATTTTACTCACAATGACGTCATTATAATAGATTTTACCAACAGTCACATCATGTATGTCAGATTGTACTCACATTTATGTCCAGTGTTTTAAAATATGTAACTGTATTCCAAACTGTACTGTTTATACCTGGCAGACCTGACTTCACACACAATGCTTTTGTTTCTTCTTGTTGTCTGATTTTGTTCTCAGCTCTATAGTGACTGTTTTACTTTGTTTTGTTTTGTTTTATTTTATTTTATTTACGTTGTGTTTTTGTTTAGCTTTGTTTCGTTTTGTTTTGTGTTTTGTTTGAGGTTTTTTTTGGTACTGCTGTGTGAACTTAAGCATTTGTTTATCAATTTACACTGAACATCATTTAAGCACGAATTACTGAAATATACTGTAATTACACAATGGTCTGTGTGTACGTGTGTTCGCGTACATGTGTGTCTAGCTTGCTGTCTGCGTGTGTATGAGCGTGAGCGTGTGTGTGTGTGTATGTGTGTGTTGTGTGTGTGTGTGTGTGTGTGTGTGTGTGTGTGTGTGTGTGTGTGTGTGTGTGTGTGTGTGTGTGTGTTCGTTCTTTGATTTAACGTCTTTTCACTATAGTGATATTAGACGGGAAAAAAATGGCACAGAGGATGAAATTATGGGAGGGGGGAGGGGGAAGGGGAGGGGACAGAGGGGAATAGAGTAAGAGACGGAAAAAAATTAAAAAGGAAGCGGCAAGGTCTTAAGAAAAAGGATATGGACGAACAGAGAAATGAAACTAGAACAACGCTAACATCAATAATGTAAAAGAAAAATCGTCATAAAAAACAAAACAAAAACAAAACAATTTTTTTTTAAAATAACCTTAAAGTAACGCATTAACAGGACTGTGAATCAATGATTCTGAAATTTTAACTAACAGAACTTGATCTGATATTACTTCTTTAAAATGCGTTTCAAGATAGTTTCCTTGTGTAAACATCTTTGACAAAAAGGAACGAAGCTTTCTGCAGTAAAACAAACAGTAATGCAATGTGAATTGTTCACCGCAAATACATAAAACGTTTTTACAATATTTTGTTTTCAAAGCGTTCAGTTGAATACGAAAATATATGGTAACAGTTAATCTCAAATGATATAACGAGGAATACTGCAATTTTTTTACAGATATTTTGAACTGAAAGCTTGACTGTTTTTAGAGACACAAATTTTTCAATTAAATGTTCATGAAATCGAATCCATGATACTAATTCTAGCGAGTCGTATGCTTCTTTTACCGAGGTGTTAACATGTAATTTTCTGGAATTTTCAGAATGGAGTGCACCGGATTTAGCTGCTCTGTCAACTACGTTGTTGCCGTGAAGACCAACGTGAGAAGGCACCCAGCATAAACTTGATTTCCCAGCCATTTATCTTTAAACAGTGTATTGGATGATTTGCCTCAATAATTAAATCAGGTCTTTTGTCTGTATCAAAAGACTGTAAGGCAGATAATACAGATTTTGAATCAACAAAGAGAACTTCTTTGAAAGACACAGGCCGAAGGCTTATTAAATAATGCAATGCTTGAACAACAGCGACCAATTCTGCTGTATATATAGATACATTTGCCCCAATGAAAAAAGACTTTTTAATGTTAAATTTTGGAACATAAAAGGCTGCTCCAGGCTCTGATTTGCTGAGACTGACCCATTGGTAAAAATGTGGAGGTGGGTACGGTACTTTTCATCGATGTGTTCACAAGCTGTGGATAGCGTAATGTTGACATTATTATCTTTTTTTAACTTCTGCATAATCGAGATCAAATGTAGCCCTTAGCATTTCCCATGTAGGGATAGGCGTTATCGTTGGTTTCTCAGCTATTTCATTCACAGTTATGCTGGACTGTTTGATCAGGTGAGATATGTATGTTGCGGTTGTAATTTGTGATGAAATGATTTT
>CM060308.1:74441-79441 GCA_030674185.1 Monoplex corrugatus | reverse complement strand
TTGCATAGCTTGCCAAGCTCTTCACCTCTGTCTTATCTACCTACCATTAATAATAATAATAATAATGTTTATTTGTATAGCGCATATTCCATATAAAAACATGCTCACCAGCGCTTTACATTTCGCAAGAAAGGCAAAAGGTGATAAAAAAAACTGTTCACAATTACATACATAATAAGATAACAACAAACATTAAAGCTATACAAGTAAGAAGACACACAAGAAACCACGGAATTTTAAAATTTAAACACTGACTTATGTAATGAAAAAATGATTAACAGATTTTTCATATGAATAAAGAGGCATACTGTGTTTATATATTGCTGCGTGTGTGTGCTTGCGTACGTGTGTGTGTGTGTGTGTACGTGTGTGTGTGCGTGCGTATGCGTTGCTGTGCGCGTGTGTGTATGTAAGAATGTGTGTTGTGTGTGCATGTGTGTGTGTGTGTGTGTGTGTGTGTGTGTGTGTGTGTGTGTGTGTGTGTGTGTGTGTGTGTGTGTGCTATGTTTGCATGCGTGTGTGTGTGTTTGTGCATGCAATAGTTGTACATAAAATTATAATCAATATTTTGAATGAAGATAAAAACAGAAAAATTCTAATTCATATACAGGAAAAACATTATAACTTCAGTATTACAGCATTAACACCTTGACAATCAAAATTACCTCACAAATTATAAACTATTCGCATATCATACATCACAATTTACATACAATTGCAATACCATTGCAGTGAAACTGTCTTTCTCTCTATTTAGGGTTATGACAATTTCTCTATCATCATCATCATCAGGTGCCCTGCCGCATGGCGTTGGCGACCATGGACTTCCAACCATCTCTATCTCTCGTTGCCCCTAGCATCTCACCCACCCTTCTCATCCCCAGCCACTCTGCAAGTCCGTCCAGCATTCTCTCCCGGGGTCTACCTGGTGCTCTCTTTCCCTCCAGCTTTCCCGTTGTGACCAGGTGCTCCAAACTGAAATTAAATGTTTTTTTGTAACTGCTGTTGTCTGTCTTGATATCGGTTACCGGGAAAGGCTGCTTCCAACTCAGCAGTGGGGCGACCATCCCCAACCCGGCGGGTCCATAGGTGGCGGATAAAGGAACGGCCCTCAGATATGGGGGTTAGCTGTGATATAAGTCAGGCTTGCCTGGTCGAATAAGCAGTCCCGGACCAACTGGCGATGTTCCTACCAGGACGGGGCGGGACAGCAGGTGGCGCTGTTGATCTCCACTGAAATACCCTATATGTCCTATGGTGGGTTCATCCTGCGGTTAAGAGGCGCAGTATAACCTCTAGCCCCAGGGTGGGACCCCTGGCTAATCAATCCCCCCTGTGCTTCCAGGGCAGGACATACGGACCAGGAGCTAAGGGCGGGGTAACCCCTACAGAAAACCTAGAGAGCTGAAGACGGAGAAATGGAGCCTGTATGGCGCTCTCTAACAAATCACCATGCCACGCACCATCGCACAATGGACAATGTCAGACAGATGTGACACGAATGGCGCTCGCCCACTGAGGTCCCCCCAGGGTGGAGCAGCGTCGGACTCCGCGCCTCAACGGAGTCCACCCTCAGCAACTGGAGGTCCCTCTCGTCCGTCCTGGCATGCCAGGGGACGGCGGAGGAATGCGACTGGCAGCACCTCAACATCTCCCATGCAGAAACCCTTCATGGTTATGCATTGGAATGCAGAAGGAGTCATAAACAAGAAGACAGAGCTAGAACATCTGCTCCATGAGAAAAACATCAACATCTGTTGTCTTCAAGAAACCCATCTGCAAAGTGGGAAAACACTCAAAGTGAGGGGCTACCAAAGCTTTAGATCAGACAGAACTGACCGACGAAAAGGCGGCATCCTGACACTCGTCAGGAACAACATTCACGCCTGCGAGGAGACTGTCTACATGGAGGGTGCTGAGTACCAGATGATTCGGGCCCAACTGAAGGACACAGAGTTGCGCATACTCAACTTCTACTGCCCCAATGATCGTCCGCTCTCCCTTGACACCATATATGTCCCAGACTCGCGCTTCATTGCAGTCGGTGATTTTAACAGTCACTCCCAGAGCTGGGGATATAACCACATGGACCGTCGAGGAGAAGAAGTGGAAGACTGGCAGGATGAACACCATCTCGTCCTCATCAACTCACCGCATGACACTCCAACCTTCTACTCCAGACGTTGGCGAACCACATCCACACCAGATCTGGCTCTCTGCACCGAGGACATCCATAGGGGTGTAATTAGAGAGGTGGGAGACCAGCTTGGAGGAAGTGACCACAGGCCTGTGTTCCTCACTCTCAACGAGAACACAACACAGAACCCTGTAGCCCCACGCTGGAACTACAAGAAGGCAAAGTGGAAGCTCTTCAGCCACCGCACAAATGTTCTCACCAATGACCTTCAAGTCAGAGGAAGAGACATCAACAATGCAGTCCACGAATTAAATTCATGTATCCTGAAGGCAGCCCAAGAGTGCATTCCACGAGGTGCTCGGAAAGACTACAAGCCATATTGGAACAACCAACTACAAGAACTGCAGGACGAGATGACCGAAGCCAGACAGAAAGCAGAAGATAACCCATCGGATGAGAACCACCTGCGGCTCCAGCAGACAAAAGCCAGGTTTCTCAAGGCAAAAATCCAAGCCAGACGACAAAGCTGGAGGGAGAAAACAGCTGCTCTGAACCTTGAGAGAGATGGCAAGAAACTCTGGAGAGTCCTGGGACAACTCAACGATGAAGAGAGCAGACATCACAACATCACACTGGAAGATAACGGAGAGTTGTTGACTGGTAGACGCACTGCCAATCGATTTGCAGACAACTACGCAAATGAGAGCAACATACCAGTCACACCCCTCCAACAAAGAGAAGCAAGAAGAGAACAGCGAGAACGTCCTCACCAGACCACCAATGTGAAACCCATGAAGCAACCCTTCACGCTTCATGAGCTTCAGACAGCTCTCAGGAAGCTAAAAACCAAGAAATCTCCGGGACCGGATGGGATCACTAACGAGATGCTGAAGCACCTTGGCAGCACAGCCATCTTGAAACTACTGGAGGTCCTCAATCACAGCTGGGAAACCGGCACCTTGGCACAAACATGGCGTGAGGCTATCATGACTCCAATCTATAAGAAAGGAAAGGACAAGAAGAAGCCTGCCAGTTACAGACCAATCAGCTTGACCAGCTGCATGGTGAAGACCCTAGAGAGGATGATCAATCAGCGCCTCCTTTGGTATCTCGAGACTGAGAACATTCTGGTCCCGGAGCAAGCAGGATTCCGATGCTTTCACAGTACAGAAGACCAGGCCACCTTCCTTTCCCAAGAAATTGAAGACGCGTTCCAGGAACAGAAAGTTGTCTTTGCTGCCTGGATCGACCTGCAGAAAGCCTTTGACAAGGTCTGGACTGATGGCCTCTTGGTGAAGCTGCAGAGATGTGGAGTTGGAGGCAATATGCTACGGTGGATCCGAGCCTACCTCCACAACCGCAGAGCACGAGTCACAGTCAACGGACGCAAAGGCAAGAAAGTTCTCTTGCGACATGGAGTCCCTCAAGGTGGAGTTCTCTCCCCCACACTCTTCTTGGTCTTCATTAATGACCTCATAAAAGATCTGCCAAAAGGCATCCATGCAGCACTATACGCGGATGACCTGGTGATATGGTGCAAGGAGGAGTTCACCACCACTGCCACCTACAGAATGCAGCTAGCAGCAGACAAACTGGCAGCATGGGCAGAAGAGTGGAACATCTCGATTAATAAAGACAAGTCCTCCACGGCACTCTTCACCCTGTCATCCAAGCAGAAATCTGGCACCATCAAACTTGGTGACACTCCATTGAAGAAAGATGAGGAAGTTACATACCTTGGTGTCACCTTCGACAAGCGGCAGACCTGTAAGCCCCACATCGAAAGAGCTGAAAGAAAAGCAAGACAAAAGCTCGCCATCCTGCGCAAACTGGCCGGAACCAGCTGGGGAGCCAACGAGAAAGTGCTCAAGCAAACGTACCAGGGAGTGGTCAGACCCCACCTTGAGTACGGTTCTACAGCCTGGTCTACAGCAGCCAAAACCCATCTGCAGACCCTGGACAAAGTCCAGAACCAAGCACTCCGTCTCATCACAGTATCAATGCGATCCACACCAATTCAGGCCATGGAGGAAGTTACTGCCATTCAGCCCCTGGTGCAGAGAAGAGACATGAAAAACTTGGTCCAGGCAGAGAAGATCAAGGTTCTGCCACACCATCCAATGGGACAGAGAATGGACCAACCAACCAAGAGCCGTCTCAAACGCAGCAGCTTCCTCCACGAAACTAGACGGCTTGCCAGGGTGCACCTGGCTGACACACCAACAACACTTCCTCTAAACACCTCTGACCTGCTACCACAACCTTGGAACAACGACTACAAGTTGCTCCAAATCACCACCTCAGTCCCTCAAGTTACCCCAGGAGAGTCCCAAGATGACAGCGTCAAACGCACTCTGACACTCGCCATGATCGACGAGCAATATCCTGCAGAATCCTGGATTCACGTATACACGGATGGCTCGGCAACCAATGCTGTGGCAGATGGAGGAGCGGGCGTACATATCAACTCTCCTGACGGACACGTCATCACAGCAGGAATACCCACTGGCAAACACTGCACCAACTATGCAGCAGAAGTGGAGGCTCTTATGAAGGCAGCGGCTCTAATTCATGACATTCAGAGCAACTGCACCCAAGTTGTCTTCCTCTCCGATGCAAAGTCTGTATTGGAAGCACTTGCAGGGGACAAACTTCCACATCTCATGGAAAAGCTGCAAGATGTCGCCAAGCATCGACGTGTGGTCCTGCAGTGGGTTCCGGCCCATTGTGGGATACCTGGAAACGAAGCAGCAGACCAGCTTGCCAAAGATGGAGCCAAAGGAAGACAACCAGAAAAAAGCCTTAGCTTCAGGGAGAAGAAGACCCTTGTGAAGGCAGCCTTCTGCAGAACAACCTCAAAGGA
>CM060308.1:35000-37500 GCA_030674185.1 Monoplex corrugatus | reverse complement strand
TTGATCTCAAAGCTATAATTACCAAACCGATGCAATTGCGATTACTCACCTATCCACCCACATCTTCGAAATTGGTTAAGATCCATCCATAAATAGCTTGGAAAATGTAGCTCACACATTTTTGTAACCGATATCAAGACAGACAACGGCAGTTACAAAAAAACATTTAATTTCAGTTTGGAGCACCTGGTCACAACGGGAAAGCTGGAGGGAAAGAGAGCACCAGGTAGACCCCGGGAGAGAATGCTGGACGGACTTGCAGAGTGGCTGGGGATGAGAAGGGTGGGTGAGATGCTAGGGGCAACGAGAGATAGAGATGGTTGGAAGTCCATGGTCGCCAACGCCATGCGGCAGGGCACCTGATGATGATGATGATAGGGAAATTGTCATAACCCTAAATAGAGAGAAAGACAGTTTCACTGCAATGGTATTGCAATTGTATGTAAATTGTGATGTATGATATGCGAATAGTTTATAATTTGTGAGGTAATTTTGATTGTCAAGGTGTTAATGCTGTAATACTGAAGTTATAATGTTTTTCCTGTATATGAATTAGAATTTTTCTGTTTTTATCTTCATTCAAAATATTGATTATAATTTTATGTACAACTATTGCATGCACAAACACACACACACGCATGCAAACATAGCACACACACACACACACACACACACACACACACACACACACACACACACACACACACACACATACACACACACATTCTTACATACACACACGCGCACAGCAACGCATACGCACGCACACACACACGTACACACACACACACACACACACACGTACGCAAGCACACACACGCAGCAATATATAAACACAGTATGCCTCTTTATTCATATGAAAAATCTGTTAATCATTTTTTCATTACATAAGTCAGTGTTTAAATTTTAAAATTCCGTGGTTTCTTGTGTGTCTTCTTACTTGTATAGCTTTAATGTTTGTTGTTATCTTATTGTGTATGTAATTGTGAACATTTTTTTTTATCACCTTTTGCCTTTCTTGCGAAATGAAAAGCGCTGGTGAACATGTTTTTCTTTGGAATATGCGCTATACAAATAAACATTATTATTATTATTATTATTATTATTAATGGTAGGTAGATAAGACAGAGGTGAAGAGCTTGGCAAGCTATGCAATCTGGCGACAAGGTAGGCTGCCTAATAGGGAGACAAAGGCCAAGTTTAAGGCAACAGAGAGCTCCTCCATTCTGTCTTGGTGAGGTAGCTGGGCTGGACCAGGTTGATGCACGTTGTATGGCTATGTCCAGGGATTTGCCATTTCCCCAGCGTGCCATTCGATTTGTTAAAATGGTAAACGATGACTGGATCCGAATGGGGTATGCAGCACACGCACACAGCCTCACCTTCTTCCTCCAGTCTCCTTGTTTGGTGAAATGGCTGCCACATGGTATTGGGAGCTGGGTGGTGATTGCGATCTTTCTTTAAAAAAAATTAAATGTTGTAAGGTGGTCTTTGTCGGTTGTATAAGTGTGACTGGTGCTTGAGTGGACATTTTGATTTGAATTGTCAAGACTTGGCGCAGTATGAATACTGTAACTGAATTGTATTGAATTGAATTAAAAGGTGGTGAGGCATTGGTGTTTTGGGTCCCAACTGGGATCCTCGAGTGTTTTTTGTTTACTTCGGCTTGCGGCTTGACTGCTAGCTTCAGAGAATCAGACCTGATGACTGCAGAAAAATCCTTGTGACTGTTCGGAAAGAAAGCTAACTTGAGATCCTCGCACAGGCATGTGCACTGTCCGCCAGCACTACCCTAATCGTATACAGTTATTTTCGTTTTCAGCCTTTTTAACCCCTTAACTCTGAGAGTGGAAGTTCTTTAACCCTTTGACTCCCGCACCCTATCTACCAACTACAAAAACTTAACCCTTTGATTCCCTCACCTTATCCACCAGCTTCCTGCAGGAAGCTGGTGGATAAGGTGAGGGAATCAAAGGGTTAAGTTTTTGCTTTGCTAATATAGTTGGCAATGCAGGATGCTGGTGACCGGAGTGCGGGAGTGAAAGGGTTAAACTCAACAAAACAGAACAGAACAGAACAGTCCAGAGCATCACGCCTGACCACTGTTACGGCCGTACACACACTCGTGTGGTTGAGGTAACATTGGAAGTCCTTTGTATCTGCTTCTATGCTAGCTGAATGGGTAGCGCAAACTGTGTTAGATTTGAGAAGTTCTACAAAATGGAAGATAATCCCTACGTGACTCTCAAGAGTTATGTCCTTTGATTAATATTATAAAAAAATTCTCCCTGCTTCCCTCTTATTTCTTTGGTATTACCTATATGCCTTAGAAGCAACCTTGTATATGTTCTGTCTTGTCTATGTGTGTGTGTGTTTGGTCAGTTCAAGAATAAAAGACTATGTTAATCTTGATCATAAGACCAATATATTGTATGCATTTCTCTCCTCTCTCATAGTTGTTTGTAGGGTAATTGCAGAGTATAAAGGTAGGCTTGGGCGC
>CM060307.1:116670128-116673090 GCA_030674185.1 Monoplex corrugatus | reverse complement strand
CAATTTCGAGCAATCGGTTGGTGTGGTACATTTTGATCAAAGTGGGTAACGTAAAATCGAAATTTGATTTCCCAAAGTCATTGAAATCACAAGACAGGCATTCTGATGCTCCCAAAAGTTCCACGTAATGCGTGGTAACCGCCATGGCTGTTCTGGCACTCCGACGCAGCGAGTCCTCATGCGAAGTTGACCAGGTTTGGTGAAGATCCCTCCTGTGGAAAGCGCCTGCCACTCAGCCCTGCAGCATCGTAGAAGGTGTAGGGTCATCCCTGGAGGGGGAAGTTGCTCCTCACTTTGCGATCCAGCTCATCCCAGAGTTCTCAATCGGGTTTGAGATCGGGGACTGCATGCTGGCCCCACCTCCAATCTGGGGGGGTTTTTTTTTGACCTCCAGACTTGCCTGCAGGAAGTCGATGACCACCCTTACCCAGTGGGGGCCGAGCGTGTCATCCTGGTAGACAGCCGTAGGTCCCATCTGCTGCAGTGTCAGGCAACATCCACGTCGAAGGATCTCATCCCGGTATCGGAGGCCAGTCAGGTTACCCTGTACCTGATACAAGGGTGTTCTGTGGTGAAGGCTGAAGGCCCCCCAGACCATTACAGAACCTCCACCAAAGGCCACCTTTTCTTGGACAGTGGTGTCAATAAAGCGTTGCCCTGGGCGCCTCCAGACCCTCAGTCAGCCGTCGTTGTGGTTCATGGTGAAGCGTGATTCATCACTGAACAGGACCTGGGACCATTGCTGACGTGTCCACCTCACGCGACGTCTGCAGAAGGCGCGGCGTGCTGCCCTATGGGCTGGAGTTAAGCGTGGCCGTACAGCTGGGCGACGAGAACGGAGGTTAAACCCATGAAGGCGGTTCCGTATGGTCTGCTGGCTGATGTTGATGTTAGTAGCCACCCTCAGCTGCCTTCGAATGATGCTGGAAAAGGCTGTTCTTGTCTGCAGGGCTTGTCGTTCAATGAGACGATCTTCACGTGGGTTTGTCTTCTTCGGTCGACCAGATCTGCGTCTTTCATGGACCCTCCCAGTGGCTGTGAAGCGTTGAATCAGTCTGACAATGACCGAGATGGACACCTGAAGTCGCCTGGCCACTTCTCGCTTGGGAACACCATCTTGGAACCATGCAACAGCTCGTCCACTCTCAAACTCGCTCAATTTTCGTCGTGGAGGCATTGTCAGATCAGGCCTACTACTGGTGGAATGTCTTCTTATAAAGCCAAGCAAGAGACAGCATCTCACACATAAACAGCAGTGCTTGCACGTGCCTAATGGTTTTTCCATCTGGCTTGTGCAATGTGTTCAGGCAGAACGGTCCAAAACAGTCCTTTTTCGCAAGTTTCCGCTTTTCCGTTTGCGGCCAAGCTCAGTAGTAGAGAATCCCGTGCAATTTTCGCACTAACACAACATCGCCCACTTACAGCTGAACAAGAATTCATAACAATTTGGCTGGACTGAGAAATAAATAACAGTAGCGAACTGAGTTTATTACGCACCTGTTTTCTCATAGTGATCCTTAACTTTTTGTGCGTAGCTTATATGTTATCTATAATGTGTGTCTGTGTTCACTTTTTAAGCGATGCATCGTGTTGGAGTGTGTTTCCTAACGGTTAAGACAAAATTGCATGGAACACGAGAATCTCGAAAATCAGACAGATTGGACAAAGGTTTTCTCCCTTTCCCACCCCACCCCCCACCCCCTCTCTGTTTTAAGTGAAGGTCGTGGTCCTCGTTTTTGGACGAGATGTTAAACCCAATGCCCCAACTGCGGAATACAAAGTTTGGAATTTATTCAAAACGGATTCATCGTACTGGGAAAACTGCATACGAGCTCGACCCAAAACTGCCAGTCATTATCTGTTGTTGGACTCCTTCAGAGAGAGAGAGAGAGAGAAAGAGAGAGGGGGGAGAGAGAGGGAGAGAGGGAGAGAGAGAGGAGAAGAGAGGGAGAGAGAGAGGAGAAGAGAGGAGAGAGGGGAGAGAGAGAAAGAGAGAGAGAGACAGAGACAGAGTGAGAAGGGGATTAAAAGAAAAAAACACCTGAATACAAATTTAAGTATACCTAAGGACACCAAAACATAAAAACGGACATAAATTACCTAAAACTGCTTTAGCATATCTTACCTCCTAGAGCCAAAAATGCACTTTATCAATCCTAAGAAAATCCTAAGAAAATGAATCCTAAGAAAAAGTATGTAAGACTTTATAGAACACATACAGTTGAATCGACCAGCAAGGCAGGAAATGATAGGAAAAGCCAGAAAGCAAAGGAACAAGGCGGAAATGACAAAGCAAAGGAACAAGGCAGAAATGACAAAGCAAAGGAACAAGGCGGAAATGACAAAGCAAAGGAAAAGGCGGAAATAACAAAGCAAAGGAACAAGGCAGAAATGACAAAGCAAAGGAACAAGGTGGAAATGACAAAGCAAAGGAACAAGGCAGAAATGACAAAGCAAAGGAACAAGGCGGAAATGACAAAGCAAAGGAACAAGGCAGAAATGAGAAAGCAAAGGAACACGGCGGAAATGACAAAGCAAAGGAACAAGGCAGAAATGACAAAGCAAAGGAACAAGGCGGAAATGACAAAGCAAAGGAACAAGGCAGAAATGACAAAGCAAAGGAACAAGGCGGAAATGACAAAGCAAAGGAAAAAGGCAGAAATGACAAAGCAAAGGAACAAGGCAGAAATGACAAAGCAAAGGAACAAGGCAGAAATGACAAAGCAAAGGAACAAGGCAGAAATGACAAAGCAAAGGAACAAGGCAGAAATGAGAAAGCAAAGGAACAAGGCGGAAATGACAAAGCAAAGGAACAAGGCAGAAATGACAAAGCAAAGGAACAAGGCGGAAATGACAAAGCAAAGGAACAAGGCAGAAATGACAAAGCAAAGGAACAAGGCGAAAATAAAAGAAAAAAAGGAAATTTCTACACAGAATTTCCAGAAGGTGGGGATACTATTTA
>CM060307.1:116662628-116665128 GCA_030674185.1 Monoplex corrugatus | reverse complement strand
AACAAAAATTGAAAAAGAAAAGAAAGAAAAGGAGATTGTCAGGATGGTTTGACCATCGATGTTGTTTTTCTCTTTTTCGCGTTTGTATAAAAGGCTTATGACCAAGAAAGATAAACATACTTAACATTAATCTGGTGCAAACCAGAAGAACAAGAAAACCAATGTAAGCGCGTATCCAACGAGACAAAACAAAACAAACGCAAATTTTCGGCCAACTAGCCTTTGTCAAGCGCGAACGCACGGTCACAGACAGATCACAGACACCAAACAATGGATAATAAAAACGGGACTAAAAACTTCCCTGCCGCCTCGTCCAGTGGGTAAGAAATGGAATGCCCATGTCGTCATGAGCAGTAGTAAGAAATGGGGAGAGGGGAGGCAACTATGATGTCAAAAGGGAAGTGAGATGAGTTCTGCAATTTTGAGAAGCGGCCATGCTATATCGGTATAGCCCTGTTCTGAAAAAGGCACAGGGCAAGAGCCAAGAGATAAGGGAGTAGATTGTGCCCGGTGCCAAGAATCTGGTAGGCGTGGGAACAGGAAGAGACCTGAAACGGCATGTCTGAATTCTGTTGCGCAGTGGATTACTTATGGTTTGTCATTAAGACCATGTGGTTTGCGTATTCCAAGTTTATTTATGAGGTGGGATTCTCTGTCTTTGTCTATGGTGCTGTCATTGTGCAGAAGCCACAGACCTTTCACTCGGATGTCATTGATTGAGTGGTCTGATTGGTTGAAGTGATTGGGGATAGTTTTATCCCTTTGGTGGCGGATATCAGCCAAGTGTTCTTTGAAACGTGTGTCAAGGGTGCGTCCAGTTTCACCAATATACAATTGGGAACATTTAGAGCAGCTGATCAAGTAGACAATGTTATAAGTTTGACAGTTGAAATGTTTTGTAATTCTCATATGAGATTTGAGGCCTTTGACTGTGGTGGCTGAGCACAAGAAAGGACAAGTCTTGCATTTAGGTTTGTTGCATGGAGAGGTTCCTGGAGGTTGGCTGACTGGTTTGCTGAGATTCGAATGCACTAGCAAGTCGCGGAGATTTGTGTCTCTCTTGTAGACGATCAAAGGGCGCTTGTCAAAGGTTTCACCTGTAGTGGGACTGGATCGCAAAATGTTCCAGTTGGACAAGATGATCCTTTTTATGAGGTGCACGGACGGGTGGTAAACTAGACTGAGGACTGGCCGATCCTCTGTGGCAGCTTTGGGCTTCGAATGGAGGGCATTTGGCCGAGAGACAGAGTTGACTTTTTTCCGGGCTTCATTGATGACCTCGAGTGGGTAATGTCTGCGCAGGAAAAATCTAGTCATTTCAACTGCTTTGTCCTGGAAATTGTCTTCGTCTGAGCAGAGGCGTCGTAGTCTCAAGAACTGCGAGTAGGGAATGCTGTTTCTGGCGTTGGAAGTGTGAGATGATTGATAGTCCAGGAATGTGAGTCTGTAGGTTTGTAGTGGACTGTAGTGACTAGTTGTTCAGATTGAAGGGAAACTTCGATATCCAGGAAGCTTATGGATGTGTTTGAAATTTCATATGTGAACTTGATGGATGGGTGAAACGTTTGGACGTAATGGATGAATTGTAAAAGTTGGTCATGATCGAGGGATGTCATGCCAATGCAATCATCTATGTATCTTTTGTACAATTCAGGTTTGGGTTTCTTGTATTGTTGTAGGAGTTGTTCCTCCAAACATCCCATGAATAAACAGGCACAGCTGGGGCCCATCTTAGTACCCATGGCGACTCCGCTAACTTGCGAGAACGTCTCATCTCCGAACGAAAATGTGTTCATGGTAAGAACCAGCTCCGCAAGTCGGACAAGGGTTGAAGTAGACAATGTTTGGTCACGTCGTTTGTCCAGAAAATGCTGGAGAGCTTTTAACCCGTCGGAGTGGGGTATGCTGGTGTACAAAGAGGTCACATCCAAAGTGAACAGGTATTGGGGTTTGAAGGTGTGGTCTTCATTTAATATTTGAATCAGATTCAATGTATGGTTAGTGTCTTTGATGAAGGTAGGCAAAGCCTGGACTATAGGTTGCAAAATGTGGTCAAGAAACTGAGAAATGTTTTCAGTGGGGCAGTTGCAAGCTGACACGATAGGACGGCCAGGATTGTTGGCTTTATGTATTTTGGGAAGTAAATAAAAAAGTGATTGGACTGGAAGTTGTTTGATGAGTAGTCTGGCAGTGGGGGGCAGCTGCTTAGAGGTTATGAGATTGTTGATAAGTTTGGATATCTTGGCATGATTGGTCATGTGGGCAGGTTGGTCCAACTTTTTGTAGAAGGCGTGATGGTGGAGTTGTTTCTGGGCTTCCTTGATATACAGATGTCTGTCCCAGACTACAATTGCAAACCCCCTTGTCTGCTGGTTTGATGACAATGTCGTCTCTGTTTTTGAGGGAGTGTAGTGCGTCACTTTCTTCTTTGGAGATGTTGGAATATTTCTTGGGTCGCATGTTGAGACAGTCTATTTCTTGGTGGCATTTGTTGATGTAA
>CM060307.1:116642628-116645128 GCA_030674185.1 Monoplex corrugatus | reverse complement strand
GGTGTTTCTTGTTTGTTAACTTAAGCGTCACGAAAGCCGTTCTATTGTATTTTCGGGAGTGTGTGTGTGTTGGGTGTTTTCGGTTTATTGGTTCGTTTGACAGAGCCATGGACTCAAGATCTGATATCTCGAGTTCAATCCCAGCCTGCAACTTTTAAACCACCCTGTTCGCTGCCCATCTTAATGTTTCCATCATTCTGGTGGTGTCAGCTTAGTGTTTGATAGGTCCACTGGCCTGTTGGCTGCCCATCTTAACGTTTCCATCATTCTGGTGGTGTCAGCTTAGTGTTTGATAGGTCCACTGGCCTGTTGGTTGCCCATCTTAACGTTTCCATCATTCTGGTGGTGTCAGCTTAGTGTTTGATAGGTCGACTGACCTGTTCGCTGCCCATCTTAACGTTTACATCATTCTGGTGGTGTCAGCTTAGTGTTTCACAAATCCCTTCTGTCTCGTTCCCTCCTCCCCTCCTCATTTCAAGATCTTGCCAGCGCATATGGGTTTTTCCCAGGATCAGAGGGTTCGCTTGAGAAGCTCCGTCCTTGACCCACCAGGAGGTAGCCAGGCAGGCTCCAATCCATACCTTCCTGTTGGACGTCCCAGGCTCAAATCTTTTGCTTTTGCTCGTCTATGATGATGAGGATGATGGATGATGATAGATGATGATGATGATGATGATAGATGATGAAGATGAAGATGATGCCTATGCTGACGACGACAATACTGATAATGTTGATAATGGTGTTGATGAGGATGAGGATGACGGCGGCGGTGGCGATAATGGTGATGATATTGACGATAGTACTGACGACGACGATGATGATGATAATAAGGACGATAGCGATGATGGCGGTGTGTTGATGCTGATGACCGCTTTTCGAGCAGTTCACGGCAAGGACACATCACCATGACCTCAATTAAATGGCCATACAAGACGCATACACCCCCAGGGTTCATAAAATCATCACAATTCTGGCACCATGCAATCAATACTCGTAACAGCGATAAAAAAAAGTATACACACTCCTATTCCGACACCACACGAAAAACTACTAACCCTCTCCCTACCTTCACGTCAAATTCGACCAATGCGTATACATGCTGTTTTAGTTAGAATGAAAACAGTGAAAACAAAACAAAACAAAACAAAAAAAAACGAAAAACAAAACAAAACAACCAAACCAAACTAAACTAAACTAAACTAAACTAAACTAAACCAAACCAAACCAAACCAAACCAAACCAAACCAAACCAAACCAAACCAAACCAAACCAAATCAAACCAAACCAAACCAAACCAACCCAAACCAAACCAAACCAAACCAAACCAAACCAAATCAAACCAAACCAAACCAAACCAAACCAAACCAAACCAAACCAAACCAAAACAGAACAGCGATAAACTGACAACATTGCAAAATGGACGGGGATACCATTTGTAGAGCCCAGGCTTTGACACACGACCGACAGAGCTAAAGGAATCCGGTGAACCATACATGTACATGTACTTTAGTGCGGCACCCTAAAGACTTTTTAAAGAGTTAGGACAGGTGAAAAAGAAGAAGAAGAAGAATGCGAAGAAGAAGAAGAAGAATGCGAAGAAGAAGAAGAATGCGAAGAAGAAGAATGCGAAGAAGAAGAAGAATGCGAAGAAGAAGAAGAATGCGAAGAAGAAGAATGCGAAGAAGAAGAAGAAGAATGCGAAGAAGAAGAATGCGAAGAAGAAGAATGCGAAGAAGAAGAAGAATGCGAAGAAGAAGAAGAATGCGAAGAAGAAGAAGAAGAAGAATGCGAAGAAGAAGAAGAATGCGAAGAAGAAGAAGAAGAATGCGAAGAAGAAGAATAATAATAAGAAGAATGCGAAGAAAAAGAAGAAGAATGCGAAGAAGAAGAAGAATGCGAAGAAGAAGAATGCGAAGAAGAAGAATGCGAAGAAGAAGAAGAAGAAGAAGAAGAATGCGAAGAATGCAAAGAAGAAGAAGAATGCGAAGAAGAATGCGAAGAATGCGAAGAAGAATGCGAAGAAGAATGCGAAGAAGAAGAAGAATGCGAAGAATGCGAAGAAGAATGCGAAGAAGAATGCGAAGAATGCGAAGAAGAAGAATGCGAAGAAGAATGCGAAGAAGAAGAATGCGAAGAAGAAGAATGCGAAGAATGCGAAGAAGAAGAATGCGAAGAAGAATGCGAAGAAGAAGAATGCGAAGAAGAATAAGAAGAAGAAGAAGAAGAAGAAGAAGAAGAATGCGAAGAAGAAGAAGAAGAAGAAGAAGAAGAAGAAGAATGCGAAGAAGAATGCGAAGAATGCGAAGAAGAAGAAGAAGAAGAATGCGAAGAATGCGAAGAAGAAGAATGCGAAGAAGAATGCGAAGAAGAATGCGAAGAATGCGAAGAAGAAGAATGCGAAGAAGAAGAAGAATGCGAAGAAGAAAAAGAAGAAGAAGAATGCGAAGAAGAAGAAGAATGCGAAGAAGAAGAATGCGAAGAAGAATGCGAAGAAGAATGC
>CM060307.1:116630128-116635128 GCA_030674185.1 Monoplex corrugatus | reverse complement strand
TCTCCCTATCCATGTCTATGATCATGTCATTTAGTGTGACAGAGCTAGTTGCCTGTCTCCCTATGCATGTCTATGATCATGTCATTTAGTGTGACAGAGCTAGTTGCCTGTCTCCCTATCCATGTCTATGATCATGTCATTTAGTGTGACAGAGCTAGTTGACTGTCTCCCTATCCATGTCTATGATCATGTCATTTAGTGTGACGGAGCTAGCTGACTGTCTCCCTATTCATGTCTATGATCATGTCATTTAGTGTGACAGAGCTAGTTGCCTGTCTCCCTATCCATGTCTATGATCATGTCATTTAGTGTGACAGAGCTAGTTGCCTGTCTCCCTATGCATGTCTATGATCATGTCATTTAGTGTTACAGAGCTAGTTGCCTGTCTCCCTATCCATGTCTATGATCATGTCATTTAGTGTGACAGAGCTAGTTGACTGTCTCCCTATCCATGTCTATGATCATGTCATTTAGTGTGACAGAGCTAGTTGCCTGTCTCCCTATGCATGTCTATGATCATGTCATTTAGTGTGACAGAGCTAATTGCCTGTCTCCCTATGCATGTCTATGATCATGTCATTTAGTGTTACAGAGCTAGTTGCCTGTCTCCCTATCCATGTCTATGATCATGTCATTTAGTGTGACAGAGCTAGTTGACTGTCTCCCTATCCATGTCTATGATCATGTCATTTAGTGTTACAGAGCTAGTTGCCTGTTTCTCTATCCATGTCTATGATCATGTCATTTAGTGTGACAGAGCCAGCTGCCTGTCTCCCTATCCGTGTCTATGATCATGTCATTTAGTGTTACAGAGCTAGTTGACTGTCTCCCTATCCGTGTCTATGATCATGTCATTTAGTGTTACAGAGCTAGTTGACTGTCTCCCTATCCGTGTCTATGATCATGTCATTTAGTGTTACAGAGCTAGTTGACTGTCTCCCTATCCATGTCTATGATCATGTCATTTAGTGTGACAGAGCTAGTTGCCTGTCTCTCTATCCATGTCTGTCTTCATTTCACAGAATGTGACAGAACTAATTGCCTGTCTCCCTATGCATGTCTATGATCATATCACAGAGTGTGACAGAGCTAGTTGCATGTATCCCTGTCCATGACTAACTATAAGACAGAACCAGTGGAACTTAATGCTTGCATCCTTCAGTAATCACTTGTTAGGAAGTTTGATCATATTACAATGTGGGAAGGAGGGAGCCTGTCCATGTCTCTGATTTCTCTGACGGCCTTGGAGGATGTAAAGGGACGAGGCAGGAACATAATTTGCCTATCTTCCCTATCCATGTCTCTGATTTCTCTAACGGCCTTGGACATTATGAGGGGACGAAGCAGGAATATAATTTAACAGCAGGCACGAATATGATTTGCCACGAGGCAGGGAGACAATTTTGCCGATCTTCCCAATCCATGTCTCTGATTTCTCTAACAGCCTTATAGGATGTAAAGGGACGAGGCAGGAATATAATTTGACAGGAGGCAGGAAGATAATGTCGGCAGGAGTATAATTTGACAGCAGGCAGGAAGATGATTTTGCCTGTCTCCCCTATCCATGTCTCTGATTTCTCTAACGGCCTTGGAGGGTATGCGAGGACGAGGCAGGAATATAAGTTGACAGGAGGCAGGAAGATAATTTTGCCTGTCTTCCCTATCCATGTCTCTGATTTCTCTAACGGCCTTAAAGGATGTGAGGACGAGGTAGGAATATAATTTGCCACAAGACAGGAAGATGATTTGCCTATCTCCCCTATCCATGTCTCTCATTTCTCTAACGGCCTTGGAGGGTGTAAAGGGACGAGGCAGGAATATAATTTGACAGGAGGTAGGAAGATAATTTTGCCTGTCTCCTCTATCCATGTCTCTGATTTTTCTAACGGCCTTGGAGGGTGTGAGGAAAGAGGCCAGGAATATAATTTGCTATGAGGCAAGAAGATGATTTTCCCTGTCTCCCATATTCATGTCTCTGATTTCTCTAACGGTCTCGGAGAGTGTAAAGGGACGCGGCAGGAGTATAATTTGACAGCAGGCAGGAAAGAGGCCAGGAATATAATTTGCTACGAGGCAAGAAGATGGTTTGCCTATCTTCCCTATCCATGTCTCTGATTTCTCTAACGGAGGCAGGTGGCAGGAATATAATTTACCTATCTTCCCTACTCATGTCTCTGATTTCTCTTATGGCCTCAGAGGGTGTACAGGGACGAAGCAGGAAGATAAATTTACTTATCTCCCCTATCCATGTCTCTGATTTCTCTAACGGCCTTGGAGGGTCTGAGAAGACGAGGCATGAATATGATTTGCCCTGAGGCAGGAAGACAATTTTGCCGATCTTCCCAATCCATGTCTCTGATTTCTCTAACGACCTTGGAGAGTGTACAGGAGACGAGGCAGGAATATAATCTGCCACGAGGCAGGAAGATAATTTAGCCTGTCTCCCCTATTTATGTCTCTCATTTCTCTAACGGCCTTGAAGGTTATAGGGGACGAAACAGGAACATAACTTGACAGGAGACTGGAAGATGATTTGCTTATCTCCCCTACCTATGTCTCTGATTTCTCTGACGGCCTTGGAGAGTGTACAGGGACGAGGCAGGAATATAATTTGACAGGAGGCAGGAAGACAAATTTGCCGATCTTCCCAATCCATGTCTCTGATTTGTCTAACGGCCTTGGACTTTATGAGGGGACAAGCAGGAATATCATTTGACAGCAGGCAGGAAGGTGATTTGTCTGTCTTTCCTATCTATGTCTCTGATTTCTCTAACGGCCTTGGAGGGTGTAAAGGAACGAAGCAGGAATATATTTTGCTACGAGGCAGGAATATAATTTATTTATCTCCCCTATCCATGTCTCTGATTTCTCTAACGGCCTTGGAGGGTCTGAGAAGACGAGGCATGAATATGATTTGCCACGAGGCAGGAAGACAATTTTGCCTATCTTCACAATTTATGTCTCTGATTTCTCTAACGGCCTTGGAGGGTGTAAAGGGACGAGGCAGGAATATAAGTTGACAGGAGGCAGGAAGATAGTGTTGCCTGTCTCCCCTGTCCATGTCTCTGATTTTTCTAACGGCATTGGAGGGTGTGAGGAAAGAGGCCAGGAATATAATATGCTACGAGGCAAGAAGATGATTTTCCCTGTCTCCCCTGTCCATGTCTCTGATTGCGCTAACGGTCTCGGAGAGTGTAAAGGGACGCGGCAGGAGTATAACTTGACAGTAGGCAGGAAGATGATTTGCCTATCTCCCTTATCCATGTCTCTGATTTCTCTAACGGCCTTAGAGGATGTGAAAGGACGAGGTAGGAATTTAATTTGACAGGAGGCTGGAAGATGATTTGCCTAATTCCCCTATCCATGTCTTTAATTTTTCTAACGGCCTTGGAGGCTGTGAGGAGACAAGGCAGGAATATAATTTCCATATCTCCCCTACCTATTTCTCTAATTTCTCTAACGGCCTCGGAGGGTGTAAAGGACCGAGGCAGGAATATAATTTGACAGGATGCAGGAATATTATTTACTTATCTCTCCTATTTATGTCTCTGATTTCTCTAACGGCCTTGGAGAGTATGATGGGACGAAGCAGGAATATAATTTGACAGGAGGCAGGAAGGTGATTTGTCTGTCAGGCAGACTGATAGGGAGAGAATGACAGAACCAGAGCAATACCAGCCACCCCCACAAATGTACACAACCAGCTAATAACCAACAAGTCACCGTGGCGGTGTGGTTAACTCAAAGCACTGACGTTTGACGGTCGAACCCTCCTTAGAACATAACATTATGAGAGTTTTCGGACTCAAGAGTGGCAGAATGGTTCAGACGTTCACCTGCCAATAACTAAACTCGAGGTTCCAGGGTCAGTTCCCCTTACATACCTCGACTTTTCTCCTCAGTTTGACAGGAAAATCGAACTGAACGTGTAGTCCGTTAAAGACCCCACGGCAATTGGAAATAGGTTGATTTCCGAGGTCCCACCCCTTGAAGACCAATTTGCCTTTATTGGTTTTAAAAGAAAAGTGAATATGATTTTGAAGCGACGGAGAGGGGATGGGCGCCGCCCTCGTGGTGCTGGCCCCTGGAAAAGTTGAGGTCTCTGCTACCTCACTTCCCTACGACCCCAGGGTTATGGAACTATCTAGGTAGGACCTCAGGACCTGGCCAGCTCGTGTATTTTTTGTGCAGGCTTTTGGCTCGTGACGTAATCATTCTGATCTTCTCCATCACATGGCACCTGTGACATTAGTGCATATGGAATTCATTCCAAGCGAAGACTCATCTTGATAAATTGAAACTGATACTGAAACTCGGACTCAATCGGCTCCTACCCTCAGTTGAGTGTGTTATAGGTTAATTCAGAAGACTGGAACCACACGGTCAAGTCTTGTCTTACTTCCACGGGTGCGTCATTAAAGGTGTTGCGTAATTTTTTTACCAACAACACAGGTGTCTGTATCTCTCAGGGCTGGGTAACCCCAAGCTATTATTTTGAAAGGAAGTTTAAGAGCACAGCTCTGTCACGGAGCGGAACTCCAACTAATCATCAGAACTCCAACTAATCATCATTGTCATAATTTTCTCATGCTATGCGAGCTGGTAAGCCCTGGTATGGCTCTACGCAGTCGGCTGGGCTTTAAACAACAATAACAATAACAAGACGAGCTGGTGGCAGGGCGGGCTGCCCGAAAGAGAGGTGAAGGCCAGAGTGGGGCGAGAGAGGGGTCTTACATTCTCTCTTGGTCCAATGGCTGGGCTGGACCTGGTTGGTGTGCGTTGTGTGGCTATGTCATCTCCCCTATCTTGCCATTCGGTTTGTAAACAAGGTGACTGATAACTGGGTCCGAGTGAGTCATGCAGCGCATGGACACCCCCCCCACCCCCCCCCACCCCCATTGCTTGATGGAGCGACCGGCGGATGGTGTCGGGAGCTTAGGAGGTTGTTGTCCGGAGAGTGACGGCGCATTGGTGCTCCGGGTCTCGTCCTCACCCTCGTG
>CM060307.1:116617628-116622628 GCA_030674185.1 Monoplex corrugatus | reverse complement strand
ATTATTGTCGGTGTTATCGTCGTCGTCATCATCATCATCATCATCATCATTAATTTTAAGACGCTTTTAGTGCACTAGGCACTAATTTCCACGCCTCTTTCTGCACACGGCACTGATCTCCCTGCCCCTATACTTCAACTGTTGCCACACACTTCTTTGGAGTTGGCTCCCTTTATGTCATTAGCCGCCGCGAGGTGCCGCCTGTAGGTAGTCACAATGGCGGAATAAATTGAATAATACCAGAGAGCGGCTCTGTCTGGAACAAGAGCTTGATCCACACGACACGTCCTTCAATCTATCTGACCAGTTGCTCTCTCTCTCTCCCTCTCTCTCTCTCTCTCTCTCTCTGTCTTTCTTATTTTCTATTTTCTTTCTCTCTTCGCTTCGAGACTTGCACGTGAAAGTTTTCATCTGTCACCTTTTCTCAGGGGTGCTTTCGATTTATATTTGTCGCTGTTCCTTTTTTCTCTCTGTTAAGAGTTGTATGGAGGAGATGCATGTGAGCATTCCATCTTTTTTCTTTCTCTTTCTTTTTTTCTGTCTTCCTGTGCCTTCATAGGTGTCGCGGGGAGAAAGAGTTAGCGTTCATCAGCGAGCTGGAAGGTCTGAAGTGGAGAAATGCCGTGTGACATCAAAGTCTCTTTAACACCATCGATCCAGGTCTTTCTTGGTCTGCCTCTTGCTTTAAATCCACATATCTTTCGTTGTATGTTAGTTGAGTCAGCGGTTAGGATGTGCATTCTGATCATATGTCCAAACCAATTAATTCTCTGTTGATGAATATTACACTGGGTTGATGTTGTTTCCATCATTTCTCTGATTTTTTATGTTTCTGATCAGGTCACGTCTGGTCTTGTTCACAGCTCTTCTCAAACAGCGCATCTCACGAAATACCAATTTTTATTCCACATGATCATATATAGAAGTATTTAAACTTGATTAACTTCAGGTTTGGTTTTTGAATCCCCTGTGCGATAATTGGGTACATATATTAAGTGCATTTTTGGCGCTAGGGAGGTGAGATATGCGGAAGCAATTTTAAATAATTTATGCCCGTTTGTGTATATGTTTTGTTGTCCTTAGGTATGCTTAAATTTGTATTCGGGTACGCTTTTCAAATCCCCTGTGCGATAAATTGGATGGAGTGGTCAACACCAGGGGCATCTCCTTGGATTATGTGCGCGCATGCATTGGTATCTGTACTTAAATTCATTTCCTTTTTTTTTCCTGTTGAAGTATTGTGTGTGTGTGTTGAAATGGTTATAGCCCTGATATGGTTCTACGCAGTCGGCTGGGCTTTAAACACAATAGCAGTCAATTATCTTCCATGTGTAGCTGTGGTGTAGTGATTAGCGCAAATGACCAGAGACGGTTGTGGATTCCGATCCAATGAGATCTGTCAAAATCATTGTGGGATTTTTCGGCTCCTACTCTGCATTGACCGTGCTATAGGCTCTTTGGGAACACTGGGACCACAGTTTCAGTTTGTCTCTCAAGATGACGTCTCCGCGCTCGGAATGAATTCCATGTGCACTAACGTCACAGGTGCCATGTGTGTGGTGATCATGGCACAAGTCTTAAGCCTGCACATAAACCCATGAGCTGGCCAGGTCTTGAGGCCCTACCTAGCCTATGCTTTACCTAGTCTATATTTTTTATGCTAGTATTGTACCAGCCTATCATTGGAACAGTCTTGGATGCATGCAAATGACATGTGTATCTGTGTATCTTAACTTCAAAGACAAGAACAGATATGTGACCTCCTACCACGAAATCAGTCTTAACTCGCAGTCAGTCGAACAGCACTAGGAGCTGAAAAGGTGACTGAGGGTCTGTCTGTGGTGTTTTGACTTTTTCTCAAAACTGATTTCTGTAGACTATAGTCTATCCCCCACAGACATGTTTTTCTTGAAAAAATGTTATTAATCAATTTATAATGGTATTTCAATGCACTGATTGCAGCAGAAAGAACGCAGTTTCCTACGAAAGGTACCTACTTTTGTCTCTTATTATGAAACGTAACCTGTATAGTACCCGCACATGTAACATACTGGCAGAAAGCTCTTTGGTGCACCTTTCAGATAATGACAGCTAAAATTAGAAACAAACTGGGTCAAAGCCACCAAGTAAAGAAATTTAAGGAAAATATGTAGGGAGCACACAAAAACTTTAGAGGCCGTTTTCTCAAAATGGCCGTCATACAATTTAATGACTTGAAACATCCATAACTTCTAAAATTTTTTTGAGTACAAGCTTCATTCAAGTACCAAAATAATCAGCAGAATGCACACTTTCCAGTGATATGTATATCTCAAAATGCCAAAAATGCTAGTTAAGACTGATTTCGTGGTGGGAGGTCACATATATAAAGTAAATGTACAAATGTTTAAAGGTCTGAATCACAACATGACTAGCTGCTCAATAGAAGCTCGTGTCACAGATGATAGAAAGCCCCCCCCCCCCCCCCCCCCCCCCCCCCGTCAACACACAAAGCCACAGCTGCCCCATCAAGAAAGTAAAGTCAATATCCTCTTTAATCATAGCCCCACCAGTCTGTCGTTCACTTCCGAGGAAAGAAAAGAGAAATAGTAAGTAAGTAAGTAAGTAAGTAAGTAAGTTAATAAGTAAGTTAGTAAGTAAGAAAGTAAGTAAGTTAGTTAGTAAGTAAGTAAGTAAGTAAGTTAGTTAGTAAGTAAGAAAGTAAGTAAGTAAGTTAGTAAGTAAGTTAGTAAGTAAGTAAGTAAGCAAGTAAGCAAGTAAACAAGTAAGTAAGAAAGTAAGAAAGTAAGTAAGTAAGCAAGTAAGCAAGTAAGCAAGTAAGCAAGTAAGTAAGAAAGTAAGAAAGTAAATAAGAAAGTAAGTAAGTAAGTAAGCAAGCAAGCAAGCAAGTAAGAAAGTAGGTAAGCAAGTAAGCAATTAAACAAGCAAGCAAGCAAGTAAGTAAGTAAGTAAGTAAGTAAGTAGGTAAGTAAGTAAGTAAGTAAGTATGTAAGTAAGTAAGTAAGTAAGTAAGTAAAGTAAGTAAAGTAAGTAATTAAGTAATTAAGTAAGTAAAGTAAGTAATTAAAGTACGTAAAATAAGTAAGTAAAGTAAGTAAGTAATTAAGTAAGTAAAGTAAGTAAGCAAGCAAGCTAGCAAGCAAGCAAGTAAATAAGTAAGCAAGCAAGCAAGCAAGCAAACAAGCAAGCAAACAAGCAAACAAGCAAGCAAGCAAGTAAGTAAGAAAGTAAGTAAGTAAGTACTTAAGTAAGTAAGTAAGCAAGTAAGTAAGCAAATAAGCAAGTAAGTAAGGAAGCAAACAAGTAAGTAAGCAAGCAAGCAAGCAGGCAAGCTACCAAATAAGTAAGCAAGTAAGTAAGCAAGCAAGTAAGCAAGTAAACAAGTAAGTAAGTAAGTAAGCAAGCAAGCAAGCAAGTAAGCAAGTATGTAAGCAAAAAACAAGCAAGCAAGCAAGTAAGTAAGTAAATAAGCAAGCAAGCAAGTAAGTAAGCAAGCAAGAAAGCAAGCAAACAAACAAGCAAGTAAGTAAGTAAGTAAGCAAGCAAGCAAGCAAGCAAGCAAACAAGCAAACAAGCAAGTAAGTAAGTAAATAAGCAAGCAACCAAGTAAGTAAGTAGGTAAGTAGGTAAGGAACTAAGTAAGTAAGTAAGTAAGTAAGAAGCAAGCAAGTAAGCAAGCATGCAAGCAAGCAAGCAAGCAAGCAAGCAAGCAAGCAAGTAAATACGTACGCAAAAACATACATAAATATATAAATATATAAACAAAAGATAAAATATATGATACAAATGAACAACAGTATACACAGTCGAGTCTCATCCACTTCACGGATGCGTCATCCAAGGTGATGCTCAAGTCTCCTGACAAACACCATGGGTTTGTGTATCTCTCAACTCTAGTTGACGTCATGAACAATAATGAAAAGTACAGCCCTGTCACTCAGTCTTAATTCGGAACGGAAGTCCATAGCATCACAATTATCATCCTCAATGTCATCACTTTGGAGTTTGGAGTTTGTTCAATTATCTGACGGACTTCCCAAGCCTGCGCAAAACTCTGTGCGCTTTGGCAAGGTCTTGAAATGGGGAAAGGGGGAAGAGGGACTTGTGAAACATTAAGCTGACACCACCAGAATGATGGAAACATTAAGAATAAGATGGGCAGCGAACAGGCCAGTTTTTAATGTTGCGGGTTGGGATTGAATTCAAGATATTATATCTTGAGTCCATGGATCTGCCGAATGGCCTGCATCGTCTTCATCATCATCGTAGAATTGGGAATTTCTCCCAGCTTCTGTAACCATTAAGAGATGGTGTAGGTAATGTGATAAAATATCCCAGGTACCTTTTCGATATATGCTTGCTATTTACATGAAACCAAGATTATTCCAGCGGAAGGCTGATAAAATCATCATCATCATCATCATCAGGTGCCCTGCCGCATGGCGTTGGCGACCATGGACTTCAACCATCTCTATCTCTCGTTGCCCCAGCATCTCCCCCACCCTCTTCATCCCCAGCCACTCTGCAAGTCCGTCCAGCATTCTCTCCCTGGGTCTACCTGGTGCTCTCTTTCCCTCCAGCTTTCCCGTTGTGACCAGGTGCTCCAAATCCCCCTTCCTCATAAAATGGCCTATAAATGTTGCCGTCTTTTCCTAATCTTCCTTATGAGTGATCTACTTGTGTCTGCCTCCATCAAGATTGTCTCGTTTGTTTTCTTTGCTGTCCATGGAACTCTCAACATTCTTCTGAGAAACCACATCTCGGCTGCCTCAATGTTGCTCTGGCTTTGCTTGCTGACTGTCCACGCCTCGCATCCGTACAACAGTATTGGTTCTATATAACATTCAAGGACTCTCTTTCTGATGTTAATTGATAGGCATTTGTTGATAAGAATGCTTGTCATCTTCTTGAATGTTGTTTTGGCTTAGCCGATTCTGCCAGCTATTTCCGATGTGCATCTGCCGTCTGATGAAATGACCATTCCCAGGTATTTGAACTTA
>CM060307.1:116593944-116611444 GCA_030674185.1 Monoplex corrugatus | reverse complement strand
CTTTAACCCCTAACCCTAACCCCTACCCCTCACCCTAACCCTAACTTTAACCTTAACCCTAACCCTTAACCCTTAACCCCTAACCCCTCACCCTCACCCTAACCCTAACCCCTAACCCTACCCCTACCCCTACCCTAACCCTCACCCTAACCCTAACCCTTAACCCTAAACCCAACCCCAACCCTAACCCTACCCCTAACCCTCACCCTACCCCTACCCTACCCTACCCCTACCCCTCAACCCTAACCCTAACACAACCCTAAACCCCTAACCCTAACCTACCCTAACCATAACCCTAACCCTAACCATCACCCTAACCCCACCCTAACCCTCACCCAACCCTCACCCTAACCTTCACCCTAACCCTAACCCCCTCACCCCTACCCTAACCCCAACCCTAACCCTACCCAAACCCCTAAAACTCAACCTCACCCTAAACCCTACCCCTCACCCCAACCCCTCACCCTAAACCTCACCCTCACCCTTTAACCCTAACCCCTAATCTCACCCCCACCCTCACCCCTTAGCCATAACCCTCACCCACGGAACAGGCAATCTGAATTATTTCTTTGTATGGTATGATAAGAGAGAGAGAGACAGATAGACAGACACACACACACGCACAGAGAGAGAGACAGGGAGAGAGAGGATAGATACATATTTCCCAGACCAAGTTGAAAGAGGGACTCGTTACAATCAAAGAAACATACATAAGTGATCTCGATGGTTTACTTGAGAGAGAGAGAGAGAGAGAGAGAGGGGGGAGAAAGAGAGAGGGAGGGAAGGAGAGGAAGAGATCATGATTTCCTGGACAAAGCTTTTGGGGGGGGGGGGGGTTGTTGACTGAAACATACAAAACACAGGTGGTTGATGACAATGCCTATATTACCTATATATTACCAAACCCTGTGTGTATATAAAGGACTGAATAGTAACACACATACACATACACGCACAAACACCTACTCACACTCACTCAATCTCGCACCTGCCACGCCCACCACTTTTTCATTTTCCCCCAAAAGACAGAAACCCTCATCCTAACCCTCACTCTCACAACCCTCACCCTCACCCTAACCCTAGGTATCCGCTACTGGTAACCTGGAACCCAGTACTATCTGTCGCAGGGTCGAATTGCTGGCGACAAAACCAGCAATCCCACCAGTCCTCTCAGGAGGATGGTGAGGAGGGTGGCTAGAAACCCTGGTGGAAATAAATTAGATCCATCAAAGGGCGCCAGCTCTGGAGAGCTACCCGCGGCCATCTAGCTAAGGGAGTAAACCCTGACAGTAAATCCGGTGTGGGGCCCCTAAGGCGGTTGGATGACAAACTTGTCACTTTCCGGCAGCTCCTGCGGCCTCGTTGGCACCAACAGCCCTGCTGTTCCTTTGGATCTGTCAGCGAGGTGGAGAGGGGGGACAAGTTGCATGGGCAACAGCCTGTCTTCCATATTACACTGCCCAGGCTTACATCCGTCCATTCATCCACAAACACTCTGCACCTACGACCAGGAGAGGACACTCCAGCCTCGCTACTAACACTAGTGTCGGCACAACACGGGAAGCAACAGATACCGGTGATAAGTCATTGCTCAACTGGCGTAGAGCTGACGCCAGGGGTTGCTTTTGACGGTGGGAGAGACCTTCGTGTCTTACTGGACAGCTACCGCCCACCTAAGCTGGGCAGCCCCCAGCCAGTTAGGTGCTGTCCCGCCACGACCTGCCTTCTTCATTGGGTGCATGAAGATTAGGAGAAAATCTGACAAGCAGGTCGTTAATTACCGCACCAAAAAAAAAGAAAAATTCAAATTCAAGAAACGGATCACGAAAAAGATCAGCAGTGAAACTGGGCTGTTGGAATGTCCGAACAATGATGCCTGGGCTCTCCCAAGATCTGCAAGACATCGGTGACGCCAGAAAAACCGCCGTCATAAACAGCGAACTAAAGAGGCTCAATGTGCACATTGCCACTCTGCAGGAAACACGGCTGGCTGACTCAGGAACACTAAAGGAAAGGGACTACACCTTCTTCTGGCAAGGAAAGAGTTCTGATGCCCCAAGGGAGCACGGAGTAGGCTTTGCAGTAAGGAACAGCCTGCTGAACGTGATTGAACCAGGCAGCGGCGGTTCAGAACGACTCTTGACTCTCCGCCTCAACACCACCGAAGGCTATGTCACTCTCATCAGCGTTTATGCCCCAACTCTGTCCGCCTTTCCAGACACCAAGGATGAGTTCTACGAAAATCTTGCATCAACCATAAGGAACATCCCCAGGACAGAACAACTTGTTCTCCTGGGCGACTTCAACGCCAGAGTGGGTGCAGACAATGACTCATGGCCCTTCTGCCTCGGTTCCTTTGGAGTGGGGAAAATGAATGAGAATGGACAGCGACTGCTTGAGTTTTGCACCTGCCATGAACTGTGCATCGCCAACTCCTTCTTCAAGACGAAGCCTCAGCACAAAGTCTCCTGGAGGCATCCCCGCTCAAAACATTGGCACCAACTGGATTTGATCCTAGTAAGACGTGCCGCTATCAAAAACGTTCTCCACACTCGCGCTTATCACAGCGCAGACTGCGACACAGACCACTCACTGGTATGTTGCAAGATCAGGCTACAACCAAAGAAGTTCCACTGCTCAAAGAAACAAGGGAACCCTCGCATTGACGTCAGCAAGATGTCTCAGCCAGATCTTGTAGAACAGTTCGCAGAGGCCTTTCAGAGAGAATACGATGCATTGCAGCCCAGAGACTCTGCCACTGAGAGATGGGAAACGCTACGAGACACCATGCACCGCATTGCTATGGCCACCTTTGGGAAGAAAACTGTGTAGTCCCACGACTGGTTTGAGGCCAAATCATCAGAGATGACTCCCACTGTTGAGGCCAAGCGTGCCGCACTCACCAAGTATAAGCGGTCACCCAGTGAGAAGAACCTGCAAATCCTCAGGGCTGCCAGAAGTAAGGTTCAGCTTAACGCCAGGCGCTGCGCAAACGAGTACTGGACAGAGCTCAGCAAAGAGATACAGAGTGCTGCTGAAAGAGGCAACATCCGAGGAATGTATGACGGCATCAAGAAGGCACTGGGACCAACACAGAGCAAGATCGCCCCCCTCAAATCCTCCACTGGGGAAGTAATCAGCAATCCTAGCCAACAGATGGAAAGATGGGCGGAACACTACTCCGACCTCTACTCCACACAGAACATGGTGTCCCCCTTAGCCCTCGATGCCATCAAGTGCATGCCGGTAATGGAAGAACTTGACGCAGAGCCAACTGCGGACGAACTCAGCAAGGCCATTGATAGCCTGGCATCAGGGAAGGCACCTGGCAACGACGGAATTCCCCCAGACCTCATCAAGCACTGCAAGACTTCTCTTCTGCACCCTTTGCACGCAGTTCTCTGTCAGTGTTGGAATGAGGGAGCTGTACCACAGGACATGAGGGACGTCAAGATCGTCACCCTGTACAAAAACAAGGGCGAAAGGAGCGACTGCAACAACTACAGAGGTATCTCACTCCTCAGCATTGTTGGCAAAGTCTATGCTCGGGTCCTCCTAATCCGCCTGCAGAAACTGGCTGAACGCGTCTACCCGGAATCACAGTGTGGTTTTCGAGCAGAGAGATCCACGGTAGACATGGTCTTCTCCCTTCGCCAAATCCAGGAGAAGTGCAGAGAGCAGCGGATGCCCCTGTATGTGGCATTCATTGACCTCACCAAGGCCTTTGACCTAGTCAGCAGAGATGGCCTTTTCAGGGCTCTCCGAAAAATCGGCTGCCCCCCCCCCCCCCAAACTGCACAGCTTAATTGAGTCCTTCCACTCAAACATGAAAGGGATGGTGCAGTTCAACGGAAACCTCTCCAAGCCCTTCGACGTACGCAGCGGTGTGAAACAAGGCTGCGTCCTGGCCCCAACCCTCTTTGGAATCTTCTTCGCTCTCCTCCTGAGGCATGCGTTCAGCACAGCGCAAGAAGGGATCCACCTGCGGACCAGATCAGATGGCAGGCTCTTCAACCTCACCCGCCTCAGAGCAAGGACAAAGGTCCGTGAAGCCCTCATCAGAGATATGCTATTTGCCGACGATGCCGCAGTTGTGACCCATACTCAGCGGGACTTGCAGTCACTAATGGACCGCTTCTCCCAGGCCTGCAAAGATTTTGGTCTGACCATCAGTCTTAAGAAGACAAACGTCCTGGGCCAAGACACGCCATCTCCACCAGCCATCACCATTGATGACTACGACCTTGAAGCCATCCATCAATTCACATACCTTGGGTCCACCATCACCGATAACCTCTCCCTTGACACAGAGGTCGACAAGAGGATCGGGAAGGCAGCCACAACACTAGCCCGCCTCACACAAAGGGTGTGGACAAATCCCAAGCTGACCACAAAGACAAAGATGGCTGTATACAACGCCTGTGTCCTCAGCACCTTGCTGTATGGCAGCGAGGCATGGACCACGCATGCTCATCAGGAGAAAAGGCTCAATACCTTCCACCTGAGAAGCCTACGGCGCATACTTGGCATTTCCTGGCAAGACAAGGTGACCAACACCGAAGTCCTAACCTGCGCTGGCCTCCCAACCATGCATACCATGCTGAGACAGCGTCGGCTGCGCTGGTTGGGCCACGTTCGCCGCATGGAAGATGGTCGCATCCCAAAAGATATCCTTTATGGTGAGCTTGCCACAGGGCAGAGAAACATTGGCCACCCACAGCTGAGATACAAAGACGTTTGCAAGCGTGACATGAAGGCGCTTGAGATCAACACCGAGTCCTGGGAGGACCTCGCAGACGACCGCAACAGCTGGAGAACTACTCTCAAGAAACAGCTGCGGATTGGTGAGGACAAACTGTCAGCTGCTGCAGCAGAAAAGCAAGTTTGCAGAAAAGGGATGACAGCCAACAGACCAGCATCAGCATACACATGCGACCGCTGCAACAGAGACTGCCTCTCTCGCATTGGTCTGTACAGTCACAGGCGACGCTGCTTGGACCAAGCAGACAGCCCATCTAGACATTAGAACGGATGTACTTTGTCCATGGTCAGTCATGACCGAAGGAGGCCTACTACTACCAAACCCTGTGTGTATATAAAGGACTGAATAGTAACACACATACACATACACGCACAAACACCTACTTACACAATCTCGCACCTGCCACGCCCATCACTTTTTCATTTTCTCCCAAAAGACAGAAACACTGACAGTAGGCAGAAAACTCAACAATGTTGATAACCACGTGATGCACAGGACTCTCCTGTTTGAGCTGATCATGGAACACACACTTACAGCGAGCTTCACTGACTAAATGTGCTGGTACAATAGCTGAAAACTGTAAACACAACCCCCATCTCATCACTCTCCCCCATCCCCCAGCTTAAACATGGAGGTAGGAAAATTCTTACCTACAACGCTCAAAGGCAACACCATGTAGCGTGCTTGCCTAGATAAAAAAAACGCCTTGCGTTCTCTCGATCAAATTGTACTGTTATCTCACAGCCTCTGCCTATCCATAGCTATGCATTGAACATTTGAAAGATCTAACCAATACATGACGCATATAACACACTGCTAGATAATGAGCAGATCTACAATGTGTACATGTACTCTAAAGCTGGGCCGAAAATTAGAAAATGTTAAGATGGAGATGGCAAGGCTTAACATCATTATTGTAAAACAAGGGGAAGTGAGGTGGAGGGGGCAGGCATAATAATATCAAACAAGCATAAAATTATATATTCTGGTAAAACACACATGAAAGAAGAGTAGGCATCATAATGGAAAGGGACAAGTCAAAGTCTATCAAAGGATACTGGGCTGTCAGACCAAGTTTTATAATTAGTTAAGCTGGATGGCAAGCCATTTGATATCAACATCATCCAGGTATACTGCACCAACATCTGCAAGTACTCAGGTAAGAAACTGACAACTTCGGAGAAGTGTTAAAGACAGCCAAGGCCTGATACAAATCACAGAATATTACAGCAATAATGGGGGATTTTAACCCTACTACTGCCAGTGTTAACAACGGTTTTGCCAGGGGGAGAAAACTGCGAATTAGGTTACAATGTTTAAAGCAGAATTTTGACATTGATTTCACCCCAAACCCTGGCAACGCATACATTTTTATAAAGGATATAGGCTACACTAACCAGAGAAAGCAAAAAAAGAAGAAAATTGTAATACTAAATGGGGTCACATGATCAATAAAATCTAATATGGCCAAAACTTATTACCTAATATATAATATAGATACCCCTCAACTCGGTCATACTTAGAAGAATAAGCTTTTTTTTCGCATAAATAAATTGTTTAGTTTGTCTATTTTCCAAAAATACATATATAGTTTGGGGTAGTTTTCAGTCAGTGTTTGTGTGAAACGAAGGTTTGTAACCAACAGGTAGTAATCTTGCAGCGCTCGCCAAAACAGATGTACTGAGACAGTGTGTGTTTTTCCAACCAACTTGTTGAAAGTTTGTGGGTTAATGCTAAAGTGGGACAGGAGAGAGTGGGGGACATAGCTGGACCTCATGGCCTTGGCACACAGAATGAAAGGGGAGAGAAGCTTACTAAGTAGGCACAAATAAATTCATACTAATAATAATAATAATAAATAATAATTACGGACTTGAGCTTCGTTCAGCCGAGCGAGCGGACGTGTTTCTGCGGGCTCTCCACACTGTGAAGAAAAGAAACGTGTTGAGTGGCCAGTGACATAAGCTGCACAGATATTATGTTTTGCTGCCGGTGTTGGTTTGTGTGTTTACGTGTTTAAGTCAACAGAGACTTAATCAAACTGAACAAACTGTCCAAATAATAACGCACGATTGTATAGACACTTGAGTGCTAAGGAATTTCAGAAACGATCGTGAATATATATTGAATTCAGCGGCAGCGTGTTTATCGGTGTGCTCAGCAGTGTGGTAAGCAGTGTATGTGCCGTAGTGTTTTGAGAAAATAGCAGCCTGCTAAAGGATGGCGCCACCAAAACCTACGAAGTCACGTCGACCCGACATCACTGTAAGTAATAGTTCAGACAGTTCATGTAACTCTGTTGATACAACACAAACACGAAAACAAAACAGCAAGCAAACAAATCTGCTCTCCACACCAACAAGCAGCAAGCAGAGCAAAATGACAGAATTTGTGGAAGAAGGAGGAACGGAAGAAAATCAGGAAAGACAGGCAATAGAAAGTAGGGATGAAGGTGGACATGATGGGGACAGCACGTCAAGTTCTCTGATAGAACACATTTTCCGAATGGAGAAACAGCTTACAGAGACATTAAATAAATTAGATCGTAAGATCGACACAACTGAACAAAATCTGTCAGCTCAAATCACAAAACAATTCGAAGACTTCCGGTCAGAAATATTTACCCTTCAAAAAGAAAACGATGTATTGAAAAAAAATGTTAGAAGATGCTGAGGAAAACATTGAAGATTTACAAGATGACATAAAACTATTAAGAAACACAATCGAAAGGGAAAGAGAAGAACGCAATAATCTCGAACAGTATGGGAGAAGAGATTGTCTCCGTTTTCACGGAATAGGGTCCGATGATGCTCGGGAGACAGCCGCCGATTGCGAAGAGAAAATACTGGTTGTAATACAGGATGATCTTGGTCTGGGGCACATAGATTCCTCCCAGATTAGCATCGCCCACCGTGTCGGAAACAGAGGCAATAAGCCTAGATCGATTATTGTCAAATTTATCAACAGAAAGTTCAAGGATCAGGTACTTCAGAAAAGACGTCTGTTGAAAGGTACTAAACGAGGAATCACAGAAGATTTGACCCACCTGAATATGATAAGACTGTCTGCCGTCAAACAGCACCAAAAAGTACTTAACACGTGGACACGAGACGGGAAGATTTTTGTTCTTCTCAGAGATGGAAAAAAAATGGAAGTGCTTGGTGGAAATTTGAAAATTCTGGATCGGGCAGGGGCTGATTCCACAGCAATCGCTGGCGGCCGGGAGACCTCCAATCCCCTCCATCCTTCAGACAGACAGTCAAATACCAACCACTCCAGAGTCGCCAATGGACGTGGAAACATTCCCAGACAAAGGAAAGAACAGAGGGGGAAGGATACTACTACATGTAATACACGGTCATCACAGTCCTGTCTCTCCCCAGCAGCGGAAGGAGAATCAGCTTGTACAGGAGACCTGTTGCTGTTAGAGAGCCAGGAATGATCCAGTGTGTCTACCCATGTACGATTCACCCACCATCATACTTGACGTCCGAACAGTGGAATATTGAAGAAACAAACATAATCGACATGTCAACATCAATCAATACGTTCCGGCCAGCAATTTTGTGCCAGTCTCCAGTTCTTGATATCCAACCTCCACCCCAATTTCCTTATTCCTTACACCACTACCCGTATAATCACCCCCCGCACTCCCAACCCGTTTACACATGTCATCCCCCCAACTCAGCCTTAACCCTACCACACGTCCATCCCAACCCCAACCCTCACCACGAACGCCCTCAAACGTCCCTTCCTTTTTTACTTCTTTACATGGCCCATGGTCTGAACAACAAATCAGTGTCTGAAGTGCGCGTGCATGTGTTTTTAGTGGGTGTGCGTGCACTCGATTGTGCATGTAAAGATGCACAAGCTCGTGTTTGCCTGAACACTGAACGCGGAGACGGGGAGTAGGCAAACATTACTTTCACTATATTGACAATTATTGACACTAGTCTGGATCTTAAGGTCTGCATTTAGTCTGAAAATCAAGAGAAACGGTAAACCTGATTTCAATATTACCGATACTCGAGTGCCTTGGTTGACAGTACTCAAGGGCTCTTCCTAAAGATGCGATGAAAGACATCTCTATTACTGCAACAACCATTGGTTGTTGTTACTGATACACAGTACTGTCTTACGGAATACTAAGATATAGTTAACATGGTGTTTTTGTGCAGGTACGCACCAATACTTAAATATATGTATCGTGTTATGCACAGGTGTATAAGAACGATATCTTGCCTGACTCCCCCTTTTCTCCCCCCCCCCCCCCCCCCCAGTGCTTTATTTCGGGACGATTGGTGGTGAAAGGACTAAATGGGGAAAAAATCAAATAAAATATACATAATCTACAAAATTGCATATTGTGCAGTTTGTGGGACACAAAGACTGATTAACTTATCAAAAAGTTCGGTGGACTCCCGCAAAAGGGGAAAGAGTGATGGCATTACAATAATTTACGCCATGTAGAATGGACGAAATTGTACAGTGTGTTGGTTCTGTTTTTGTTATTTTCCTGGTTTTTGTTGTATTTATTGATACAGGGAAACATGTATTCATTTTGTCATACGCATATTCCTGTGATGGATGGCAGATAATCCACGAAGAATCTATTTTCAATATTGGTGGTAAACATAGGCCTACTGATGAGATTAATGTTTTTGTCCTAATCACATCTAAGCTCACAAAAATATTATGATGAAATAATCAGAATTGTAGGTGGCTACAATTTTGGCAATACGTATGTTTAAATCATGTAATACGTAAATAACTAACTGCTGTTTGTCTGAATGTTCCTTTATCATAATGAAGAAATACATAATAAGTAAGGACGAAAAACCCTCTGAGGATGGATGGGTGGAGTTTTGTAGGAAAAAAGGGGAGGATTTAGCAAAAAGGATTGTGATTTCTGTTTTTTAACTAGTTTTTTTTTTCTTTCGATGAAATTTGTACGCTCATCGTTTAAATAACCACGATGATTCATTATAATAGTGTACATATATATAATGACGTATTCTGTCATGTTAGATGATACGTGTTGTGCAGTTGTCATAGAAGGAAGTTCACGAGAAAGACATGAATGAGCGTGAGAATGAATGTTTCAACTGTGGGTCAGTTGATATGCCGGAAGAGTTATGGAAAATGGAAGCACGACATTTGAATCCGATGCATCTTTTTGTTGTGGTTTTTTGTTTATTATTAGCGTTCATAAAAAGGTATGATTTGTGTATCACTGTTTGTGAGTTGATGATAACTTTAGTGTATACGAGGGTTGTTCAATTTAAGATGTCACCACCCCCTTAAAAAACGTACCTCTCATCTCAGCAACTTGAAACTTTTACATCCCCTCGAAGTATTCTCCGTTGCTAGGATGCAAAGTTCAAGCCTCCTACGCCAATTCTCAAGCGCCCTCTGATAGTCGGTTTTAGGCAGACCAGACAACTCTGATCTTACGGCTTTGGCGAGGTCTTGTACCCGGTCAAACTTACGCCCAGCGAGCTTTTCCTTCAGAACAGGGAACAGCCAGAAGTCGCATGGGGCCAAGTCGGGGCTGTAGGGTGGGTGGTCCAAAACTTGGATCCCTTGCTCGCTCAGGAAGGTTGTGGTGACCTTCGCCTTATGGGCACTGGCATTGTCATGCAGAAGAAGGGTCCTCTGGGTGCCGACGGTTGGGCGCTGCTCATGGATTTTTCCTACAACTTTGGGGAGCACAACTTGGGTATAGTAGGAGGCAGTGATTGTTGATTTCTCAGGCAAAATGTCAATTGCCACAAGGCCTTGCGTGTTGAAAAAAATAGAAAACAGTCGCTTGCGACTCTGGAATCCTGGGCGAAGAACAACTGGTTGGTCTCCGTCAGGGCCAACCCACATGCGGTTGCAGCGTTTGTTGGGGATGCCGTAGAATGTGAGCCAACTCTCATCTCCCGTCACTAAGTCACACAGTCGTTTTGGCCCGTTGGGCTCAAACTCATCGAGCAGTTTGCGTGAACATGCCACCCGCTGCTGCTTCTGATCATCACTTAAGAGATGTGGCACCCATCTTGCAGCCAGTTTTCTCATGTGAAGGTCTTTGTGCAGAATGTTGTTAATGGTGCCAATTGAAAGCTCACATGCCTCGCTTAATTCCCGCACAGTCGAATGTGGATCCTCCTCTATCAGTCTTTTCACATATGCAATGTTTTGTTCGTTCCGAGCTGGTAAAGCTCGCTCTGCACGATTACCCCAATCAGATGGCACTCTACCTGCTCCTAATTGTTTGACCCACCTGCAAACTGTGCGGTAAGACACACAATCCGCTCCGTAAACAGCTTGCAAATCTGCGTGTATCTTCCTACAATCGTCACCAAGTTGTAGCCTTGTGAAAGTGTAGAAACGAAATTGCTCATTGGTGACGTCCATTTTTTTCAGGCTCAGCTATTTGAAACACATTTGTAATTACGTCATACTCCGAGTTGCGTCATGATGTCAACTTTATTTTCTGCATGCTAATCAGGTAAACTTTAAAGTTGTGTTTGGTATAAACATTTTTCTGTGCGTTGCTTCGTTTTCAAACGGCAAGCCTAGTGTCATCTTAAATTGAACAACCCTCGTATAATCCACTTGTTCTTTATGTATCATGGAGTTACAGATAAACAATTACTCCTGGAGAAGATAGCTATCACATATGATCAAATAAGAAAATGACCAGCAAAATGTCATTTGCTTCTATGAATTGCAGAGGATTGGGTAATCTACAAAAGAGAAGAGATGTTTTTCACTATTTGAAACAAAAACAACATTCAGTCTACTTGATACAAGACACTCACTTTGACCCCAAACTTGAGAAGTATTATATGGCGGAATGGGGGTATACTGCGTATTTTTCTTCTCATAATACACACTCAAGAGGGATAGCAATACTTTTTAACAACAACTTTGAGTTCAAAGTTAAAAATGTGTATAAAGACCCTGAAGGAAATTTTCTGATGGTACACATATATACAATGAGCAAGGATATTTTATTAGTTAATGTCTATGGACCAAACAAAGATAGCCCAGATTTTTACACACATATCAATGGAAAAATAAAGGAAATGAAAATATGTAATGTAATATTTGCTGGTGACTGGAATCTAGTTCTGGATCCAAGTATAGACTACTGTAACTATAAACACAAGAATAATATGAAGGCTCAAGAACAAGTGGAAGTCATCATTGAAGATCACTGCCTAGTAGATGTATGGAGAGAACTAAATCCTCAACTTCGGCGTTTTACATGGAGAAGACTTAACCCATTCCAACAGGGTCGTTTAGATTTTTACCTTGTATCAGAAAGCTTATGCAATGTTATTAAAGATGCTGATATCTTACCAGGGTACAGAACCGACCATTCACTGATAAGCTTGGAGATAGAAATAGGCAATGGTGGCAAAAAAAGTACCTTCTGGAAATTCAATAGTTTGCTTTTGAAATATTCCCAGTATGTCAAAGAAATAAATGAGCTTATTGAAAAAATCATTGCACAATATGCAGTGCTTCCATATGCAAGAGATAATTTACCGAATATCCCAACTGAAGATATACATTTTACAATTACTGACCAGTTGTTTTTGGATGTATTACTCATGGAAATTCGCAGTAAAACAATTGCATACTCTACCATGAAAAAGAAACAAAACCGAGAACTTGAAAACACCCTAGAAAATGAAATAAAATATCTGGAAGCAAAGTTACATAAACATGAAGAGGATCTCATTAGTCTACACACTAAAAATGAGCAGTTGGTTGAATTGAGAAGTAAAAAATTGGAAGGTGTATTACTACGCTCCCGAGCTAGATGGGTTGGTGAAGGGGAAAAGATTACAAAATATTTCTGTGGAATGGAGAAAAGAAACTATGTTAGTAAACAAATGACAAAAATAGTGGGGGGAAATAATAATAATAATAATAATGTGCACTTATTAAGCGCCTTTTCACCCGAAGGCGCCCAGGGCGCTTTACAAACAATTCAATACAGAACAAAAATGACAATTACATCAAGAATATATACAAATGCAAAAATCAAACACACTCACCCACACACCCAAACACACACACACACACCCACGCACACACACACATACACACACACACACACACACACACACACACACACACACACACACACACACGCACAAACTTATGCTGTCAGAAGGAATTATCAAAAATACAGAAAGTTGAGATTAAGCAGAGCAGGTTCACGCAAATAGATGAGTTTTCAGGGCCGACTTCAAAGTAACTTTGGAATCAGCGAAGCGAACTGTTTGTGGCAGACTGTTCCAGACTGAAGGACCGTTATAATGAAAGGTTCGCTGGCCAAAGGTTTTGGTTCTGATCTTTGGAATACAAAGGATGCGTGTGTCTGCGGAGGAACGGAGCTCTCTTGACGGTGTATAGAGCTGTAAGAGAGAGGACAGGTAAGAGGGACAGGAGGAAGTGACACAGTTATAACAGAGAGTGGAGATTTTGAACTGAATCCTCGCATTTACGGGAAGCCAGTGTAGAGTTCTGAGTAAGGGCTGAACATGATCTTTCTTGGACGCTTTCAAAATTAACCTGGCTGCTGCATTTTGAACTTTCTGAAGTTTCTCTAGCAAATAATGTGGGCAACCAGACAAGAGAGAATTGCAGTAGTCAATGCGTGACAAAACAAACGCACAAACAAGGACTTTTGTAGGATCAACTGTGAGAAAGTGACGGATTGAAGCAATACGTCTCAGCTCAAAGTATGCAGACCTGCATGTATTTGTCACATGCAGGTTCATGGACAAAGTACTGTCTGGATTTACTATTAGGAAAACTTTTGATATTTTGAACGAAACAAAACGTTTTTATGAAACATTATACAAACAAAGAGAAACAGACGACTGTAACATTACTGAGATGGTTGACAACTTACCAACACTGTCAGCAGAGGAAGCTACTGATCTTGAAGGAGAAATATCTCTCGATGAAGCGACATATGTTCTAAGTAAAATGAAAAATGATAAAAGTCCAGGATCTGACGGTTTTACAGCAGAGTTTTTTAAAGTCTTCTGGAAGAAACGCATAAGAGAGTTAACTGTGCGAGCTCTAAATGATGGTTTCCATAAAGGAGAAATGTCCTCCACTCAGAAAGAAAGCATTATTATTTGTATACCCAAAGGAGATAAACCAAGAGAATATTTGAGAAATTGGAGACCCATATCTTTATTAAACGTTGTTTACAAAATTGCGACTGCATGCATTTCTGAAAGAATTAAAAGGGTACTACCAAAATTGATAAATGAAGATCAGTCTGGATTTATGGCTAATAGATACATTGAAGCAATACTAGACTTGTCTATGATTTGATAAACTATTGTAATTTAAACAAAATTCCTGGATTGTTATTGTGTATCGACTTTGAAAAAGCTTTTGATTCTCTTGATTGGAATTTTATGCACAAGGTATTGTCTGCATATGGCTTTCCTGATGACATCAAGAAATGGATCGAGGTTTTTTACAATAACATTAAGTCTACGGTTCTAGTGAACGGTAATCCATCAGCATGGTTTGAAATAAAACGAGGTTACAGACAGGGAGACCCTATATCCCCTTATTTGTTCATTCTGAGTGCTGAAATTTTAGCACTGATGATCAGAGAAAATGAAAACATTAAAGGAATCACCATTGGAGAAATGGAACATAAAATAGCACAATATGCAGATGATACTGAACTCTTTCAAAATGGAGACACACGTACGTTCGAACAAACCATAATCGTTATAGAAGATTTTGGAGAAAAATCAGGGTTGAAAATCAATATTGATAAAACTATTGTGGTATGGATAGGAAGTATGTTAAATAGTGACGTTAGATTCATGCCACACCTCAAATTTGTATGGAATCCTGATAGTTTCAAAATACTTGGCATTTGGTTTACCAGTGATTTAAAGGGCTGTGAAAAATTAAATTTTGACGAAAAGTTTAAAGAAATAAAAGTTTTGTTTGCAATATGGCTAAGATGGTTAATAACTCCCCTGGGCAGAGTTGCTGTTTTGAAGTCACTAGTTTTATCAAAACTGGTTCATCTATGGCTATTGCTGCCTAACCCACCTGACTATATTATTGATCGATTGCAGAAAATGGTTTACAGATTTATCTGGAACAAGAAACGTGACAGAATAAAAAGAACTACCATAGTTAAATATGTTAAAGATGGAGGACTGGGTGTGACAAATATCAACAACTTTGTAAATGGACTAAAGTTAACATGGCTTAACAGACTTCATAAAACAGAGCACAAGTGGAAATATGTTTTTTATCATCTGTATCCAAAAATGATACAAAATAACCAATATGGTCCGAGTATATATGCAAGACAACATCATCATACGAACGATTTTTGGAAAGATGTTTTCAAAATATATGAAATATTTGGATACAGAATACTGCCCAAATGTTCAGAAGATGTTCTCTCAGAACCCTTATTTTTCAATAATAATATCAAATTTGTGACAAATAGAGTAAAACATACTGATTGGATTAACAAAGGTATTTATCAAATCAGACATCTCCTCGATGATACTAGTCATTTTTATTCATATTCACTGAAAAATACAACATACATGTGAATTTCTTAAATTATTTCAGTTGCATAAAATCAATTAAAGACTATTTAAAGAAAATTGATATCCCAATTATTAATAATAAAACGCAGCTGATTCCATGTTTTCTCAAAACAATTAATTCACAAACAAAAGGAACAAAACTATTCTATGAAATTTTAACCAATGACGATAAGCGTCCAAATTGTTGCAATAAATGGGAATTAACATTTGGAGAAGAAATTAACTGGACGCAATGCTTTACAAACTTACAGAACATTAAAGAAATTAAACTTAAATGGTTTCAGATAAGAGTCATCCATCGAATACTGGCTACTAACGCTGTACTCAAAGAAATGGGTTTAGTACAAAGCAATTTGTGTAATTTTTGCAATCGAGCAAGAGATAGTATACAACACTGCCTTTGGGACTGTCAGTATGTACAGTCATTTTGGAATGAATTTGAAACGTATGTACAGACAAATTGTACACATGTTAACAATTTAAAACTGTCAAAACAAATGATTATTTTGGGATTTGACAAAACTTTTACAAGTGATAAAGTTTTTGATTTTATTCTGCTTTTCGCAAAATATTTTATTTATCAATGCAAATGTGAAAAACTGATGCCAAATCTGCACATCTTTAGGAAAAAACTTAAACGGAGATACGATATAGAATTGTATAATCAAAAGTTGAGAATGACTGCACAAAAGTACGAAATGGATTGGACGTACTACCGCCCAATTATTACTTTTTAATGATGACTATTTTTTTTTTTCTGATGCGCACAGCCAGATTCTGCAGACTATGACTTAACATACCGCAGTATTAGCTAGATAAATAAATAAGACGTTATATAAATATAATAGTACCGCAAACAACATGGGTTAATTGTGCTGTTGTTATAAACAGTAATTATTACTATTATTATCATAATTATTTTCTCTGAGGAGTGTGTGCGGTTCTTTTCTTAAGACAGCGTTGATACACTCATGCCTTTTTGCTTTACTTTATTGTTCGTGTCTTTATCAAAATATTCAAATGTCAGGCGCGCGTGCGTGCTCAGATGTGCTCATGCGTGTATGTGTTTTTGATCATAAATGAGTGTACACACATTTTGTATATTTGGATTGTCATATATAATATCCATTTAAGTGTGTGTTCTACAAAAATGAAGTTTATGTTTATATTGTATGAATTTTTTTCCCTAAACTTGAATAAAAAAAATTGAATAAAAAAAAAAAAAAAAAAAAAAAAATTACAATATTTATATAGCGCAAAATCTTGATAAAATCAAATCTAAGCGCTGAAACAGACACACACACACACACACACACGCACGCGCACACACACACGCGCGTGCACACACACACACCACACACACACACACACACACACACACACGCACATGACTATAAATGGGGAGAAAGAATAAAAGCAATGGAAAATTATAGAGAGCATATTATATACAATTACATATTACAATGTGATTCCCCTCCGAGTGGAGACAGGCTGCAGAGGGGATTGAATGAGGTCAGGATTTTATGCAGAGGAGAAAAGGTGAGTTTTGAGAGCGAACTTGAAGGAGACAAAAGTAGGTTGCTGACGGACTGAGAGAGGAAGTTGTTCCAGGAGAGCGGACCAGAAACAGAGAAGGCTCATGGACCATAGGTATTGAGCCTAGTGCATGGAAAGCAAAAAGTCAGAGGATCGGAGGCAGAGCGGAGGGTACGTGAGGGAACATAGATCTCAAGTAGGTTTGACAGATAATCAGGGGCTGCGTTATTGAGGCTTTTGTAGCACATGTCTAGTTTGTATTGTATGCGCTTTGATACAGGGAGCCAGTGAAGTTGTGCCAGGAGAGGAGATATGTGGTCAGCTTTTTTCTTTTTGAGTACAAGGCGTGCAGCATTGTTTTGAATGCGCTGTAGGATGTGAATGGTGGAGGCAGGAAGACCGGACAGGAGTGAATTGCAATAGTCAATGTGAGACATTATGAAGGAGAGAACGAGTTTTGCAGTTGTTTCGACAGAGAGATACTTCCTGATCAGGCTTATACGATGGAGGTGATAGTAGCAAGATCTGGCAGTTTGAGAAACAAAGTTGTTCATGGAGAGGGTAGAGTCAATGCAGACACCAAGGTTTTTAG
>CM060307.1:116578944-116588944 GCA_030674185.1 Monoplex corrugatus | reverse complement strand
TATGGAACAACACCTGCAGAGAGAGAGCTATTGATGATGGTAGTAATCACTGGCACAAGATATGGCAGACATTGTTTTAATAGGGTAGTTGGAATTGGGTCAAGGGAGCAACTTTTGCTAGGCATGGCTAAGATTGTCTCTTCAATTTCTTTCTCTGATACGGGGCTAAAATCTGTGAAAAACGGGCCATCATAAACAGAAAATGTGGGTGGCTCAGATGATAGTAAGTCAAGGTCATCGCAGATACGTTTGATCTTGTTGGAAAAGAAATTTGAAAACTGTGATGGCAGTTCCCTTCGTATTATGTTGTTAGGCAGTGTGGTGGCCTTCGATCTGCCAAGTAATTCATTGGCAGTGGAGAAAAGCTGCTTGTTAGAGGAACATGAAGCGATTTTGGTTGAATAAAATTGTTCCTTGGCCTGTCGGATTGCATAACACACCGAACGTCTTTCTTGTGTGAAAATCTGTCTGTGGACAGTAAGGCCAGTGCGTCGCCACTGTCTCTCAGCGCGTCGTCTCTTTCTTCTGGCATCCCGTATTTCATCCGAAATCCAAGGGGCTGAGGGGCGATCACGTACACGCCTGGTAACAGCAGGGGCATGGCGGTCTAGAACCTTCTGGAAGGTCTCGTTGAAGGTGCCAACTAGGCTGTTGAGATCTGGGCTGGCATGCAGTCTGTCAATATTGTTGATGGCAGCATTCATATCATCTTGAAAATTAGGCAGTGATATGTTTTTAAATTTTCTGGATGTCACTGTACGGGTTTGATGGGGAGGTGTTTTAACTGAAAGCGTACAGTGGAGAAAAGAGAAAATGGACATATATGGCATGCAGTCTGTCAATATTGTTGATGGCAGCATTCATATCATCTTGAAAATTAGGCAGTGATATGTTTTTAAATTTTCTGGATGTCACTGTACGGATTTGATGGGGAGGTGTTTTAACTGAAAGCGTACAGTGGAGAAAAGAGAAAATGGACATATATGAATCCAGAAGATAGTACCAAAAAAAATCAAACTGATCACATCCTGATAAATGAAAGATTTAGAAATTCTTAATGGCAAAAACATTACCAGGCGCAGACCATAACAGTAGGTAGGTCCAGCCTCTCTACACTAATGGCCAACATGCAGCAGAACTGGCAAAAACTGCTGATTTTAAATTGCTTCTGCTCCTCTACCATTCACCATTGGAAGACAACTAATTGTGTCGTCATGCAAAATAACAGCAAATGGCACAACTTTGAGACAAGTTGATAAGTTTAAATATCTGGGAATGGTCATCTCACCAGACGGCAGATGCACATCAGAAATAGCCAGCAGAATTGGCCAAGCCAAAACAGCATTCAAGAAGATGACAAGCATTCTTACCAACAAATGCTTATCAATTAACATCAGGAAGAGAATTCTTGAATGTTATATAGAACCGCTAATGTAATATGGTTGTGAGGTGTGGATAGTCAACATGCAAAGCCAGAACAAGATTGAGGCAGCCAAAATGTGGTTTCCAAGAAGAATGTTGAGAGTTCCATGGACAGCAAAGAAAACAAGACAGTCTTGATGGAGGCAGACACAAGAAGATCATTGACAAGGAAGATTAGGAAAAGACAGGCAACATTTATAAACCACTTTATGAGGAAAGGGGAATTAAAGCACCTGGTCACAACAGGAAAGCTGAAGGGAAAGAGAACACCAGGAAGACCAAAGGAGAAAATACTGGATGGACTTGCAAAGTGACAGAGGACAGAGAGGGTGGAAGATGTGCTTGCGGCAACAAGGGGTAGAGACGTATGGAGGGCCATGATCACCAACGCCATGCGGCAGGGCACATGATGATGATGATGAGGGTCTGAAAAATCATTAGAGCTATGACCAAGATATTTTGCGTTCATATTAAATTTGTTGTTGCCATTTAGAAAATTTGAAAATACAGAATATATTTTTAAATTACAAAAATGGCTGGGTCTACCTAGTAACAGTGACCACAATCCTGTAATGGGAAGACTTGGGTTGAAAGTAAAAACAAGAAAACAGACCAATAGTAACATCAAACTACATCTTAAACTGTTAAAGACAGATGAATTGACTGGTGAAAAATTTAACATACCTGTTCAAAACAAATTCAGTGCTCCGAGGACATCCGTCATGACAGTGAAGAACAATGGACACAGTTGAGAAACTAAATAAATGAAGCTTGTGAAGCAATCCCTAGAGTTGAAAGAAAAACAAAGAACTGAATGACAAAAGAAACTTTAGGCTTGGTGGAAGAACAGATGAAGGCAACTGGAAAAGAAAAAGAATACAAAAAGACACATACGGAAATAAGGAAAAGGTGCAGTGAAGCTAAGGAAGTTTGCCTGGAAGCAAAATGCAAAGAAATAGAAGACCGACACAAAACAGATCCTCAGGGTATGTACAGAAACATTAAAGAAACTGCTCACAGAAAGATGATGTGCACATCAACTGGTTGCTTAAAATCCAAAGATGGTGTAATCATTATGGAAAAAGACAAAATATTAGATCGATGGGGAAAGTACATTACAAAAATGAAGAACACATTATATGAAGGAACATTGAAGTATCACCCATAATGAAAGATGACGTCAGAGCAGCATTAGAAAAGATTCCCGGGGTGAGACAATATTACTACAGAAATGATAAGCCCTAGAGGAATTCAGTACTGAAAAAATAACAGTCCTCCTAAATGAAAATTATGACAATGGAAAAATCCCTAAAGTTTGTCTTTCAAACTGCATCTACTATCAGCGTGAGAAGTCAAGTAACAAGAATTCTATTCAGAATAATCATGACAAGGACAAGGAACAGAATCAAAAGAGAAAAAGCAGGAGAACAATGTGGATTTGTCGAAGGGAAAGAAACTACTAATGCCATATACATCTTCAGAACTATCATACAGAGATCAGTCGAGTTCAATAAGGATTTAAATTTATGACTGTTGATTATACCAAAGCTTTTGATCAGGTAATACACATAGAATTGATTAACCAACTATAAAGGCTCAATGTTAATGGAAAAGACTAAGAATAATCTGAACGCTGTATTGGGAAAAAACAGCAGCAATGTGAATAGAAAATGATATAACCTCTTCCCAAAACATCAAAAGAGGGGTTAGGCGGGGACCTGTAGTGTCATCAGATTTGTTTTCACTTCACAGCAAAACCATCACCAGGAACCTAGAAGAATGCCCTGGGATAAATGTTGGAGGAAAAATGATACTCTTCTTTATGAGGACGACACTGTGCTAATTGCAGGAAATGAAAAAGATTTATAAAATCTTGTGAACATAATGGATATAGAAAGCAAAATTAAAGGGCTGGAGTAAATATGGACCAAGTCATGGTAATCAGTAAAAAAAAAAAAAGGAAAAAAAAGGAATCTGCTCATGCAAAGTAACAGCTATGGCACAATGTTGAGACAGGTTGATAAGTTTAAATATCTGAGAACTGTCATCTCACCAGATGGCAAATGCACATCAGAAATAGCCAGCAGAATTAGCCAAGCTAAAGCAGCATTCAAGAAGATGAAAAGCATTCTTACCAACAAATGCCTATCAATTAAACATCAGGAAGACAATTCTTGTTATACAGAACCAATACCGTTGTATGGTTGTGAGGCGTGGACAGTCAACATGCAAAATCAGAACAAAATTTAGGCAATGTGGTTTCTAAAAAGAATTTTGCGAGTGTCATGGACAGCAAAGAAAACAAACGAGACAGTCTTGAAGGAGGCAGACACAAGAAGAATATCAATACAGAACATTTGGGGAAAACGAGTACAATTTACAGGACATTTTTTCAGGTAAAAAATGATAGCACCTGGTCACACCAGGAAAGCTGGAGGGAAAGAGCACCATGTAGACACAGGGAGAATACACTGGACATACTTGTAAAGTGACTGAGTATACAGAGGGTGGGAGATTCACTTGCACTGACAGGGGATAGTTTCATATGGAGGGCCATGATCACCAATGCCATGCAGCAGAGCACATGATGATGACATATATGCCTGTCATGAGTAAGCTGGACCTACCCCGAGGATGAACCCAGCAAGGCCATTATCTCACATGTTCACAGTAAGGCACCATGCACAGATGCATTCTCCCTGCTAAGCTATTTAGTTTGGGAAAACTGGTCCTCCTGAACCATCTTTATGACTTCTGCCAGTGCTGAAAAGAGGGATGTTTCTCAAGACATACGAAATGCAAACATCGTCACACTGGAACCAGAAAAACATGAAAACAGAAGTAACACTTATCTAATACAACACAAGACAGGTGTAAATTTCAGGCATATATATATATATATATATATATACACATATACATATATGTAGGCCTACTATGTATCTGTCTCTTGCGAGCCACCTTCATGAGCTACAGTGCTGGAAGGATGGATCAGTTCTTCAAGACATGAAATGCAAACATCATCACGCTGAAAACAGAAAGACATGAAAACAGAATTAGATCATGTATCTGTTACAATAAGACAAGGGTGGTGCAAAGTTTTGGCCAAATGACCTTGGTCAAGTGTAAACATAAAACAAAGAAAAATTATGAAACAACAAATACAATAAGTGTTTCTCACCTGTCTCACCTGTCGGCATCACCGGGAACAGTGTTGGCCGCTGCACATGATGTCCTCACAAGTTGCCTCCAGCACTCTCGATCTTGGCTAAGTCTGACCACCTCTTGGAGTTTCTTGCCACTGATGTTTGTGATGTTTCTAGCAAGTGATGCAGGTGGCCGTCCTCTGTTTCTCTTTCCTTCCACTTTACCTTGGAGGACAGTGGACATCAAGTCTGTTCTCTCATTACGGATTGCGTGTCCAACATATTTCAGTTTCCTCCTTTGTATGAGTACTAGAAGCTTGCGTGTAGTACCCAACTCATTCAGTATGCTTTCATTTGAGCGCCTATCCGTCCATTTGACCCTCAGCAGTCTTCGGTAAAACCACAGCTCTGCTGCTTCCACTCGTCTTTCATCCTCTTTCTTCATTGTCCATGCCTCGCAGCCGTATAACATCACTGGCCAGACAAGACATTTTAAGAGTTTTATCTTAAGGTCTGCTGTTATGCTGTGGTCTTTCCAAATATTGTTCAATTGAACCATACTGTTCTTGGCCATTCCAATTCTCATCTTTGTCTTTTGAGCATGTTCCATCGTGTGTCTTGACTGAACCTAAATATCTAAAGTCCTTGACATTTTCTAGAGGGACTTGGTTTAGCATGATCTGGTCCTGTCTAGTGTTATATTTGCCTGCAACATGCATAACCTTTGTCTTCTTTGAATTTAAGTCCAGCCCAGCTGCCTTTCCAACCCGGTCTACCCTGTACAGGATCCTCCTAGAGCCTGTAATGTTGAATAAGTGTTTATGAGTAGTAATAACTAGAAAGATGGGAGGCATATACTTGTTTTTGCTGTTCGTTTTCTTGTGCGTGTGTGTGCGTGTGCATGCATGCATGTGTGTGCATGCGTGTTAGTGTGTGTTGTTTTCTTTGTGTGTGTGTTTGTGTGTATATAGGTGCATGTGCAGACACGTGTCTCTCTCCCCTTTCTCCCCCTCCTCTCTCTTTACACACATACACACACACACATGTATATATACTCACGCACACACAACACACACACACACGTGTGTGTGTGTGTGTTGTTGTGTGTGTGTGTGTGTGTGTGTGTGTGTGTGTGTGTGTGTGTGTGTGTATACTATACATATATGTGACCTCCAGCATGAAATCAGTCTTAACTAGCATTTTGGGTATTTAGATTTACATATCACTGGAAAGTGTACATTCTGATTATTTTGGTACTTGAATAAAGTTTGTATTTAAAAACATGTAGTCATTATGTATGTTTAAAGTCACAAAGTTGTATGATGGCCATCGTTGTTTTCATTTTAGCTGTCATTATCTGAAAGGTGCACCAAAGAGCTTTCTGTCAGTTATCACATGTGGGGATCCTGTACATGTTACGGTTCATAATATGAGACAAAAACAGGTACTTTGGTAAGAAATTGTGTTCTTTCTCCTAAGATCAGTGCATTAAAATACCTTTTTAAATTGACTAATGATGATTTTTTCAAGAAAAAAATTTCCATGGGGGATAGATTATTGTCCACAGAAATCAATTTTGAGAAAAAGTCAAAACACCCCAAGACACACCCTCAGTCACCTTTTCAGTTCCTAGTGCTGTGCGACCGCCTGCGAGTTGAGACTGAACTGGTGGTGGGAGGTCACATATATATTTTATATATATATATATATATATATAATAATAATAGTGAACATTTATGGCGCTTAATCTAAAAAAAGCCCTAAGCGCTTACAGTAAACACACACACACACGCACACACAACACATGCACACACACACACACACACACACACACACACACACACACACACACACACCGACACACACACACACACCCGCACACACACACACACACACACACACCCGCACACACACACACACACACACACACACACACACACACACACACACACACACACACACACACCCGCGCACACACACACACCCGCGCACACACACACACGCGCGCGGGCACAGATTTCAGGGTGGCAGCTGAAGTAAGAGTACAGAACTACAGGCTAGGATTTAAAAAGAGTGGTTTTTAGACTGGACTTAAACGAAGAAAGGGTACAGGTAGAGCGGAGAGGAAAGGGAAGTTTGTTCCAAATAGAGGGGGCCTGATAAGAAAAAGCACGTTCACCAAGAGTTTTGTTGCGGAAGCGTGGGATTCTAAGTAGGTGGGCATCAGTAGAAGAGCGTAGCTCTCTGGAGGGAATGTAAACAGTCAGGAGATCAGAAAGATAGGGGGGAGCTAGACCAGCCAGAGACTTATGGCATAGGAGGGAAAGTTTATAGTCAATACGCTTTCAAACAGGAAGCCAGTGTAGAGTTCGAAGCAGAGGGGAAACATGAGTTGACCTTGGGCATTTCCGTACAAGGCGAGCAGCGTTATTTTGAACTTTTTGCAATTTGGATAAGAGTGTTTGGGGGCAGCCAGCAAGAAGCGAGTTACAGTAGTCGAGTCTGGAAAGAATGAGTGCAGAAATGAGAGTTATAGTGCTTTCTTCAGATAGAAGATGACGCACAGAACTGATCCGTCGAAGTTCTAAGTAACAAGCACGACAGACAGAGGATACCTGGCTGTGGAAGGAAAGAGTTTGGTCCAGTACAACTCCAAGATTACGCACGGATGTGGAAGTGTGGATTACCGAGTCTTCAAGCTGGATAGAAACAGGGATAGGCACAGTAGACAGAAGTCGCTTTGATGCAATAAATATAAATTCTGTTTTGTCATTATTCAGCTGGAGTTTGTTGCATGTCATCCAAGACTTTATGTCAGAAATGCAGAGCTGTGTGCGTTGAATTATAGAAGGGATAGTGGAGGGATGGCCAGACATGTAGATTTGGTTGTCATCAGAAAAACAGTGATGGGATATGTGATGATGGGCTACAATGTCAGAGATGGGCTGAGTGTACAAAATAAAGAGAATAGGGCCTAAGACAGAGCCCTGAGGAACACTGTACTTCAAGATGGTAGGATTAGAAGAGACACCATTTATGGAGACAACTTGTACACGACCAGAAAGGTAGGATTGAAACCATGACAGAGCAATGCCAGAGATACCAAAAATATTCTGAAGTCGAGAAAGAAGAGTATTGTGATCAATAGTGTCGAAGGCAGAAGAGAGATCAAGAAGAGAGAGAAGGGACACCTGACCATTGTCTAGGGTAGATAGCAGATCATTCACAATCTTCAAAAGAGCAGTCTCTGTACTATGACCAGAGCGATAGGCAGATTGCAAAGGATAGAGAAGGCTGTTGCAATCCAGGTGTTCCTGGAGTTGGAGAAGTGCGATCTTTTCAATAATCTTAGAAAGAAAGGACAGATTGGAAACAGGACGGTAGTTTTTCAGGTTTTCAGGATCAAGGGAGTTTCTTTAGAAGAGGTTGAACAATAGCTGTCTTGAGAATAGAAGGAAAACATCCAGAAGTGAGAGAGTCATTTACAATGACAGTGATGTAGGGAAGCAAATCGTGAATCAATTGGGATAAAAGAACAGATGGAAGGGGATCAAGTGCACATGTCTTTATGGTAGTTTTATGAATAACTTCACTAACAACAGCTTCAGTCACAGGCTTAAATTCATTAAACAGGTTTCCAGTGAAAGAGTCATAGGGAACATCTGGTAACATTGCTGACTGAGAGTCGAGGCTTGAACGAAGATCTTCAATTTTGTTACTAAAAAAGTCACAAAATTTCTGTGGTAGATTAGAGGGATAGACAGGCGAAGGAAGTGGGGATGATTTTATTCTCCCCATGAATGCATTGGTGACCTTGAACAGTTGTTTTGTTGTAGTACATGCAGTGATTTTTTAATTATAATATGCTGACTTGGCTTGTTGTACTAAGGTATTTACTAAATTGTTAGCAGCACGCATTATCTGTTTGTGAATTTCTAGTCCACTTTTAAGCCATTGTCTCTCAGCCCTTCGTCTTGCATGCTTAGCATCCAGTACTTGTTCTCCAGCAGCTGGAAACCAGGGCGACGGTGGTCGGGTGGAGATTTTCCGTCGAAGAACAGGAGCATGGCGATCCATGACGTCTTGAAGAAGGCTGTTGAACAGCCCGGCAGATAGGGCAGGAGCCGACTGAAGAGCGGCCAGCACATCCGATCTAAAAGCCACAAAGTCGATGGATGCCAAGTCACGCTTCTCAATGTAGCGGGGAGGCTTAGAGGGAACAGGGAGGTTCAGCATGGCTAGAACAGGGTAGTGGTCCGAAGTCAGGGACAGGCTGGTCGAGACAGACTCAACCAGTTCTCCTTCAGGGTGAATGATCCAGTCGAGGATATGGCCAGACTTGTGGTAGGGGAGGTGACAGCCTGGGATAGATTGAAGGATTCAAGAAGATCCATGAGACGCGACGGATATGTATTTGAGGGGGTATCCCAGTGGAAGTTAAAGTCTCCCACCAAAATGAAATTGCCTCTAACCATGTTCATATGTTCAAGTAGATCGGGGAGCTCGTCGAGAAAGAGTGAGTCCTTGAGATGGTTCTTTTTGTTAGGAGGGGGACGGTACAAGCAGAAGACATGAAGTAGAAGCTGGGGTAGGGAGAGAGTAAGTTGGGCCAGTTCAAATGAAGTGTGAGGGAAGGAGAAGTTCGAGGTAGCACTAATGGAGGAAGTAATGGCATCAGACACAACAAAAGCGATGCCTCCACCACGGGTTTGCCGAGGGAAGCTGAGAGTCTTGAAGCCTGGAGGGGACAAGTCACAACACTTGGCCTCATCACCACTGGGCAGCAACCAAGTCTCTGTCAAACACAACACACTGACATCGTTGTCAATGACAAAATCGTTGATGGCGGTTCTCTTCACTGCTGTACCCACTGATCGGGCATTGAACACAGAGAGGGTCAGTTTCTTGTGGCACCTAACAGAGCAACCAGCTTGAAAAGGGGCACAGTAATTAGGTTTGATGGAACAGCAGAGCGAGGTGGGGATCCATGAGAGATAGGGGGAGCACGACTGGCAACAGCAATCTTTCTATGCTTTCTTCTCCCCGCCCTGCATCCCCGAACATGAGGAAGATTCACACCGATGCGGAGCCTTCGTAATGTCAGGTTCAAGGTTGGATCAAGGGGTGCAGGTTGCACTGCTAGCAGTTCATTGCAGCTGTAGGATAGAAGGGGTGAATGAGCAGCCGACAAGGCAGGACGTTGACAGGTGGGAGGGTGAGGGTGTAAATACCGATGTGAGTGAGTTCGCTGGAATGTAGAAAGGGAAGGGCGAAACTGTCGGTGGATGGAAGAATGGGATGGTGAGGGCACGAAAAGCGCAGGAGGAGGGAGAGAGAAAGGAAGGGAATGACCCAGATAACGCACGTGTGAAGCATGGCAGGAATAAACTGGCGGGCGAGTGTAATCAAATATTGCAACTGTACCTGATAGT
>CM060307.1:116538944-116576444 GCA_030674185.1 Monoplex corrugatus | reverse complement strand
AGAGAGTGATTGAGTGTTTGTGATATTTGGGGGGAGGGTGAGAGAGAGAGAGAGAAAGTGAGAGACTTCAGACTTCAGAATTTTTATTCAAGAAAGGCCATAGCCCCTACTGAAGGGGTGCTTATAAACAAAATGAGATAATCAGATAATATATCATATAGGATTAACAATCAACAACAAAATAAATTGTGTATCACGATAAAGCAATTTCCCTGATTTTAACTGCTTTAAGCAAGAACAAACCAAAATTCTTAATATAATCAAAACGAGTTGAACACATTAACAAACACAGTTTAAACATATTTGGGCATCTGAAATACTTTTGAGGGATAAACCTTGAACGGATTTCATCTAAAGCTGGACAACACAGGACAAAATGTATTTCGTCTTCTTCCGCTTGCATACATAAGGGACAGAGTAAATCAGACTCTCTGTGTTGCTTGTATCTCAGTTGATGGGTTTTTAAATTTGATAAACCAAGTCTGAATTTTGCTATTATTTTTTTCAAATTAATATCCAGATCAAGGCTTATGTACGGTTTAACACTGTGAGAATCTATGACAGTTCTGTAAAAATCATATCTTCCACTTGTTTGTATATGGTCATTCCACTTTTGTCATCTACAATCAATCAGTCTTTGTCGAAAAACACGAATAAACTGTCTCTCATCGCCAGCTCCTTGGAAAAACCAAACATTACCAAACCCGTATTCATTCAGACATATACATATACTAGTAACCCAATTCTTCTTACCTTTACAATCTAGATCAAACAGCATCTTATATGATTTTTTCGGCAGTCTATTGTCTTCCATGTGCAATAGTTTTAACCAAAATTGAATACATTGTAGAACTGAATGAACAAACAATGGGTATCTGTTTGTTTCTCCATACACTAAATCATTAGATGTGCGCTTATCCAGTCCTAAAAATCCTTTCAAAGCAAATAAGTGTACAGCTTCACAATGCATAACTGCCTTATCTAATCCCCAAATTTCTGCTCCATACAGCAAAATTGGCTGTATTTGTGAATCAAATATTTTGACAAGTAAATCAAATGAATTATTATTTAACATATTCAATCTTTTCATCACACATAGCAATGCATTTTTTGCCCTGCTAGCAATATCTTTACAAGCCAGAGTAAAACTCAAACGTGTAGAAAAATAAATTCCTAGGTATTTATATGCATTTACAACAGGCATAACTGTATCATTGTACACCCATCTCTCTCTAGCAGCTAAGTGTCCTCCTTTTCTAAATACGACAACATTACTTTTGTTCAAATTTACCTTAAGATGAAAAGAAGTTGCTGCTCTGTGTAAAGTATTTCACTGCCTCTGTAAACCTACAACCGTTTCAGATAACAACAGCACATCATCTGCCAACAAAAGAATAAACAATTCTGACAAATCATGTGGAAATTTGGCCCCATGACGCCCATTGCTGATAACCTCCAGAGCAAGCTCGTTAATAAACATAGAAAATAACACAGGGCTACAAACATCTCCTTGTTTAACTCCAGTTGTACACTGAATATAATCTGTAAAATGAAGCCCACAGCGGATTCGACATTTAACTTTTTGATACATTGCCTTTATACATTGAAACAATTTACCATTTACACCGTTCTTCAACAAAATTGGCCAAAGCAAATTTCTATCAATAGAATCAAATGCTTTTTCAAAATCGATAAAAGCAACATACAATTTCCTATTACAAGAAAACTGTTTCTGAACAAAGGAGAGGAGAGTAAACATATGATCTATTGTGGAATATCCCTTCTTAAAGCCGGCTTGGTGATCTCCTGTAATATCATTACTTGTAACCCATTCCTGTAACCTCTTATTGATAATGGTGCTATATAATTTACTACTTATATTACAGAGAGAAATTCCTCTGTAATTATTTGGATTACTGGCGTCCTCTTTCTTAAATAATGGCAAAATTATTGATTCTGACCAACTTTCTGGAAATATGCCATCATCAAAAAGTTTATTGAATAGTTTCAGGAAAAACTGAATTGTATCATCTGTCCCATTTTTAAAAAATTCACCAATAATAAGATCAGGACCTGCAGCCTTATCATTCTTTAGTTTACGCATGGCGGACACAACTTCATCCACCGAAATAGGACGATCAAGATGGTCATCTGTTTCCTCGTTGACTTGCATAGTATACTCAGCCTCTTGCACAACATCTTTATCCAACAGAGAACGAAAATGTTCAAACCACGTGTTAACAGTAATGCAACGTTTTGACTGACTTTTTTTAAATGATGCCTTTTTAACGGATTTCCAAAATGCCTGTTGGTCATTCAATGTGGACACCAAGCTGTTCAATAATGCTAGATTAAAGAATCTTCTCTTTCTTTTCAGAAGATTTTTATATTCTCTTCTCGCAATAGTATACATACATCTGATCTCATTGCTTAAAGTTTTTCTAAATCTTTTTAACAATCTTCGGACATTCCATTTGGCTGTTAAACATTCAAAATCGAACCAATCACTGTTTATGTTTGTCTTGTTACTATGCAAGTATCTTTTCATATTTTCAGCATTATCTTTAATACAGTCATTGAACACGTTCAAAGCATCATCTACATCTACATCAATCAAATTCATAGCAGATTGAAATTTCAAACGCGTCTCCTCTTTCTGTAAATTTGATCTATAAACATGACCATTTTCATCACTCCACACAAATTTTTCAATCACTGTGTCACTGTCACAAACATCCGTCCCAAATGTATTTTCATTTGGGAAAGTAATATGTAACTGAACAGGAAAATGGTCCGAATCAATGCGATCAGATATATATAAGGTACAATCATTACAAACAGAAGAAAAAAGATATTTAGAAATAAGAAAATAATCATTCACGCTGCACCCGTTCTCAGATACGTAAGTATAGCGACCCTGATGGTCGCCTTTACAAACTCCATTCAAAATATACAAACCAAATGCAGCACACAAATTCAACAACATTTTACCGTAATTATTTAAAATTGAATCTTCAGATCTGCGATCTGTACATGACGGTTGACTATTCGTCAACGAGTCAATACCAAAACAGTCGTAAATTTCTGGAGAAAAATTTGACGTTCTACTGTTCAGATCTCCACAAAGTAATATTTCAGCATCACCTAACGACAGTAAACAATCAACAAGACATTCTTCCAAAGCAGATATTCCGTTATCAATATCGAAATATGTATAGTAAGGTGAACCTTCTGGCTGAACATAAGCACAAATAAACAAAACATTTTTTGAAGTACCAAAAATATGTTTATCGATAACAAATGCACATACATTAGTTTGTTTAATATCAATCCATGTTACAAAAGGAACCAACTGGTTTTTTACCAAACAAACCAATCCCCCAGATCGTCTCCCTTGGGACGAAAGCTTTACCGCTGGTTTGCAAAATACAGTATAGCCAACAAAAACATCTGTGTGACACTTTTCCAAAAATGTTTCTCCAAAGCATATGAAGTCAAACTCACACACATACGAAACAAAATCTTTTTCAGTAACTTTGGAAAATAAACCGTTAACGTTCCATGAGAGAAAAGAGATCGTTTTACTCAAGCACGGGTACACATCTGAGTCCTTATTATGCACATGGTGATTATCATACATATGAAAACTTTCATTTATTTTCGATTCTGATTCTACATCCGATTTATATCTGTTGCGTACATCATTCAAAGAACACGTCTGCCAACCATGAAGGTCAGGAGTAACGCTTTCAATCAACTCTTCTCCACGTGAATTTTGCCCTTCACATGAGTGACAGTCGCTAATAGGCCTATGTTCGTCGTGCGTGGAGATGTGCACCGGTGTTAGTTTTTGTTCGTTCCCTCTGGAAAAGGACGCATACATTTTATCATGAACGGGCCGGCCAATGATCTATCTTAATTCCACTAATTGTTCTGTGGCATTAAGCCCGAACTTTTTCCCGTCGATGACGAGATGGTCAAACACCATTGCCACTCTCTTTCCCTCAGACCTGGCCTTTTTCAAATGTGGAGTCAATTTGCGTCTTAACTCACGCACCCTGCTGGAGTAATCTTCTCCGACAAAAATCTGACTCCCCTTCAACTTCATTTTGGCTTTGAGGATACGGATCTTGTCCTTATAAAAGGTGCATCTTGCAATGATAGGAGAGTCACGTTTTGCATTTAACCTGTGAACTCTATCAAAAGCCACCTCCCCTTCCACACCCATCTTTATTGAAACAAGATCTTGCACTAATTTTTCAGTCTTCATTTGTCTCCTTATCCTTTCGTTCCATTCCGTAAAAAATGACATTCTGTCGTTTAGATCGTCCTTCCAAATCATCAGACTTTTTTTCAAGATTGTTTAATTTATCCATGATTTCAGAGTTAGTTTTTTCAAGTTCTGCATTCTTGTTACGCAAATCATGTGCCTCTTCTCTAAGTTTTTGAACTTCCTCCTGTAATGAATTAAATTTGTCATTCAGGCCTCTCATCTCATTCTTTACATCATCCAACTTACAGTCCATGGTCTTATCATGTTTTTGCATATCTTGGAGCATGGCGATGACGTCGGCGGTCGTTGGTTCCCTGGTGGGAGAAGATGCATGTGTCCCAGAAGTAGAAGATGCAGAGGCAGCAGGACTTGCGCTGGAACTCAGTAGTGTTTGCCTTGTGCTCCCTGTCTTGCCGGCAGATCGTGGTCCAGGATTCATCTCGATGTCTCCACAGCGTTGCAATAAATGTCCGTAGTAAAAGAAGGTGAGGATCAAACCAACCACGACACCGGCTTGCATGTTGCACATCTTCAATGTCCGTACAAACAGAGCTTTTCTCTTCATAACCCTTTGATGCATAAACGCCAGGTATACACACTGAACATGCTACCGTCCGCCCTGTATTTTTGCACAGGTAAAGGCTCTGGAACTAGGAATAAGCGTTGTAAATCAGAGGACTCGTCACACGTTGTCAACACTTCACTGCCCAGAGAGAGAGAGAGAGAGAGAGAGAGAGAGAGAGAGAGTGTGTGTGTGTGTGTGTGTGTGTGTGTGTGTGTGTGTGTGTGTGTGTGTGTGTGTGTGTGTAGCAGACATGCCTACCATTACGGGCCATCCCTCTTTATCTCAGAAAACCAAACATTTTGGCAGGAGCCAGAAGAACAAGAAAACCAATTTAAGCGCATGTCCAACAAAACAAAACAAAACAAGCGCAAATTTTCGGCCAACTAGCTTTTGTCAAGCGCGAACGCACGGTCACATACAGATCACAGACAACAAACAATGGATAATAAAAACGGGACTAAAAAACTTCCCTGCCGCCTCGTCCAGTGGGTAAGAAATGGAATGCCCATGTCGTCATGAGCAGTAGTAAGAAGTGGGGAGAGGGGAGGTAACTATGATGTCAAAAGGGAAGTGAGATGAGTTCTGCAATTTTGAGAAGTGGCCATGCTATATCGGTATAGCCCTGTTCTGAAGAAGGCACAGGGCAAGAGCCAAGAGGTGGCAGGGTGTTATGAAGACTGCACTCCGATAAATAAAGTCGAGGGCAGGGGTGGAGGACAGTTTGGCAACCTATTCTCTGTAATTTACCCAGTGCTGACATGTGGCATGAAAATACTACTATGTCAAGCTGGCAGTCTGTCTGTGCATACATATATGTGTGTGAGAGAGAGAGAGAGTGTGTGTGTGTGTGTGTGTGTGTGTGTGTGTGTGTGTGTGTGCGTGTGTTTGTGCGTGCGCACGTGCTTGTGTGCGTGTGCATGTGTGTGTGTGTGTGTGTGTGTGTGTGTGTGTGTGCGTGTGTGTGTGCATGATCACGCGCATGCATGTGTGCATGTGTGCATGCATGCGCATGTGCCTGCCTCTCACTTTTTCTTTAAAGAAGAATCAAATTATCTGTCAAATGTCCGATTCATTTTCCAGAGTGGCATGGAGAAGTAGTACTACTCTTACTATTCTGTCAAACTGTTTGTGTGTGTGTGTGTGTAACCATGAAAAGTGGAGAAAGAGAGAGAAAAAAGAGAGAGAGAGAGAGACTTGGGTTATCTGGGTTTGGACCATTAGATTAATGGTCAGAACGTTTCTCAGGTGAGCCCTTTAGTTTGGGTTTTATTGTTGTGTTTGGTTTAGTCTTTAGTATGTAATATGTACTTATCTGTAGTGTACCTGGAAATTAAGGTCTGTTCTTGATTTTCAGTGAAATTATTCTTGAAAACAAAATTTTCTAAGGATGTCTGGTATAGGATAGTGTGCAATCGCGTTAAGTCCAACATGTTTGTTACATGATTATGATTTGCTGTTTTTCTTAGCTCAACTCCGTTACTGTCAACCTGTTTGATTTGAATAGTCAATTTTGCTGTACTTTTAAACCTGCCATGTGTTGGTGGTGGTGGTGGTGGTGTGTATTACTGAGATGCTATTTTTTAGTACCAGTAAACATTGAGTTCTTAAAATTTTTTGTTTTTGTTTATTACTGTTCATCTTAGTATCATGATCTCAATCTCAACTCCTGCACACTTATGCGCTGTGCGCATTCCTACTACTGGCAGGAAGAGGACTGCTGTTTTACACTATCAGTGAGATGGTGGTGCTAGTGTGGTGGACAATGGAGTCTATTATAATGCCTTTATCAGTGATCTGATTTACCCCAGCTGCTTCCTCAAGATGCTGAGAAACAGTTTATTGTGATTGCTGTTTAAAGCCCAGCCGACTGCACAGAGCCATATCAGGGATATAACCTCTTCTAAAAGTACAAAATTATATATATATATATATTTTTTTTTCCTGTTGGAAATATTATATATAACTTAATACACATATCAATGCATTCTCACACATAATCTTAGAAAATGCTCCTGGCGTTGACCACTCCCTCCAATTTATCGCACAAGCAATCTAAAAAACACACCTGAATACAAATTTAAGTACACCTAAGGACACAAAAACATATAAAAACGGGGATTATTTAGGGCCTCCTAAAACTGTTTCCGCCTATCTCATTTCCCTATAGCCAACAATGCACTTCAATTAATACATGTACTCAATTATCAATCCTATGAAAAAGTATGCAAGACGAAGCTTGTTTGGCAACACACAACTCTTCTTCCTCTTGTCTCTTTTTGCCACAAAAAGTGGTGAACTCGTTTTCGTTGTCGGAAGTTCACTTATTTTCCTCGTAAATAAAGAACGCTTGGTATTTTCACTAAAGTTCTTTCTTTGAAATCCAGTTGAGTTGGCAGTAATGCATAAAAGACTTGGAAGGTTGGTTGGGAGCGACAGTGGCAACTGTCAGTAAAATTCACACTCCACAAAAAATTCACACACAGAGACCCTCACCTCTCTCTTCCCAACACTGACACACACATTTCCTTTTCACGTTTTTTTTTGTTTTTGTTTTTTTTATTCCACCAGGGTTTTTTCTCTTTCAGTTGTGTCAAACCATCTTCTTCTTCTTCTTTGGTTTAACGTCCCAGCGTTATAACGATTAGGGACTATCGTAAGATGAATCTTGTCATATAGTAAAAGAAGATAAGCGTTGTCTTATAATTGCCATGGTAATGTCAAACCAGCCCCCTCTTTCGACATAATTATACCAAAATTTTATCACGTGGCTTTGTATGGCGGGAATACTGCCCCCAGCGCCCTCTTTAGACAACATTATCACGGACTGTATGGCGGGAATACTGCAGCCATCTTGAGTTTGGGGTGATTGACATACTAAACAACAAATTTCAGGATGGCAGAAAAATATTTTTCCATAACGGTTTCATTGCCCAAGTTTTCCAAGCCAAAAAATATTTGTTCCATGCTACTATTTTGTAAATATCCTGAAATACATGCAAACATTTACGTGATCCAACCCAGTTACCAGAAATAGGCCCTACTATTGACATTCTTATTCCTAAAGCCAAGGCTAGGCGGAGATTTAAAACAAAACTAAACAAAAAACACGATTTTTTTTAAAGCTAAAACTTACTTATTGAACTCCTCATGAACGCAGTCGACGAAATGACGATATAACGTTTGAAAAACAACCCCATTATTTGAAATGGAAATGAAAACAGCACCACTCGTCCTGTTCTTTTTTTCCTGTCGCGCGTAATAACTGCGAATTGCTAATAAACTACAAAGGCCGATACTAAATTATCAATCAAGCCTTCCCATTGGCTGGCTGGATTCCATATGGGTTAGAACAAATTTTCAGTGGGTAGGGTAGGTATAGAGAGACGTAAACTGCACCATATTCTCTGTCATTTAATGGCCGGAAAGAGAGTGAGACCTGAATTACACCATTATGCATTATCATAGGTTGTCCTCTGGGGCTGTAACAACGTTTCTATATTGATTCTACAGTGCTTCAACTGACAGACACAAAACACATATATTTGTTCCCCATTGCAAGGGCAACACATGGACTCCGCCATAAAGTTGTCTTCCAGTGTTTTCACAACGTTCGTCAGAATTAACGACAAAATAAGATAAAAACAAAACGATAGTCTAATTGATTGAGCTACATATTTCCTAGAACATATTATCTTTGTACTAAAATTGGGGAAATCGGATGCCTAAATGTTGATTTAAAACAGAGAACTACATTTTCTGTTGCGCATTATAACAAAAAGGGCTGTGTGACGCGGTATTGTGAGTATAGATTTTAATATCGGTACGGGTCATTAGTTTAACTCTTTCAGTCCTGCCTATCTAAGACAACTTTCTCCCTTCATCCCTACGTTCTTATCAACAGCAGGTCCTTTCATTCCAGGGTTTTTGGAAGAATTCGCTAAGAAATCCGAGATAGGTGTTTTGTCATTAACAGAGATTGAAGCAGTGTCAGAATCGGTATACTAAACCTAACACCAGTGGGTCCAGCAGTGGCATGTCAAAGTCTTTGATGGTGTTTGGATGTCCTGCTGTCCGTTTGGTGACACACAGGTTACAATACTGGTAACACTTATTTCTATTCTAATTATTAGTTCATAGTAAATTATGCAGTCACACAAACAACAAAAACAGTACAACATAAATGTTTCAAACTTACAGCATTTGTCCACTGCTAAATCCAATTCAGAATGACTGCACACACCTTAAAGATTGTCACTGTCCTGGTGTCTCAAACATGTAAGTTCTCTGTTGTGTTCATGAATCGTATTGTACATTGTACTCTATGAGGCACCACTGTCCCTGTCCAGCCAGTAAATTATAAAGCAGTCACAACACACAATCACTACTGATCCATATTACTACACTACGTACAACTATAGCATACACATGTCTATGTGAAATGTCACAAAGGAATGTGTCACATGTCACACATACGTGACGTCCGTGTCCAGGAGGCGCTGGTCACAGTGAAAGAAACCTCATGGTCAGAGAAATAATGGGGCACACACGCAGACCAATAGGCAGGCAGGCACTGGGATTAACAAAAATGGAATGGCTGTCAAACGCCAACGGGAGGGCAAAAAGAGATAATAGTAACACAAGAGATGAAGAAAGAAGAGGATGCCACAAGACTTCACAAGGCAGTTCAGCAAGGCCAACAGGGGCAGTAGACGACTTGGGGAAAGCACCCCAAAGACGTCTAAGCTGGAATGACTTGTGGCATATGGCGCCTCTCAGAATCAGTTTCATCCTCAGATCTGTGTATGACGTCCTTTCTGCGAATGTTAATCTGGTGAAATGGGGGAAATCAGATAATCCTGTCTACCCACTCTGCCAGGGCAAACAGTGGACTATGTCCTGAGCTCATGCAAGGTAGAACTAACCCAAAGAAGGCACACATGGAGGCACAACTGAGTTCTTCAAGAGATTGCACAAGCAGTCAGCACTGCGATTAGCTCTGCCAGAGAAAAAAAACTTGCCACCAGAAGCTCTAACAACCTTCTACATGGCAGGAGGTAGAAAAATGTGGCCTGAAAAAGATGCGACACCCAGAGCATGGAAGCAGGGTCTCCTAGACAAAAGGGAGGACTTGGAGTGCATGGCAAATCTCCCACAATGCAAAAAAACACCCATAAATCATCAGCAGGAGTGTCATGAGACCAGACATAGTTCTCCACTCCCATTCATCCAAACAAGTGATTCTGATCAAGCTCACTGTACCATACGAAAGCAGAATTGAGGTGTAAGACTTCATAGGGCTTAAAATTCCCCCATATATTGCTGGTGACCGAAAGCCAAGTGGTTAAGTCATTCGTCACAAGGGTGACTCTGCCTTGAGAAATCTGACCACACAGGATGCACAGGTTTGATTCTAGGTGGAGGACAAATTAAAAAAAAAGAAAGGCGACAGCAGAGGGGCAACCAGTAGTCATGATCTGGATGCGGCCTGGCCCCCTTAGAATGTCAGGAGTTAAGGGCTGAAACACTTGCTTGACGGGGATTTCTACTCTGAGGACCTTCTGCTGTCTGGCTCTCTCCAAAGTTTCTTACTACTAACAGATTTTCAGTGTCACCGACTCTCCCACACTTTGGATACTACTAAGCATTTCTTACCAACACACCCTGCTCCTCATCTGAACACCTGCTATATCCCATTACACTAGGCAGGCAACACTTAGTTTGCGTAGCTCTTATTTTTTAGCCGCTCAAGCTGTTGGTATGAATGACAGCATCAGTTTCACTAACCGCTACTGATGTTTGCCGGACTGAGGACTGAACGGGTTAAGTTCCCGCTCCAGTGTTGGCTGGCCCAGAGTTCAAGGGGAAAGGTGTCGCCTAGAACTAACGCGCAGTTTCAGTGGTCATGTGGCCATGATATCCTGCACGAGTTGGCAGTGAACAGCCAGCGGGTGCTCTTTCAACCTCGGCACAGCCTATGCTTGTCAGTTTTGTCAGCTATCAGTGTAATCGAGTAGGCCTAACTAGTGTGATCAGCTGACCGATTAAAAATATGACATTTCGTTTATTGTCAGCAATATAATAGTGTTAAAGATGGGACATTGGACTTTCTACAAGCATGAAGCATTAATGATGTTCTGTTAAGAAAGTGGTGTATGAGCTGGTTTGTAAAAGTCAGTGAAGTAAAACAGTGGAACGATAACTGAAGCAGAGGATCCAAAATATGATGCTTTTTCAACCAGGTCTTGACCATGCACTAATTTAAAAACAAGTGGGAATGTTGTAAGATGCATGCACTACACGATTGTTAGATCACTTCGTCAATAACATTTACCCAATTTAAAAGATAGGCCATTTTTACAACATCAGTAAACAGGGCAGCAGCAGTAATTGTTAAGATGATAATGACATTTATAGCACATGTCTCATGGGTGAGAGCACGCCTATAATCACAGAAAACAAACTATGCACGCCGTACATCGTGGATATGGAATTACCCACGCTAGTTTTAGAGAGACGAGCTTCCTCTCCTGTATGCATGTCACACGGGGTAGGGGTGGCATCACAAGTACCGACCGATATTTGGAACAAAGAACTGACCTGCTGACCCCTGAAATCTGAGCCATGCGTGTCCGCAATTTTCGGCCTTGCAAAGAGAGATCTTGGTCAAGAGAAATATTGCCAATGTATCTATTGTATAAATTGTGCTCTGCAGGTAATGTACATTCATGACTAGAAATGTACACACATTGGCACATACCAGCTTGATCATGCACATACACATAAGCATACATTGAATGTTCCAATGCTGCAACATCTGTTCTCTCTCTCCCTCTTATTCTCTTACACACACACACACGCATACACATACAAAATCTCTCACTCTCTCTCTCTCTCTCTCTCTTATACATACACACACACAGGCCAGTGCGCACCATCTACTGAATCACGGCAATGGTTTATGTAAGTCACTACCAAAAATAACTCTAGGTAAAAGTTCTGCCTTCATTTTCAATCAACAAAATGACGTTCACACTGACAAATACCTCCAAATACACCGAAAATGATCCTAGAAACAATAAACCACCACGAAAACAGATGTTCTGGCATTTATGCTTGGGGTACACCCTGACGCCGATTACGCTGGCTTGCCATGTGCGTCGAATGGAGGATGGACGCATACCTAAAGACGTTCTCTACGGCGAACTGGCAAATCGGAAGCGAACTCCAGGACGCCCACAGCTACGCTTTGTAGACGCATGCAAAAGGGACCTTAGAAGCTCAGGGATTGACCCAGGCTCTTGGGAGACTCTGGCGGAAGACAGGGCAGCATGGCGGACAGCCGTTCAGCAAGGCGTTGTGAATGCGGGAGAGGAGAGCGCAAAGCGCAGATGAGAAAAGGGCTCTTCGCAAGCAACGTTCCAGAAACCAGACAATAGCGACTCAATTTGTATGTGGCAGATGTGACAGAGATTGCCACTCAAGAATCGACCTGCACAGCCACAGCAGAAAGTGCACGTCATGACCACAACGCCTCCTGGTGCAGACTATCATCTCCTGAGATGTAAAGAGGCCGACGACGACGACACCCTGACAAACGCACTGAAAGTCAACCCCACAACACTCCCAGACATTCTAACTTAACCCATAACGCCTTTCCAGGCATTTACACATCAGGTACACCTAACGCATTGACAAACAAAGGGAGGGAACATGGGGGGACTTGGAGGGGTAAGGAGAGGAGGGAAACAAGGGGGAGGGAACTTGGAGGGGAGCCAAGGGGAGGGGGACCTGGAAGGTGAAAGAGAGGGGGAAACAAGAGGGAGGGAACTTGGAGGGGGAAGGAGAGGGTAACCAAGGAGGGAACCAAGGGGAGGGAACTTGAAGGGGGAACCAAAGGGAAGGAACTTGGAGGGGGAACCAAAGGGAGGGGAACTTGGGGAGGGAACTTTGTGGGAACTTGGAGGGGGAACCAAGGAGAAGAAACTTGGGGGAGGGGGCAAGGGGAGGGAACTTGGAGGGAGCCAAGGGGAAGGAACTTGTAGGGGGACCAAGAGGAGGGAACCTGGACGGGGAACCAAGGGGAGGAAACTTGGAGGTGGAACAAAAGGGTGAGAACCTGGAGGGGTAACCAAGGGTAGGGAACTTGGACGGGGGACCAAGGGGAGGGAACTTCGAGGGGGGACCCAGGGGAGGGAACTTGAAGGGGAGAACCAAGGGGAGGGAACTTGGAGGGGAACCAAAGGGAGGAAACGTGGAGGAGAGGAACCGATGAGAGGGATCTTGGACAGGGTGAACCAAGGGCATATAATCTGGAGGGGCGAAGAAAGGGGAGGGAACTTGGAGGGAGGTAATCAAGGGCAGGGAACTTGGAGGGCAGACCAAAGGGAGGGAACTTGGAGAGGGACCAAGGGGAGGGAACTTGGATTGGGGGAACCAATGGGAAGGAACTTTGAGGGGGAACCAAGGGAAGGGAACTTGAAGGGGGAAAACAAAGGGAGGGAACTTGGAGGGAAATCAAGTGGAGGGAAAAGAGATAAAAGAGAGAAAAGAGACATATGGAGAGAGAAAGAGAGAAAGAGGAAGAGAAAGATAGTGAGAGAGAGAAGGAGACAGAGATGGAGGAAGAGAGACTGAGAGAGAGTCAGACAGAGAGAAAGAGCGAGAGATAGATCGATAGAAGAAGAAAGAGTGAGAGACAAAGAAATAAAAGGCGAGAGAGAACAAAGAGAGAAAAGAGACATATGGAAGGAAAAAAAAGAGAGAGGAGATAGACAGAGACATAGAGAAATAGAAAGAGAGAGAGATGGTGAGAGAGAGAAAGAGACAGAAAGAGAGCGAGAGAGAGAGAGAGAGTCAGACAGAGAGAAAGAGAGAGAGGGAGAGAGAGAGAGAGAAAGAAAGAGTGAGTGAGAGAGATAGAGATAGAAAGCAAGAGAGAGAGAGGCATATGGAGAGAGAGAAAGACAGAGAGAGATAGAGACAGAGACACACATAGAGATAGAAAGAGAGACAGAGAGACAGAGAGAGAGAGAGAGACAGAGAAGAGAGAAGAGAGAGAGAGAGAGAGATAAAGAGAGAGATATAGAGAATGAAATAGAGATAGAGAGAGAGAGAGTGAGAAAGAGCCAGAGTCACAAAGAAAGATAGAGAAAAGAGAGAGACAGAGAGAGAAAGAGAGAAAGATGGAGAGGGAGAGAAAAAAAGAGAGGGAGAGTGAGAGATGGATGGAGAAAGCGAGTGAGCAAGAGAGAGAGAGAGAAAGAGAGACAGAGACTGAGAGAGATAGGGAAGAGAAAATGAGAGGACAAACAGGCAGACAGACAGACAGACAGACAGTGACAGAGACAAAGACAGAGACAGATAGAAAGAAAGAGAGAGAGAAAGAGAGACAAGTAGCGAGGGAGAGAAAGAGACTGAAAGAGAGACAGAGAGAGAGAAAGAGAGAGCGGAAATGAGAAACAGAGAAATAGAGAAAGAGAGAGTGAGAAGGAGAGAGGGAAAGAAAGAGTGATAGAGTGAGACAGAAAGAGAGAGATAGAGAAAGAAAGAGTGAGAGAGAGTGAGTAACTTACGGAACTTAACAGAAAAAGTAATCAACGCAAAATGCGAAAATATCTTCAACATCAAAATCACACGAAACCTAGTGTTTTCAGTGTTGATCAAAATGTAATTACAGTATTTGACCTTATGATAATGCTTGTAAAATTATTCAGTCGGCCGTCGTTGTGGTTCATGGTGAAGCGTGATTCATCACTGAACAGGACCTGGGACCATTGCTGACGTGTCCACCTCACGTGACGTCTGCTGAAGGCGCGGCGTGCTGCCCTATGGGCTGGAGTTAAGCGTGGCCGTACAGCTGGGCGACGAGAACGGAGGTTAAACCCATGAAGGCGGTTCCGTATGGTCTGCTGGCTGATGTTGATGTTAGTAGCCACCCTCAGCTGCCTTCGAATGATGCTGGAAGAGGCTGTTCTTGTCTGCAGGGCTTGTCGTTCAATGAGACGATCTTCACGTGGGTTTGTCTTCTTCGGTCGACCAGATCTGCGTCTTTCATGGACCCTACCAGTGGCTGTGAAGCGTTGAATCAGTCTGACAATGACCGAGATGGACACCTGAAGTCGCCTGGCCACTTCTCGCTTGGGAACACCATCTTGGAACCATGCAACAGCTCGTCCGCTCTCAAACTCGCTCAATTTTCCTCGTGGAGGCATTGTCAGATCAGGCCTACTACTGGTGGAATGTCTTCTTATAAAGCCAAGCAAGAGACAGCATCTTACACATAAACAGCAGTGCTTGCACGTGCATAATGGTTTTTCCATCTGGCTTGTGCAATGTGTTCAGGCAGAACGGTCCAAAACAAGGTCCTTTTTCGCAAGTTTCCGCTTTTCCGTTTGCGGCAAAGCTCAGTAGTAGAGAATCCCGTGCAATTTTCGCACTAACACAACATCGCCCACTTACAGCTGAACAAGAATTCATAACAATTTGGCTGGACTGAGAAATAAATAACAGTAGCGAACTGAGTTTATTACGCACCTGTTTTCTCATAGTGATCCTTAACTTTTTGTGCGTAGCTTAGTAGCTGGTGAATATGGGGGGGAAAAAGTCCTTTGTTGCTTTCATAGCGTTTGTATTTACAGGTTTGTGCTAGGTCAGGTGGAAAAAGACAGAGGAAAGGAAAAATAGGAAAAAAGAAAAAGGGAGGGGAAAGAAAAAGGGGAGGATAAAAAGGGAAACGTTCTGTCGTTCTGTTAGCAAGAGAAGAATGTAGCCCATACAAGAACAGAAAGCCAGAAAGCAGCACTGCAACAACCATGCCTATGACAGTTCCTGGACCAGTTTTGATAGTGCTGATTAAAAAAAATGAGGGAAAAGAAAAGAAAAGAAACAAAAAAACAAACAAACAAAAAGACATTGTGTAGATTGCAAACCTGTTTCTAGAAGGATCTTCTGTGGTTCATGACTGGCGGCATGGGACACCTGCAGTATGATGATGTGACAGTGTGTCATTGTGATCTTCACCCTGTGACACTGTGTACTGTTAACAGTGTCAGAAACGTGCAGTCACATGCAGTCGTCATCATGATCTTCACTATTTCATCAGCAGTTGTTTGCAACGCTCATTGGAAAAGGGCGCTCGGCATAAGCAGTTTCAGTCTTTGTTGGATCATTGACAAGAATGGGGGACATCAGGGACAACATTGTGATCTTCACTGCTTCTTGGTGGATTGTGTGAAATGTGTGAAGTAACAACATAATTATCATGATCTTCAGTGCATCATAAGTGGTGTGATGTGCATCTAAGTAATGTTTGAAGGCTGAACTGATGTGCTCCGTGATCAGTTTTGGTTGTTGAAAAATGACTGCATGCAGAAGATGATGGAAAAGACCTACATTGGACAAAGGCAAAGAAAACTCCTCCATCACATATTTGCAGTGATTTTTTTATGTGGATCTGTGGTGTCATGGGGAACTACTTTTTCTGGAGTGTCAGACCAGGGGACCACATTTCCTGATGGCGGGGGTCCTTATGGTTGTGGTGTGAAGAACTCGAGTTCCTGGGAACGAATGACCTTGTGTATTATGGCAGTGTGTGAAGGTCTGAAGTTCCTGGGAACGAATGACTTTGTGTTTTATGGTGATTTGTGGAGGACTTAAGTTATTGGGAACGAATGACCTTGTGTATTATGGCGGTGTGTGAAGGCCTGAAGTTCCTGGGAACGAATGACTTTGTGTTTTATGGTGATTTGTGGAGGACTTAAGTTATTGGGAACGAATGACCTTGTGTATTATGGCAGTGTGTGAAGGCCTGAAGTTCCTGGGAACGAATGACTTTGTGTTTTATGGTGATTTGTGGAGGACTTAAGTTATTGGGAACGAATGACCTTGTGTATTATGGCAGTGTGTGAAGGCCTGAAGTTCCTGGGAACGAATGACTTTGTGTTTTATGGTGATTTGTGGAGGACTTAAGTTATTGGGAACGAATGACCTTGTGTATTATGGCGGTGTGTGAAGGCCTGAAGTTCCTGGGAACGAATGACTTTGTGTTTTATGGTGATTTGTGGAGGACTTAAGTTATTGGGAACGAATGACCTTGTGTATTATGGCGGTGTGTGAAGGCCTGAAGTTCCTGGGAACGAATGACTTTGTGTTTTATGGTGATTTGTGGAGGACTTAAGTTATTGGGAACGAATGACCTTGTGTATTATGGCAGTGTGTGAAGGCCTGAAGTTCCTGGGAACGAATGACTTAGTGTTTTATGGTGATTTGTGGAGGACTTAAGTTATTGGGAACGAATGACCTTGTGTATTATGGCGGTGTGTGAAGGCCTGAAGTTCCTGGGAACGAATGACTTTGTGTTTTATTGTGATTTGTGGAGGACTTAAGTTATTGGGAACGAATGACCTTGTGTATTATGGCGGTGTGTGAAGGCCTGAAGTTCCTGGGAACGAATGACTTTGTGTTTTATGGTGATTTGTGGAGGACTTAAGTTATTGGGAACGAATGACCTTGTGTATTATGGCAGTGTGTGAAGGCCTGAAGTTCCTGGGAACGAATGACTTTGTGTTTTATGGTGATTTGTGGAGGACTTAAGTTATTGGGAACGAATGACCATGTGTATTATGGCGGTGTGTGAAGGCCTGAATGTTCCTGGGAACGAATGACTTTGTGTTTTATGGTGATTTGTGGAGGATTTAAGTTATTGGAAACGAGTGACCTTGTGTATTATGGCGGTGTGTGAAGGCCTGAAGTTCCTGGGAACGAATGACTTTGTGTTTTATGGTGATTTGTGGAGGACTGAAGTTATTGGGAACGAATGACCTTGTGTATTATGGCGGTGTGTGAAGGCCTGAAGTTCCTGGGAACGAATGACCTGTGTTTTATGGTGATTTGTGGAGGACTTAAGTTCCTGGGAACGAATGACCTTGTGTATTATGACAGTGTGTGAGGGCCTGAAGTTCCTGGGAACGAATGACCTGTGTTTTATGGTGATTTGTGGAGGACATCAGTTCCTGGGAACAAATGACCTTGTGTATTATGACAGTGTGTGAAGGACCTAAGCTCCTGAGGATGGAACATGTTTCATGATGGTGCATGTTGTGAGCTTAGGGATGTTTGGATCCCTAACGTAAGTCCCTTTACTTTGTGATGTGGAGTATGTTGAATGGTATTGAAAGCGTGTATCAACATACACATGTGTATAATATTCAGCCTGTGTTAGTGTGAGATGGATTTTTTTCTTGCCTTTCTTCCCATGTCATTTTCTGGTGTTTTTTTTTTTCGTGTGTGTATCTGGTTTGTGTATGTGCAGTTTTTTTGTTTTGTTTTTGAAGGGGCATGTGATATTAGTGTGCATATGGTGTGTATTGTGTGAGTTATGTGAGTGTGTGCTTTTTTTTTCTTCAACATATTGTATGTGTTCTTGTATTTTTTTCAAATCCTATAATTATGGTTGCTCTCCGTAATGAGAGAACAGACTTGATGTCCACTGTCCTCCAAGGTAAAGTGGAAGGAAAGAGAAACAGAGGACGGCCACCTGCATCACTTGCTAGAAACATTACAAACATCAGTGGCAAGAAACTCCAGGAGGTGGTCAGACTTAGCCAAGATCGAGAGTGCTGGAGGCAACTTGTGAGGACATCATGTGCAGCGGCCAACACTGTTCCCGGTGACGCCGACAGGTGAGACAGGTGAGACTTTGCTGGGCATGGGATGGGGGAGGGGGAGGGTGTGTTTTTGAGGACATGGTTATGAATGTGTGTGTGTGTGTGTGTGTGTGTGTGTGTGTGTGTAGTTTGGTGCACATGTGCACAAGTACACTGATTCTTCTGATGTGTCTGCATTTCAGAAAAGTATAAGGAAATATAGTATGCAAGACAAAACCCAACAACGACTCACTCCATTCCCGCCTGTCTTTCTCGCAGTCTCTGCCTTTCTCCCATCCTTCTTTCGAGCACGTTGAAGTATCCTTCCAATCCACCCCTCACCCCATCACCTTCTCCTGTATCTATCGACCTCCACCTAGCTCTGCCAACAAACTCACCACATCCACGTTTCTCTCTGACTTTGACCAACTGCTTGACCACTACTGCCTCTTACCTGGAAATCTCATCATTCTAGGTGACATCAATGTCCACTATGACAACACTCACCGTTATGACACAAGACATATCATCAACTCTCTGTCCAATCACAATATGACTCAACACATTTCTGAACCAACCCATCAAAAAGGTCACATTCTTGACTGGATCATTTCTCGTGATCACCACAATTCAGCTACTAACAACTGCTTAGTTCTTTCTACCCGTCTAACTTCAGCCCTTCCATCTGACCACTCTGCAAATCTCTGTTCTCTTGACATTTCTCCTCCTTCCCGTACCACGCGCACAGTGACTCGACGCAATCTCAAATCTATCGACCTCTCCACATTTTCATCTGATGCCTCCCGTCTCCTTTCTGAAAAGTCACATAACCTTGCCGATGAATTCTATACTACTCTCCACCATCTTCTGGACACTCATGCTCCAGCCACAACCCGTCTTTTACCTGACCGCCCCCCCACCCCCTGGCTCACTTATGAGATTGCCTGTGCAAAACGTGCCCGCCGCAGAGCAGAGCGCCGCTGGCGCAAATCCAAACTCACTGTACACAGGCAACTTTTCCAAGCCTCTAAAACAAAAGTATCCACCCTCATTGCATCTGCAAAAACAAGCTATTTCCAAACCAAAATCCTGAATGCCTCTTCTTCAAAAGAACTCTTTACAACCATGAATCATCTCCTTGGCACACGAAAAGACTTACCTCTCCCAACAAAACATACAAATGAAGAACTCCCATCTGTATTCTCTAAGTATTTCACCACCAAAATACAAACTCTTCGTGACAGGCTTGACAGGACACCCTGTCAACCATGCCCACCTGACCCTTCCTTCTCTGGCACACCTCTCACTACTTTTACCCCAGTCTCACAAGAAGAAATTTTCAACACAATCAGATCCATGTCGTTCAAAACCTGCGAACTGGATCCTCTTCCAGGTTCTCTCTACTCCGATTGTCTCCCTACTCTCCTCCCATTCATCACTGACATCATCAACACTTCTTTTCAAACTGGAACTGTCCCAGATTCTTTCAAGTCTGCTATTGTTCACCCTCTCCTCAAGAAACACAGTTTAGACCCAAATGAACTGAAAAATTACAGGCCTATCTCTAATCTCTCTTTTTTCTTGTCAAAACTCCTTGAAAAAGTCGTCCTCAACCAGCTGAACTCTCACCTGTCTGCCAACAATCTCCTCAATCCTTTCCAGTCAGCCTACCGCCAGTGCCATAGCACTGAAACTGCCCTACTACACATTCTCAACAATCTCCTCCTTGCAACTGATACTGGCAAAGTCTCTCTCCTCACACTCCTTGATCTGTCTGCAGCTTTCGATACCATTGACCATGGTATTCTCCTTTCTAGACTTCATCATACTTTTGGCATCTCTGACATTGCTCTCTCCTTTTTCACTTCGTATTTATCAAACAGAAAACAAACTGTTCTCATCAATGGCACTTACTCTCAACCTGCATACCTGACCTGTGGTGTTCCACAAGGATCTGTCCTTGGCCCTGTTCTTTTCACTCTTTATACCTCCCCCCTGTCCACCATCATCAACTCCCACTCTATAAAACACCACTTCTATGCTGATGACACCCAACTTCAAGATAGTGACTCACCTGATAATATACAGCGCCTGTTGACTCGCACCACTGAGTGTTACTCGGATATTAAGAACTGGATGACACACAATAGACTTCAGCTTAATGACGACAAGACAGAAGCTATCCTCACTGGCACCCGTCAGAAACTTTCCCAGCTGCCTCCTCTTTCTCTCCCATTATGTAACACATCAGTCCCAATTTCTGATTCAGCTAAAAACCTTGGTGTCTGAATTGACTCTACCCTGTCCATGAACAACTTTGTTTCTCAAACTGCCAGATCTTGCTACTATCATCTCCATCGTATAAGCCTGATCAGGAAGTATCTCTCTGTCGAAACAACTGCAAAACTCGTTCTCTCCTTCATAATATCTCGCATTGACTATTGCAATTCACTCCTGTCTGGTCTTCCTGCCTCCACCATTCACATCCTACAGCGCATTCAAAACAATGCGTACGCCTTGTACTCAAAAAGAAAAAAGCTACCACATATCTCCTCTCCTGGCACAACTTCACTGGCTCCCTGTATCAAAGCGCATACAGTACAAACTAGACACCATGTGCTACAAAAGCCTCAATAACGCAGCCCCCGATTACCTGTCAAGCCTACTTGAGATCTATGTTCCCTCACGTACCCTCCGCTCTGCCTCCGATTCCTCTGACTTTTCGCTTTCCACGCACTAAGCTCAATACCTATGGTCCACGAGCCTTCTCTGTTTCTGGTCCACTCTCCTGGAACAAACTTCCTCTCTCAGTCCGTCAGCAACCTACTTTTGCCTCCTTCAAGTCCGCTCTCAAAACTCACCTTTTCTCCTCTGCATAAAATCCTAACCTCACTCAACCCCCCTCTGCAGCCTGTCTCCGCTCGGAGGGGAATCACTTTGTTTTAATATATAATTGTATATGATGTGCTCTCTGTGGTTTTCCATTGGTTTTATTCTTGCTTTTATTGCTTTTATTCTTTTCTCCCCATTTGTGGCCATGCATGTGTGTGTGTGTGGTGTGTGTGTGTGTGTGTGTGTGTGTGTGTGTGTGTGTGTGTGTGTGTGTGTGTGTGTGTGTGTGTGTGTGTGTGTGTGTGTGTGCGTGCGTGCGTGTGTGCGTGTGTGTCTTTTCGGCGCTTGGATTTGATTTTGTCGAGATTTGCGCTATATAAATATTGTAATTATTATGTATGCATGTGCGTACGTATGTATGTATGTATGTATGTATGTATGTATGTATGTATGTATGTATGTATATACGCTTAGATTTATGTATGTATGCATGTATACGCTCAGCTTAGATTTATGTATGTAAGTATGTAAGCATGTATGTATGCATGTATACGCTCATATGTATGTAGGTATGTATGCATGTATACGCTCAGCGCTTAGATTTGATTTTGTCAAGATTTTGCGCTATATAAATAAAATATATTATTATTATTATTATATTAAAGAGAGAAAAGGAAAAAGAAATGTTCCATGATACAAATAGTAAGAACCTAAAATGGAGAAAAAAGGCAACAAGTTCTTAGACTAGAGATTAGACAAGAAAAAAAGTGAAGATCAAGGAAGTCTCCTTATTACAAGAAATGGAAAACGGACATAAAAACGTAAAGCAGAGAGATGGTCTAGCTTCAAGCATGGATAAAATTATGGGAGAGTGACTCACAATTCAAGTGGGAACGATTTAATGGATCACCTCTCCTCCTCAAAAAACAAACAAACAACAACAACAAAACAATGAAGAAAAAAAAAAAAGTACAGCATGTGCTGATATTTAGGCAGAATTGTTCACTTGACAAAGGTGGAAACAGGAAAGTTGAGGGTTCATCTTTAATCTCACTCATGAAAAAAAGATTACCTTTTTTTTCTTCAGTTCATAGTCTGTCATTCATTAGCTTACCTGTTTGATTTCACAGTTACTGTTGTTCTCAAAGCTCCTGTTGTTTTCTAAGTTACTGTTGTTCTCCAAGTTACTATTATCCAAAGTCTGTTGTTCTCCAGGTTACTGTTGTTTTCCATATTACTGTTCTCATTACTATTGTTAGATCCATATTACTGTTGTTCTCTAAGTTACTGTTGTTCTTGGGGCTCTTTCACTCAGTATGAATAGTATCCACACCTTCTGGAAATTCTGCATTAATTAGAAATTTTTCTCTTTTCTGTCACTCTTTTGTTTCTGCCTTGCTTCTTTGCTTTTTGTCATTTCTTCCTATCATTTTTTGCCTTGCTGGCCCATTCATCTGTATGTGTTCAATGAAGTCTTTATACTTTCTTTTAGGATTGATAATTGGGTGCATACATGTATTAAGTGCATTTTTGGATAGATCTACGGAAATGAGATATGTGGAAGCAATGTTAGGTAATTTAGGCCTGTTTTTTGTATATGCTTTAGTGCTAGGGGCATCTCCTTAGATTATGTGCACGAATGCATTGGTAATGGTGTGTGTACTTAATTTTCTTTTTTCCCTGTTTGAAGTATTGTTTATGTTGTGAAACAGTTATAGCCTTGATGATATGGCTCTATACAGACAGCTGGTCTGTAAACAAAAAAATTGCAATGTTATTCTTCTCTGTACTTTTGTTCTCCAGCTTACTGCTGTTCTCATTTTTACTGCTGTTCTCCAGGTTTCTCTTGTTCTCTAGTTTACTCTTCTTCTCCAGTTTACGCTTGGTCTCCAGGTTTTCTTGTTCTCTAGGTTACTGTTCAAGTTTGGGTAGTTTTCCAACTTACTGTTCAATGACTGTTGTTGTCCAGCTTACGGTTGTTCTCCAAGTTATTGTTGTTCTCCATATTACTATTATTCTCCGTCACTGGTCACATTACTGGTGCTCTCTAAGTTAGTTGTTCTCCAAGTTATTGGTGTTCTCCAATTCGTTGTTCTCCAAGTTAAAGTTGTTATTCTGGTTACTGTTGTTCTCCATGTTACTGGTGTTTTTGAAGTTTCTGTTTCTTCTTCAAATGTCTGTTGTCCAAACTTCTGTTTTGCCTCCAAGGTTGCTTTGTTCTCCTTTACTTTGCCATTGTTCAGCATGTGTATCTAGAAGATGGTTGATGTGATTTCACATGTATACATAGAGCATGATAGATCTGGTTTCACTTTGGTAGAGCTGACAGCAATGCCAGGATCACTTTTTGGCGATTCACCTTGTGAAGCAAAAAAGAAATAAAATGTAAAGTTAATTTGACTGATATTTTCTATCAAAGTTATATAATGTGACTGAGTTTAAATTTCCATTGCTTTTACAACTTCTATTATTTCATTAGGTGTGTTGTAATGTTAAATGTGAATGTTTTGATTTTGGATGTTCTTTTCTGGAACATACTTTACAGATTGTGTTGGTAATATTGTGTAATACATATTGCAGTTGCTCTGAGTATCTGGTATTGTGATAATATTGGGGAACACATTCAACTTGCTCTGAGTATCTAGTATTGTGATAATATTGGGGAACACATTCAACTTGCTCTGAGTATCTTGTTATTTTTGTGATAATGTTTTGTATCACATTTTCCAGTTGCTGTGAATATCTCAACATGTGAAGCTATTTGTATTTATATAACATAGCATGATTATTTGTATTTATATAACATAGCATGATTATAATTAGGCCTACATTAGTACATAGGTGTCTTAGCATGATTAAAGTGACAGCATGATTATGATGACATAGCATGATTATGATGATGACATAGCATGATTATGATGGCATTATCATGGAGTGCATAGTCTAGCTGCTCACAGTCTGTGAGTGTTGTAATATTAGAGCACACATGACCGTACAAAATGTTGGTATTTTCTGATCTATGATTGACGTAGACCTGCATTGTTCACATGAGGCCTGCTTGGGGCAGAAGTCCAGACTCTAGCTTTCCAATCTGACTGTGTAAGTTCAAGTCTTGTGAAAAAAAATCTATAATACTTTGTTCAGTTTACTGAACTGTAAATGGAGTTGTCTGGCGCTGTACAGGGTTGGGGAAGGTTAAGCAGGGAGACAAAGGAGATGGACACCACCCTCATAAGGTTGGTGCCATGGAAAGTGTAGGCTACCTTGTCATTCACATACAACCTGGCCATTAGGGCACAACTTGTACTGATTGCATGTTTGATTTAATTGATGTGTTGATTCTCAAGTTATGGCGAAGCTTCAGTGGCTAATAACAGATGAGTGGAGTCTTGCAAGCTTATTAAGCTGGAGACAAGAGGTGGCACTTCGGTATCGTTTGACCTTGATGTTATCACTTATGGTTAACCCGTTCAGTGCCAGGGAAAATGTAAATATGTACTTCCTCATTGCCAGGGACGTTTTAAGATTCGAGGGTAATAATTAACAAAAAATTCTATTATTCCAAGTGCAAAAACTATAGAGATACAACAAAGAAACATGTGTTTTTTGACTGAAAATGAGCGTGGATTCAGAATCTGGGCTTATTTTTCTCTTTATTTTGATTGCAAAGGCCTGTTCTGGCATTCCAAAGTGGAAATAATTTTTTTGTGTTATCTAAAAAGTAAGTTTCCACATCTACAGATTGACACCCAACACACTCACAGACAAAAAAAAAAAAAACAAACAAACAAAAAACCAAAAAACAAAAGCTGAAAATGACTTGTTTGTTGTCAGTTTATATACATAAATGAAAACAAAACATATTACATCATAAAATGTTCATGAAATCATTCTAAACTCATGCAGACGCATAAGCGAGTAACTGTTCAAACAATGACAGACCCGGTTTCAGTAAACATAAAAGTGATTGTACTCAGACACTGAACAGTCAAACTACATGACACTCATTGTACTCAGACACTGAACAGTCAAACTACATCACATGACTTTCATAAGTTGGTTCTGTTTGTTCTTCAGGTTCTGCCATCAAAATAAGAGAAAAATAAGCCCAGATTCTGAATCCTTGGTCAAATGAGTCAATCAGCTCATCAGTGAGAAACAGCTTGAAAAAAAAAAGCGTAACCCGCGTCCCCAGTTCCCACTTTCAATCCTGGATTTTCTAAAAATTGGGGCATGTCTGGCTATTGTCCAGTTGGAGGCAGTAGATTTTCAGTGAACGCAACACTTCGCTGACTGCCACGCCCCCTGCCATGCCTTGAAATGAGGTAGCCTACAGCTCCTCTCCTCTCCATCTTCCCCATCTTGTCTTCCCCCTTCCACACCAAGAGCACGTGCGTGACCCCTCTCACTGCTGTTGGGTCCAAAGTCTGAAGTGACACGGCCTGTGCGCTCGGCTCTAGTAGCACTGACCACGGCGGAGGGGCCACCCTCTATCTGGCCATACTAGCAAAAGTGAAGCCAGCAGCTGAATGGTTGCCGCAAACGCGAGACCAGCCACTCCCATCAGTCCAGACGATAACAAACTAAGCTGTGTGCCAGACGACGAAATGTGTTGTAGGCCTCTTGTGTCAGGCTACTATACTTTTTGTTGTTTTACATTATCTGTTGGTTGACTGGTTGAAGACAGCTGGTCAAAGGCTCTTAATTTACATAAAACAAGCCAGCAAAAACCACACACACACTCCTGTCATTACCTTTCAGTACACACACCAAAACAAAATCATACAGTTCCTTGAAAAAGCACACTTGTACACATGTTCAATAATCTAGAAGTCCTACACATGCTGAAGCTTCAGCATCTTTGTTTTGTCTCCCTGAAGCTGTTGCGAATTTCCTGTTGTTTTCTTTTATGGTGAAGTGGAGCCGGCCTGATATTAAGGAACAAATTCACAAGTGAGCTCAGTTTGCATTTTTGTGATGGGCTAATGAGAGTACTCCCTTCTTTGTCTAGTGGCATTAGAAATAGCGTTCTCACTCTGTTCACGTGGAGCAACTATCCTGAATTTTTTAACACAATTTCTAACTGCTTATTAACGACATGCACAAGCTGAGTGCTGGGGATGACCAGTCCAGGCTCCTGTAGGTCAGGCAGCTGTTTTGTGGTGAGCAAACACACACACATACACATACTCAGAGACATACAGACACAAGCACACAGACACACACACATACACGCACGCACACACACACACACACACACACACACACACACACACACACACACACACACACACACACACACATACACACACACACTCACAAGTTTTCACATGATTAATTTTTGCTTCCACATTAATCAGAGTCACTGATGCCAAAGAACTCAGACTAAATTATTTCATTTATTGAAATTTGTAGTGATTTTCATCTAAGAGTAAAACACAAAAAAGTATCTGTGTTGCTTGACAGTGTTTGTTTATGCTTTCGAGGCTTTTTCGCTGGTAGTTGATTGCGTGTGGGCAGTTTTCTCTTTTTTGTGAGCATTGGTGGTGGATTTGGTACATCAAAGAGGGTCGGGACTGCACACCAGATAAGTCAACACTTTGGGTTGGAAGGACTCATGAACTGACTAGCTTCAAAATGGTCAGCACATATACAGCGGTTGGCATGGAGATAAGACGAGGACTGGCCCAAAAGATCCTTGCACCTGCAGTTTTGTACCCACACTTTGCATCTGGAACGAGATAAATACGACTTATACTTAATATTTTATGTAGTATTCGTTTGATACAGTATGCAAAACCTACGCCGTGCACTCGGTGCTCCTCTGGGGCCTTCCCCTGCCAGAAGAATGTATAGTCCTTTTCTTTTAGGCTACCTTTTGATGGAAGTCTGGTTTCCGCAGTGCATCGGTATCAGTATTGAGCTTCTTGAGCTCGTGACTGATGGCTGCTGTCTTTCTTGCATCGTCGACCTGTTGGAGATCGTCAGTGGGGCCAGGACACATGATCCTGACGTTTTATTTCTTTTTTCTTCGCCTGGTGCAGGGTTTACAGTCTGTTCATCGGTGTTTTCCTGAACTCCAAGCACCCATTGAAGCAGGTAGACTGTGACGGGTCAGCACATTACTGGCTGGGGACTGCCCAGCTTGAGGCGGGCGATAGCTGACCAGTGGGACGCGATGATCCCTCCCACCGTCGGAGGCAACCCGTAGCGCCCGAGCTCACGCCAATACGCTCTATACTTATCGTAACTGCTGCCTCCCGTGTTGTTTCTGCCGCTGAAACAGCGGCACTGGAGTGACCTCTGCAGGGCACAAGCCTGGGCAAGATATATGGAGGTCCTGGGTTACCCAGTCGTCAAGACCCTCCTCTCGGCCTCGCTGGTGTACTCCAAAGGAATGCAAAGCAGTACGTTTGCAGGAGCTGCCGCAGTCAGTGAGCACAAAGCACTGGTCCGCCTTCGGGGCTCCACTCCTGATTTGAAAGGTTTACTCTCCTACACTTGGGCGTTGGATCCATCCAGGATCTCCTCAGCCCTCTAGCCGTTGGCTGCAAAGAGCAGCTCCTCCGCCTAATGGTGCAGTGTTAACACCACCCCCTCACGTGGTTTAGCCTGCCGGCTGAAGCAGTGTCCCGGGATGTGTCGCTTTGGAGCCAGCACGTGAGAGATTTAGGAGATGGATGAGGACCAGTGATGCCTGTCCACCCTACCAGGTAGGATGCAGCTGCCAGACAGCAGATAGATAGATAGATAGATATGCTTAGTACAAAACGAATGAAGTAAGTGTTGACATTTAGCCACAACTTTTTCTTTATTAAATGATGTAAATTCTTATCACCGGTAAAAATCCTTCTGTTAAAAAGTTCTGTCCTGTTGTTATGGAATGAATACTCTGTGATATAATTCTATAGACAAATATCACAAAAAGTAACAGCACATCAGGTGGAAATTCTATAAGAAATTTTGACCAAAAATCACTTTTCTCTATTCCAAATTGTGATGTTTTGTGCAGAAATGCCTCAGTTTTGTCATGCAGTTTAAATTTTCTGCCTAAGTGCTTTAGCTTTTGAATTGTTTGACCTTGAAGGGGGGGACCTTTGCTTAAAATCCACCATCTTAGCCTCAAAAATCACAAGAAAAGTGCTTCAACTGCTACTTTCGGTTCACAAATCGACTAATACCTCCCCTTCACTATCTACAAATACAAACCGCTCCCGTACTTTCGTTCCTTTTCATCCTGAGTGATGGCGTTCTTGTCAACACAGTAGGGTTAGATAGGGGAAAGATGTAAAATACGCCCAAACCAGAAAGTTTCAAGGTAATCGGCATTCATCAGGACATTGGAAGTCAAAGAAAGTGTGCAAAAAGTCTGCAGTGTCAGTGGTGTCCTCATCAACAGTCTGCAGTGTCAGTGGTGTCCTCATCAACAGAGTCTGCAGTGTCAGTGGTCTCCTCATCAACAGTCTGCAGTGTCAGTGGTGTCCTCATCAACAGAGTCTGCAGTGTCAGTGGTGTCCTCATCAACAGAGTCTGCAGTGTCAGTGGTGTCCTCATCAACAGAGTCTGCAGTGTCAGTGGTCTCCTCATCAACAGTTTGCAGTGTCAGTGGTGTCCTCATCAACAGAGTCTGCAGTGTCAGTGGTGTCCTCATCAACAGAGTCTGCAGTGTCAGTGGTCTCCTCATCAACAGTTTGCAGTGTCAGTGGTCTCCTCATCAACAGAGTCTGCAGTGTCAGTGGTGTCCTCATCAACAGTCTGCAGTGTCAGTGGTCTCCTCATCAACAGTCTGCTTCGACAAATTTGGACACATTCTGAATGCCAGCAAACAAAAGAGATGCCCACTTCATCTGAGAGCAAGCTACATTTTGTGCACAATGTCTTGAATGAGGATGCATGTGTTGAGAATGTCTTGAAAGACTGTGGTGGTGAGAATAATGCAGTGAATGTTGGAGATGATATGGTAGTACAGTCTTCCGGCAGCAGTGATGATATTGATAGCAATAAAGCCTTTTTCATGGGCTTGGCGAAAACAGAACTTCTCAAAAAATGCCTCAAAGGCAACACACAGAATCCAGATGAATCCAACAACAATCTCATTTGGAAGTTCTGTCCAAAGAGGAAAAGCCATGGCTTGGAAACTGTGAATACTGCTATAGCACTTGCTACAGGTGTTTTCAGTGATGGTGTAAAAACGTATGATTTTGTACACAAATGTTACAAAAAGCAACACTATATTAGAGGATAAAGTACTATTTATCAAATTAGTACATAAGAATGAAAAACATGTTGAAATTTAGTTACATTAATTTTCTAAAAATTAGCTCTTATCATTGGGGATAAAATTCTACAGTGCTGTCAGAGTTGTCTTTTTAAAGATTTAATGAAGCATTCTACTGGCTAAAATCAGTACGAGTTTCAAGATGATATGTTTTTGCACAGGATTAGATGGATGGCAAGTATTATGTACTTGTTGAAACTGTAAAAAGATTACTACAGTCAAAAAACGTGTGGCAGCTCTAGGCCGAAACAAAAACTCACCATACAGAATTGTATGAACTGTTCTGAAGTTCATCATGCAATGGCTTCTCAAAAGGGACAGAATGAAAGTTGTTCCTTTTCTTGCCTGTGTGTTGTTGTGGAATACTTTGTGGTTTTTGGCATTGAGGCATTTGGCATTGTATGTGTTTCCAGAGTCACCCTAGTTACAGAAGGGGCATTGCTTTATTCTTGCACAATAATATCGTTTGTACAACAAGTTGTTCCTTACCAGTCAGTTTCGTCGCCAAAATCATTACTGTCCCATGTTTCCAGTATTTTTGTGTTATTGTTTTTTTCACATTGAAGATATACACATTTCCTTTTAATGTGGCCGAGACTGGACCAGTGACAGACTGACAAACCAATACGATATAGAATCCACATGCTAGGTAGGACCGCAGGACCTTGCCAACACTTAGGGCTTATGTGCAGGCTTATGGCTTCTGCCATCGTCATTTTGGATCTTCTCCATCTTATGGCAGGAGTGGCATCAGTACCTATGAAATTCATTCCGACAGCAGTATCCTGGGTTAAGAGTGTGGTACTAAGGGACAAAACTCCTTTTTCACGACTTGAACATCCAAACTTGAGATGTGGACCAGAAAAAATAAAGTAACACATTCACAGTGGTGTTTTGACCATTTTGGTCTTTTGCCAACAATACAAAACCAAAATACTGCGACAAAATACTTGGCTTCTGTTAATGTTTATGTTTATCTATTCAAAGAAGGTAGAAAGGCAGAAGAGTATTGTTGGTGCATGTTCTTGTGTGTTTGTTCGTATGTTTGTGTATGTGTGTGTGTTGATGTGTGTGTTTGTGTATGTGCGTGTGTCTTTGTATCTGTGTGTGTCTCTGTGTTAACGTGGAAGTATTTTTTGTATTTACCCCCTCTGCTAATTTTTAGTATCATCCCCCTTCTTCTGTCCAAAATGACATGAATTCTGAAGGCAAATCAAGGGGAGAGTTTAGGAATGGGTATCAGTCTGCATTTGCAGTTGAGTTTATGTATTTCTATATTCATTATTTAATTTATTTACTGAGTTGTTTGCTTATCTCTTTGTTTATTTTGTTATAATTGTCTGTTTATTTTGTTATAATTGTCTTTGTTTATTTTGTTATAATTGTCTTTGTTTATTTTGTTATAATTGTCTTTGTTTATTTTGTTATAATTTTCTTTGTTTATTTTGTTATAATTTTCTTTCTGGATCATTGCACTTAGGGAGATTTCCTTTGTGCTCATCTTTTCTGTTTTTTATTTTTTGGGAAGGTCATATTTTCTACACCACCATAGAAGTTGACATGATTTTTACAGTGCAATAATAATGATGGCGGCAAAGATGATAATTTTCATGCTATGGAGTTCCATCTAGGATTGAGACTGCGTGATAGGGCTGTACTCTACACTCACTATCATAACCACTCCCGAGAGAAACAGACACCTGCGGTATTGGTCAGAAGATTTGAGTAACACCCTCAATGTTGCATCTGTGAAAAGAATGAGACTGCTGTTTGTCCTAGTCTTCCCAATGAGCCCATAGCATGCTCAACACAGAGACTGCTGTTTGTCCTAGTCTTCCCAATGAGCCCATAGCATGCTCAACACAGAGACTGCTGTTTGTCCTAGTCTTCCCAATGAGCCCATAGCATGCTCAACACGGAGACTGCTGTTTGTCCTAGTCTTCCCAATGAGCCCATAGCATGCTCAACACAGAGACTGCTGTTTGTCCTAGTCTTCCCAATGAGCCCATAGCATGCTCAACACAGAGACTGCTGTTTGTCCTAGTCTTCCTAATGAGCCCATAGCATGCTCAACACGGAGACTGCTGTTTGTCCTAGTCTTCCCAGTGAGCCTATAGCATGCTCAACACTGGGCAGGAACTAGTTGGAGCCCAAAATCCCGCCATGATTTTTGAAGGAACTAATGGGGATTGGAACTCACAACCTTCTAGTCGGTATTCTGTTGCACTAACCACTACATCATGGCAACTGATTTATTTACTTATGTATTGAATCATTTTGTTATTGTTTATTAGTATAATTTTGTTCTAGCGGATCATATTGTTTATTAGTTAATTTTGTTGTAGTGGATCATCACTCAGAGTCAACAACAGATGGAATACATGAATAAGCCTCGCACTGCGCGATCCTGTCGTGGTGGACGTCTCCACCGACTTTGGCACAATCTGCCTCCTGCTGTGCCAGTCCGACACCACTTTTCGTCTTCTGCTTCTTCGTCTCCTCCACTGCCCCTGCACTCGACCTTGCTGCTGCAAACTTCGTCTCCTCCTCTGCCGTCTTCGCCTTCGCCTTCTGTCCCGCCGGTGCCGCCTTCGCCTTCTGTCCCGCCGGTGCCGCTTTCGTCTTCTGTCCCGCCGGCGCTGCCCTCATCTTCTGTCCCGCTGGTGCTGCCTTTGTCTTCTGTCCCACTGGTGCCGCCTTCGTCTTCTGTCCTGCGGGTGCCTTCTTCGTCTTCTGTCCCGTTGTTGCTGCCTTCATCTTCTGCCCCGCTGGTGTCGCCTTCGTCTTCTGTCCCGTCGGTGCTGCCTTTGTCTCCACCTCGGCCGCCGCATTGTGATAAACTAAAACTATGCCTTTTTAACGCTCAGTCAACATGCACTGATGGCAAAGCCGATGTCATTGCTGACTTTATCGCAGATGAGCATGTTGACATTGCTTTTATCACCAAAACGTGGCTTAACCCCCTTGGTCATGAACCTATACATGCGAGTCTCACTCCGAGTGGTTACAGGCTTGCTTCTTTCCATCGCTCGTCCCGAGGTGGTGGTATCGCCATCCTCTACAACGACTCACTCCATTCCCGCCTGTCTTTCTCACAGTCTCTGCCTTTCTCCCATCCTTCTTTCGAGCACGTTGAAGTATCCTTCCAATCCACCCCTCACCCCATCACCTTCTCCTGTGTCTATCGACCTCCACCTAGCTCTGCCAACAAGCTCACCACATCCATGTTTCTCTCTGACTTTGATCAACTTCTTGATTACTACTGCCTCTTACCTGGAAATCTCATCATTCTAGGTGACATCAATGTCCACTATGACAACACTCACCGTTATGACACAAAACATATCATCAACTGTCTGTCCAATCACAATATGACTCAACACATTTCTGAAACAACCCATCAAAAAGGTCACATAACCTTGCCGATGAATTCTACACTAATCTCCACCATCTTCTGGACACTCATGCTCCAGCCACAACCCGTCTTTTACCTGACCGCCCCCCTACTCCCTGGCTCACTCATAAGATTGCCTGTGCAAAACATGCCTGCTGCAGAGCAGAGCGCCGCTGGCGCAAATCCAAACTCACTGTACATAGGCAACTTTTCCAAGCCTCTAAAACAAAAGTATCCACCCTCATTGCATCTGCAAAAACAAGCTATTTCCAAACCAAAATCCTGAATGCCTCTTCTTCAAAAGAACTCTTTACAACCATGAATCATCTCCTTGGCACACGAAAAGATTTACCTCTCCCAACAAAACACACAAATGAAGAACTCCCATCTGTATTCTCCAAATATTTCACCACCAAAATACAAACTCTTCGTGACAGGCTTGACAGGACACCCTGTCAACCATGCCCACCTGACCCTTCCTTCTCTGGCATACCTCTTACTACTTTTACCCCAGTCTCACAAGAAGAAATTCTCAACACAATCAGATCCATGTCATTCAAAACCTGCGAACTGGATCCTCTTCCAGGTTCTCTCTACTCTGACTGTCTCCCTACGTTCCTCCCATTCATCACTGACATCATCAACACTTCTCTCCAAACTGGAACTGTCCCAGATTCTTTCAAGTCTGCTATTGTTCACCCTCTCCTCAAGAAATACAATTTAGACCCAAATGAACTGAAAAATTACCGGCCTATCTCTAATCTCTCTTTCTTGTCAAAACTCCTTGAAAAAGTCGTCCTCAACCAACTGAACTCTCACCTGTCTGCCAACAATCTCCTCAATCCTTTCCAATCAACCTACCGCCAGTGCCATAGCACTGAGACTGCCTTGCTACACATTCTCAACAATCTTCTCCTTGCAACTGATACTGGCAAAGTCTCTCTCCTCACACTCCTTGATCTGTCTGCAGCCTTTGATACCATTGATCATGGTATTCTCCTTTCTAGACTTCATCATACTTTTGGCATCTCTGACATTGCTCTCTCCTGGTTCACTTCATATCTATCAAACAGAAAACAAACTGTTCTCATCAATGGCACTTACTCTCAACCTGCATACCTGACCTGTGGTGTTCCACAAAGATCTGTCCTTGGCCCTGTTCTTTTCACTCTTTACACCTCCCCCCTGTCCACTATCATCAACTCCCACTCTATAAAACACCACTTCTATGCTGATGACACCCAACTTCAAGACAGTGACTCACCTGACAATATACAGCGCCTCCTGGCTCGCACCACTGAGTGTTACTCGGACATTAAAAATTGGATGACATACAACAAATTTCAGCTAAATGATGACAAGACAGAAGCTATCCTCATTGGCACCCGTCAGAAACTTTCTCAGCTGCCTCCTGTTTCTCTCCCATTATGTAACACATCAGTCCCAATTTCTGATTCAGCTAAAAACCTTGGTGTCTGCATTGACTCTACCCTGTCCATGAACAACTTTGTTTCTCAAACTGCCAGATCTTGCTACTATCACCTCCATCGTATAAACCTGATCAGGAAGTATCTCTCTGTGGAAACAACTGCAAAACTCGTTCTCTCCTTCATATGTCTCGCATTGACTATTGCAATTCACTCCTGTCCGGTCTTCCTGCCTCCACCACTCACATCCTACAGCGCATTCAAAACAATGCTGCACGCCTTGTACTCAAAAAGAAAAAAGCTGACCACATATCTCCTCTCCTGGCACAACTTCACTGGCTCCCTGTATCAAAGCGCATACAGTACAAACTAGACACCATGTGCTACAAAAGCCTCAATAACGCAGTCCCTGATTACCTGTCAAGCCTACTTGAGATCTATGTTCCCTCACGTACCCTCCGCTCTGCCTCCGATCCTCTGACTTTCCACGCACTAAGCTCAATACCTATGGCCCACGAGCCTTCTCTGTTTCTGGTCCGCTCTCCAGGAACAAACTTCCTCTCTCAGTCCGTCAGCAACCTACTTTTGTCTCCTTCAAGTCAGCTCTCAAAACTCACCTTTTCTCCTCTGCATAAAATCCTGACCTCACTCAATCCCCTCTGCAGTCTGTCTCCACTCGGAGGGGAATCACATTGCAATATATAATTGTATATAATATGCTCTCTATAATTTTCCATTGCTTTTATTCTTTCTCCCCATTTATAGCCGTGTGTGTGTGTATGCGCGCGCGCGCGCGCGTGTGTGTGTGTACCTAGGGTGCGTGTGTGTGTGTGCGTGCGTGCGTGCATGTGTGTGCGTGCGTGCGTGTGTGTGTGTTTCAGCGCTTAGATTTGATTTTATCAAGATTTTGCGCTATATAAAATATTGTAATTATAACTGATTCCCTCGCTCCATATACATAAATGGACATGTACATGAACAATTGTCCAGCATATGTGCTTGTGCATAGATACAATTGCACTGTTGTAGAGAGAACAGTATCAATGTAGTGTGGATTTGCGGCTGTTTTTGTGTTTGCCTATAACCAAGTATTCTCAAGGGAGTAGAAAAATTCAATACATACGGTAGGCCCACTGAACCTGCGTGGAAGAATGAAGTATGTTTTGGAACTGAGCAACAATGTGCCAGGAATTGTGTTTGGCACGTGAATACCTTTTTAGATTACTGATTACATGAAAGCTGTCAGGAATATTCACACAAATCTGTACATGTTCATTTGTTGTAGTTTCCAGTAGTGTTTATTTCATGTTTGTGCTATTTGTGGTTGATTTTCAGTGATCTTTTTACAGTTTAGTCAAAATCGATCAATTTGAGTGAAATTGCTTCCCTTTGATTGTGGCTGAAGACAGGGAGGGTGGAAGAGATGCTTGAGGCAACAAGAGATAGAGACAGATGGAAGTCCATAATCGCCAATACCATGCGGCAAGGCACCTGATGATGATGATTGTGACTGTATTGGGTTGAGTTGTACAAATCAGAAATAATAGTTATTGTTTTGTTTAAAGCCCAATTGACTGCATAGAGCCATATCAGTACTATAACCGTTTCAAAACATACACATTACTTCAACAGGAAAAAAAAAGAAAGAAAAAGAAAATTAAGTTCACATATCAATGCATTCACACACATCATCTAGGGAGATGCCCCTGGCACTGACCACTTCGTCCAATTTATCACAAAGGAGATTTAAAAATCATACCTGAATACAAGTTCAGAAATGCTGGGGTTGATTGTTGATTTGACATGATAAATGTATCACTCGCCCCCCCCCCCCCTCCACTGTGAAAACTCATTTCACTTGAGTTTTTTTTCTTTTTATAGAAGAGTTTTGTTTTTAATCCTGAAATGATTGTCTACAGGAATTCATATTGTGTGTGTCACTTTTTGAGGATGAGTCACTGTGCTTGTGTTTTGTTAAAGAATGATAAATAGACTACTTCTTCTGTTGTATTATCTGGTGCTGTAGTTGATTTTGTACTTATATATTCTAAGCCAACATCTTTCACAAATTTTGTTGTGCGAATTCCGTACAGAGACAGTGATGTCTTCCTGTGTGATAGAGTTGTCTGTATTTTATTTTCTTAATTTTTGTCTCATAGAAGTGGTTCCTGTCTATAATAAATGCATTTCATATAATTTTGTTGTACATTTCATCTGCTTGCAGGTACAGGTAACTATTTTGCCTTCATGGTGACCAACTGGAACCAGAAATTTCAGCTACAGTCATGGCCAGATGTGGCCCGACCGTGTAGACGGTGAATGAAACAGGCCTGTAGTCTTGATGTCAAGTGCTGGTATGTACACTTTATTTTGGATAGGCCTGTAGTCTTGATGTCAAGTCATGGTATGTACACTTTATTTTGGATAGGCCTGTAGTCTTGATGTCAAGTCCTGGTATGTACACTTTATTTTGGATAGGCCTGTAGTCTTGATGTCAAGTCCTGGTATGTACACTTTATTTTGGATAGGCCTGTAGTCTTGATGTCAAGTCCTGGTATGTACACTTTATTTTGGATAGGCCTGTAGTCTTGATGTCAAGTCCTGGTATGTACACTTTATTTTGGATAGGCCTGTAGTCTTGATGTCAAGTCCTGGTATGTACAACTTTATTTTGGATAGGCCTGTAGTCTTGATGTCAAGTCATGGTATGTACACTTTATTTTGGATAGGCCTGTAGTCTTGATGTCAAGTGCTGGTATGTACACTTTATTTTGGATAGGCCTGTAGTCTTGATGTCAAGTCCTGGTATACATACTTATATTTTGGATAGGCCTGTAGTCTTGATGTCAAGTCCTGGTATACATACTTATATTTTGGGGCTATAATTGTACATCTCAGTGCCATTTCCCGTGCTGGAAATCTTGCTTGTCAGTAACTGATTAAATTCATTTGTTGTGATTGTGAATGATTTGTGGTAGATTTGGAATTAATTGTCTGACATAATTTCATACAAAAATAACTCAGAAGAATGTTGAGAGTTCCATGGACAGCAAAGGGAGCAGGCGGGACAGTCTTGATGGAGGCAGAC
>CM060307.1:116486444-116533944 GCA_030674185.1 Monoplex corrugatus | reverse complement strand
CTCAGGTTAGTTGTTGACACATACATTAGTTGTTGACACACGTTAGCTGTTGACACAATGTAAGATGATGACACACATGTAAATTGTTGACACACACGTTAGTTGTTGACACAGTTGTTGATAATTAAGTTGTTGGCACACAAGTCAGTTGTTGACACAATGTAAGATGATGACACACATGTAAGTTGTTGACACACACGTTAGTTCTTGACACACGTTATTTCTTGACACTGTTAATACACGTAAGTTGTTGACACACAAGTTCGTTGTTGACACAATGTAAGATGATGACATGTAAATTGTTGACACACATGTTAGTTCTTGACACACACGTTAGTTGTTGACACTTGTTAATACACGTAAGTTGTTGACACAAGTTAGTTGTTGACACAATGTAAGATGCTGACACACATGTAAAGTTGTTGACACACGTTAGTTCTTGACACACACGTTATTTGTTGACACAGTTGTTGACACACGTTGTTGACACAATATAAGAAGCTGACACACATGTAAGTTGTTGACACACACGTTAGTTGTTGACACACACGTTAGTTGTTGACACTGTTGTTAATACACACGTAAGTTGACACTCGTTAGTTGTTGACACACACGTTAGCTGTTGACACACACGTCAGTTGTTGACACAGTTGTTGACCACAGGTTAGTTGTTGACACACATAAGTTGTTGACACACACTAAGTTGTTGACACACTGACGTTGACACAGTTGTTGACACACACGTTAGCTGATGACACACACACGTCAGCTGTTGACACACACACGTCAGCTGTTGACACAGTTGTTGACCACACGTTAGTTGTTGACGCACACATAAATTGTTGACACACGTTGTTGACACAATTGTTGACACAAACGTTAGCTTTTGACACATACGTTCAGTTGTTGACACAATTGTGCAGTCTGGTCACGTGAAACTCCACACGGCCATTCCTGTAGAGAGACAAGAGATCCACCGCCTCCTCCCTGGCCCCTGTGCGCTCTGCAACGTACAGCTCGGACCGTTGGAGGCACGAGTGCTGCAGCTCGTCAGGGTCAGAGATCAAGGTCAGCTCCACACGCCGCATGCTGGTTGCACACGCTGATATGGTCCTGCGGATGTGGTATAATTATGGGGTTAATTTATAATGATTTGACACCGAGCAGAAATAGGGCTAATGTAGCGGTGTCATTATCTGGTCTCGTTTTTTTTCTTCGGTTCTTTTTGTTTCGTTTCTGTCTTTGCCTTTACCTTCGCCTTCGCTTCCTATACAATATTGTTGTTGTTGTTGTTGTTGCTGATGGTGGTGGTATTGTCCGCATTGTTCACATCATCGTCATCATCATCATCACTTTCACTTCTACACAAAATTGTTGTTGTTGTTGTTGTTGTTGCTGATAGTGGTGGTGTTGTCCTCATTGTTCACATCATCGTCATCATCATCATCACTTTCACTTCTACACAATATTGTTGTTGTTGTTGCTGATAGTGGTGGTATTGTCCTCATTGTTCACATCATCATCATCACTTTGACTACCAGTAATATAACAATAATAATGATAAAAGAAATTATAACATTTTATCATCATCACCATTATCATCACAACCACCATCAATAAAATAATTACTACATGTATTATTGTTAGTAGTAACAGTAATAGTAGTAGTAGTGGTAATTTTAGTAGTAGTAGTAGTAGTAGTAGTAATAGGAGTAGCAGCAGCAGCAGGAGCGGTAGTAGTTGTATCATTACTCTTACTATCATTATTAATATTGTTGTTGTCCTTCTTGTTGGTATCTACATCCTGGCTTAGATTCCGATGATATAAAAAATCAAAATAAAACAAATCAAAAATCACATATATGCATACATACACATCTACATACCGGTACACATCTATCTATCTATCTATCTATCTATCTATCTATCTATCTATCTATCTATCTATCTATCTGTCTGTCTGTCTGTCTGTCTGTCTATCTATCTTCTGTCTGTCTGTCTGTCTATCTATCTGCCTATATCTATACACACACAGACACGCACACACACACCACACACACACACACACACACACACACACACACACACACACACACACACACACACACACACACACACACACACACCACACAAGAGAGAAAGAAAGAAAGAGAGAGGGAGAGAGAGAGAGAAGAGTTGCGACATAACCAGAGTACAGAATTCATAAACATCAATCTCTACTATCAAATCTGTCTGTCTGTCCGTTTGTCTGTCTACCTATCTATCTGTGTGCGTGTTTGTATGTGTATATGAAGTGTTTATGTGTGTGGGTGTACATGTGTTTGTGTGTGTGTGTGTGGTGCATGTGAGTGTGTGCATGTGTGTGTGTGTGTGCGTGTGTGTGTTCGATCGTTCTTTGATTTAACGTCTGTTCACTATGAGTGATATGTCACTACATAGACATACAGTCACAGACATACAGTCACACACAGACATACAGTCACACATAGACATACAGTCACACACAGACATACAGTCACACACAGACATACAGTCACACATAGACATACAGTCACACACAGCAACATACAGTCACGCACAGACATACAGTCACACACAGACATACAGTCACACACAGACATACAGTCACACATAGACATACAGTCACACATAGACATACAGTCACACACAGACATACAGTCACAGACATACAGTCACACATAGACATACAGTCACACACAGACATACAGTCACAGACATACAATCACACATAGACATATAGTCACACACATGACATACAGTCACACACAGACATACAGTCACACACAGACATACAGTCACACATAGACATACCGTCACACATAGACATACAGTCACAAGACATACAGTCACACATAGACATACAGTCACACACAGACATACAGTCACAGACATACAGTCACACATAGACATATAGTAAATAGTCACACACACAGACATACAGTCACACATAGACATACAGTCACACACAGACATACAGTCACACATAGACATACAGTCACACATAGACATACAGTCACACACAGACATACAGTCACACATAGACATCAGTCACACACAGACATACAGTCACACAAGACATACAGTCACACATAGACATAGTCAGCAATGACATACAGTCACACACAGACATACAGTCACACATAGACATACAGTCACACATAGACATACAGTCACACATAGACATACAGTCACACATAGACATACAGTCACACACAGACATACAGTCACACATAGACATACAGTCACACACAGACATACAGTCACACACTAGACATACAGTCACACATAGACATACAGTCACACATAGACATACAGTCACACATAGACATACAGTCACACACAGACATACAGTCACACACAGACATACAGTCACACACAGACATACAGTCACACATAGACAAACAGTCACACACAGACAATACAGTCAACACAACATACAGTCACACATAGACATAGTCACACAAGACATACAGTCACACACAGACATACAGTCACAAATAGACATACAGTCACACACAGACATACAGTCACACACAGACATACAGTCACACATAGACATACAGTCACACATAGACATACAGTCACACACAGACATACAGTCACACACAGACATACAGTCACACATAGACATGCAGTCACACATAGACATACAGTCACACATAGACATACAGTCACACATAGACATAGTCACACATAGACATACAGTCACACACAGACATACAGTCACACATAGACATACAGTCACACATAGACATACAGTCACACACAGACATACAGTCACACACAGACATACAGTCACACATAGACATACAGTCACACACAGACATACAGTCACACACAGACATACAGTCACACATAGACATACAGTCACACATAGACATGCAGTCACACATAGACATACCGTCACACACAGACATACAGTCACAGACATACAGTCACACATAGACATACAGTCACACACAGACATACAGTCACACACAGACATACAGTCACACATAGACATACAGTCACACACAGACATACAGCCACACATAGACATAGTCACACACAGACATACAGTCACACCTAGACATAGTCACACACAGACATACAGTCACACATAGACATACAGTCACACACAGACATAGTCACACACAGACATACAGTCACACACAGACATACAGTCACACAGACAGGCACACACAGACATACAGTCACACATAGACATACAGTCACACATAGACATACAGTCACACACAGCCATACAGTCACACATAGACATAGTCACACACACTCATACAGTCACACAGACATACAGTCACACAGTCACACACAGACATACAGTCACACATAGACATACAGTCACACACATACAGTCACACACAGACGTACAGTCACACATAGACATACAGTCACATATAGACATACAGTCACACACAGACATACAGTGAAACACAGACATACAGTCACACATAGACATACAGTCACACATAGACATACAGTCACACTTAGACATACAGTCACACATAGACATACAGTCACACATAGACATACAGTCACACATAGACATACAGTCAAACACAGACATACAGTCACACATAGACATACAGTCACACACAGACATACAGTCACACATAGACATACAGTCACACACAGACATACAGTCACACATAGACATACAGTCACACACAGACATACAGTCACACATAGACATACAGTCACACATAGACATACAGTCACACACAGACATACAGTCACACACAGACATACAGTCACACATAGACATAGTCACACACAGACATACAGTCACAAAAGACATAAAGTCACACATAGACATACAGTCACACATAGACATACAGTCACACACAGACATACAGTCACATTGGACATACAGTCACACACACATACAGTCACACATAGACATAGTCACACATAGACATACAGTCACACACAGACATACAGTCACAGACATACAGTCACACATAGACATACAGTCACACACAGACATACAGTCACACACAGACATACAGTCATACACACACATACAGTCACACACACATACAGTCACACATAGACATACAGTCACACAGACATACAGTCACAACAGACATACAGTCACACAGACATACAGTCACACACAGACATACAGTCACACATAGACATATAGTCACACACAGACATACAATCACACACAGACATACAGTCACACATAGACATACAGTCACACATAGACATACAGTCACACACAGACATAGTCACACACAGACATACAGTCACACACAGACATACAGTCACACATAGACATACAGTCACACACAGACATACAGTCACACACAGAAATACAGTCACACATATACATACAGTCAGACACAGATATACAGTCACACACAGACATACAGTCACATATAGACATAGAGTCACACATAGAGATACTGTCACACATGGACATACAGTCACACACAGACATACAGTCACACACAGACATACAGTCACACATAGACATACAGTCACAGACATACAGTCACACACAGGCATACAGTCACACATAGACATACAGTCACACATAGATATACAGTCACACAGACATACAGTCACACACAGACATACAATCACACATAGACATACGGTCACACATAGACATACAGTCACACATAGACATACAGTCACACATAGACATACGGTCACACATAGACATACAGTCACACACAGACATACAGTCACACATAGACATACAGTCACACATAGACATACAGTCACACACAGACATACAGTCACACATAGACATACAGTCACACACAGACATACAGTCACACATAGACATAATAATTACAATATTTATACACACAGGACATACAGTCACACATATACATGCGGTCACACATAGACATACAGTCACACACAGACATACAGTCACACATAGACATACAGTCACACATAGACATATAGTCACACACAGACATACAGTCACACATAGACATACGGTTACACATAGACATAGTCACACATAGACATACAGTCACACACAGACATACAGTCACACACACACATACAGTCACACACAGACATACAGTCACACATGGACATAGAGTCACACATAGACATACAGTGACACATAGACATAATAATAATAATAATATATTTTATTTATATGGCGCAAAATCTTGATAAAATCAAATCTAAGCGCTGAGCGTATACATGCATACATACTTACATACATAAATCTAAGCTGAGCGGATACATGCATACATACATACATACATACATAAATCTAAGCGTATACATACATACATACATACATACATACGTACGCACATGCATACATAATAATTACAATATTTATATAGCGCAAAATCTCGACAAAATCAAATCCAAGCGCCGAAAAGACATACACGCACACATGCACGCACGCACACACACGCACACACACACACACACAAACACACACACACACCACACACACACACACACACACAAAAAAGCATGGCCACAAATGGGGAGAAAGAATAAAAGCAATAAAAGCAAGAATAAAACCAATGGAAAACCACAGAGAGCACATCATATACAATTATATATTAAAACAAAGTGATTCCCCTCGAGCGGAGACAGGCTGCAGAGGGGGGTTGAGTGAGGTTAGGATTTTATGCAGAGGAGAAAAGGTGAGTTTTGAGAGCGGATTTGAAGGAGGCAAAAGTAGGTTGCTGACGGACTGAGAGAGGAAGTTTGTTCCAGGAGAGTGGACCAGAAACAGAGAAGGCTCGTGGACCATAGGTATTGAGCTTAGTGCGTGGAAAGCGAAAAGTCAGAGGATCGGAGGCAGAGCGGAGGGTACGTGAGGGAACATAGATCTCAAGTAGGCTTGACAGGTAATCGGGGGCTGCGTTATTGAGGCTTTTGTAGCACATGGTGTCTAGTTTGTACTGTATGCGCTTTGATACAGGGAGCCAATGAAGTTGTGCCAGGAGAGGAGATATGTGGTCAGCTTTTTTCTTTTTGAGTACAAGGCATACAGCATTGTTTTGAATGCGCTGTAGGACGTGAATGGTGGAGGCAGTCACACATAGCCATACGGTCACACATAGACATACAGTCACACACAGACATACAGTCACACATAGACATACAGTCACACATAGACATACAGTCACGCACAACATACAGTCAAAGACATACAGTCACCACAGACATACAGTCACACATAGACATACAGTCACACACAGACATACAGTCACACATAGCATCAGTACAATAGACATAGTCACACACAGACATACAGTCACACTAGACATACAGTCACACATAGACATAAGTCACACAAGACATACAGTCACACACAGACATAAGTCAACATGACTAAGTCACACATAGACATATAGTCACACATAGACATACAGTCACACACAGACATACAGTCACACACAGACATAGTCACACAGACATACAGTCACACATAGACATACAGTCACACATAGATATATAGTCACACACAGACATACAGTAACACATAGACATACAGTCACAGACATAGTCACACATAGACATATAGTCACACACAGACATCGTCAGACACAGACATACAGTCACACACAGACATACAGTCACACATTGACATACAGTCACACACAGACATACAGTCACACATAGACATACAGTCACACACAGACATACAGTCACACACAGACATACAGTCACACACAGACATACAGTCACAGACATAGTCACACATAGACATACAGTCACACATAGACATACAGTCACACACAGACATACAGTCACACATAGACATACAGTCACAGACATAGTCACACATAGACATATAGTCACACACAGACATAGTCAGACACAGACATACAGTAACACACAGACATACAGTCACACATAGACATACAGTCACACACAGACATACAGTCACACACAGACATACAGTCACACACAGACATACAGTCACAGACATACAGTCACACACCGACATACAGTCACACATAGACATACAGTCACACATAGACATACAGTCACACACAGACATATAGTCACACATAGACATACAGTCACACATAGATATACAGTCACACACAGACATACAGTCACACATAGACATATGGTCACACATAGACATAGAGTCACACATACACATACAGTCACACACAGACATACAGTCAAACACAGACATACAGTCACACACAGACATACAGTCACAGACATACAGTCACACATAGACATACAGTCACAGACATACAGTCACACACAGACATACAGTCACACACAGACATACAGTCACACAGACATACAGTCACACACAGACATACAGTCACACACAGACATACAGTCACAGACATACAGTCACACACAGACATATAGTCACACACAGACATATAGTCACATACAGACATACAGTCACACATAGACATACAGTCACACACAGACATACAGTCACACATAGACATACAGTCACACACAGACATACAGTCACACACAGACATACAGTCACACACAGACATACAATCACAGACATACAGTCACACACAGACATACAGTCACAGACATACAGTCACACACAGACATACAGTCACACACAGAAATACAGTCACACATAGACATACAGTCACAGACATATAGTCACAGACATATAGTCACAGACAGACATAGTCCACCATAGACATACAGTCACACACAGACATACAATCACACATAGACATAGTCACACACAGACATAGTCACACACAGACATACAGTCACACATAGACATAGTCACACATAGACATACAGTCACACACAGACATACAGTCACACACAGATCATAGTCACACATAGACATACAGTCACACATAGACATACAGTCACACATAGATATACAGTCACACATAGACATACAGTCACGCACAGACATACAGTCACACATAGACATACAGTCACACACAGACATACAGTCACACATAGACATACAGTCACATACAGACATACAGTCACACATAGACATACAGTCACGCACAGACATACAGTCACACATAGACATACAGTCACACACAGACATACAGTCACACATAGACATACAGTCACACACAGACATACAGTCACACATAGACATACAGTCACACATAGACATACAGTCACTCACAGACATACAGTCACACACAGACATACAGTCACACATAGACATATAATCACACATAGACATACAGTCACACACAGACATTCAGTAACACACAGACATACAGTCACGCACAGACATACAGTCACACATAAACATACAGTCACACACAGAGATACAGTCACACACAGACATACAGTCACACATAGACATACAGTCACACATAGACATACAGTCACACACAGACATACAGTCACACATAGACATATGGTCACACATAGACATAGATTCACACATACACATACAGTCACACACAGACATACAGTCAAACACAGACATACAGTCACACACAGACATACAGTCACAGACATACAGTCACACATAGACATACAGTCACAGACATACAGTCACACACAGACATACAGTCACACACAGACATACAGTCACACAGACATACAGTCACACACAGACATACAGTCACACACAGACATACAGTCACAGACATACAGTCACACACAGACATATAGTCACACACAGACATATAGTCACATACAGACATACAGTCACACATAGACATACAGTCACACACAGACATACAGTCACCACACAGACATACAGTCACACACAGACATACAGTCACAGACATACAGTCACACACACCACAGACATACAGTCACAGACATACAGTCACACACAGACATACAGTCACACACAGACATACAGTCACACATAGACATACAGTCACAGACATATAGTCACAGACATATAGTCACACACAGACATAGTCACACATAGACATACAGTCACACACAGACATACAGTCACACATAGACATAAGTCACACACAGACATAGTCACACACAGACATACAGTCACACATAGACATAGTCACACATAGACATACAGTCACACACAGACATACAGTCACACACAGACATAGTCACACATAGATATACAGTCACACATAGACATACAGTCACACATAGATATACAGTCACACATAGACATACAGTCACGCACAGACATACAGTCACACATAGACATACAGTCACACACAGACATACAGTCACACATAGACATACAGTCACACACAGACATACAGTCACACATAGACATACAGTCACGCACAGACATACAGTCACACATAGACATACAGTCACACACAGACATACAGTCACACATAGACATACAGTCACACACAGACATACAGTCACACATAGACATACAGTCACTCACAGACATACAGTCACACACAGACATACAGTCACACATAGACATATAATCACACATAGACATACAGTCACACACAGACATACAGTAACACACAGACATACAGTCACGCACAGACATACAGTCACACATAGACATACAGTCACACACAGACATACAGTCACATATAGACATACAGTCACACATAGACATACAGTCACACATAGACATACAGTCACGCACAGACATACAGTCACACATAGACATACAGTCACAGACATACAGTCACATATAGACATACAGTCACACACAGACATACAGTCACACATAGACATACAGTAACACATAGACATACAGTCACACATAGACATATAGTCACACACAGACATAGTCACACATAGACATACAGTCACACACAGACATACAGTCACACATAGACATACAGTCACACACAGACATACAGTCACACACAGACATACAGTCACACACAGACACAGTCTCACACAGACATACAGTCACACACAGACATACAGTCACACATAGACATACAGTCACACAGACTACAGTCACAATAGACATACAGTCACACATAGACATACAGTCACACAGACATACAGTGACACACAGACATACAGTCACACACAGACATACAGTGACACACAGACACAGTCTCACACAGACATACAGTCACACACAGACATACAGTCACACATAGACATACAGTGACACACAGACATACAGTCACACATAGACATACAGTGCACACAGACATACAGTCACACTAAACATACAGTCACACACAGACATACAGTCCACAAGACATACAGTCACACATGACATACAGTCACACATAGACATACAGTCACACACAGACATACAGTCACACATAGACATACAGTCACACAGACATACAGTCACACATAGACATACAGTCACACACAGACATACAGTCACACATAGACATACAGTCACACACAGACATACAGTCACACACAGACATACAGTCACACATAGACATACAGTCACACATAGACATACAGTTGACACACAGACATAGTCACACATAGACATACAGTCACAGACATACAGTCACACACAGACATACAGTCACACACAGACATACAGTCACACATAGACATACAGTCACAGACATATAGTCACACACAGACATAGTCACACATAGACATACAGTCACACACAGACATACAGTCACACACAGACATACAGTCACACATAGACATACAGTCACACATAGACATAGAATCACACACAGACATACAGTCACACACAGACATAGTCACATATAGACATACAGTCACACACAGACATACAGTCCCACATAGACATACAGTAACACATAGATATACAGTCACACATAGACATATAGTCACACACAGACATAGTCACACATAGACATACAGTCACACACAGACATACAGTCACACATAGGCATACAGTCACACACAGACATACAGTCACACACAGAGATACAGTCACACACAGACATTCAGTCACACATAGACATACAGTCACACACAGACATACAGTCACACACAGACATACAGTCACACACAGACATACAGTCACACATAGACATACAGTACACAAGACATACAGTCACACAGACATAGTCACACATAACATACAGTCACACACAGACATAAGTCACACACAGACATACAGTCACACATAGACATACAGTCACACAAGACATACAGTCACACACAGACATACAGTCACACATAGACATACAGTCACACACAGACATACAGTCACACATAGACATACAGTCACACACAGACATACAGTCACACATAGACATACAGTCACACACAGACATACAGTCACACATGACATACAGTCACACACAGACATACAGTCACACACATAGTCACACATAGACATACGTCACACACAGACATTACAGTCACAATAACATACGCACCGACATACAGTCACACACAGACATACAGTCACACATGACATACAGTCACACACAGACATACAGTCACACACCAATCTTTTTGTCAGTAGATGTCGCGCCAGCAGGCAGCAAAAGTGTGTGTGGTGTTTTACAGTGATTTTATCGTGGTTCTATTTGGTTTTATGCATTGAATTTTGTATCAGTTTGAATATTTTACCAGAAAATCTTATTTTAAAGTTTTTATACCTACTTTTCATCATTTTTAATTCAGCCGCTCAAGTCGGACATTTTATCTGTGAACTGTGTTTACATCTTAGCTACTGTGTTCGCCCAACGCTACAGCTTCCAACCTTTGTGTTCTGCGTTCTCTGGATTTAAGTGTTGTGAACTGACCAACCCACACACCAACCTGCAAGTATCTTCCTCTCCTGCCTGGCTCGCAATTATTGACCCGTATTTTATATAACAAATTGGACTGACACTTTTTAAACACAGCAAATGCTACCTCGGTGGAGGCGTCTACCAGCGAATACGAACACTGGGGCTGTGTCCTAAGCCCCGCACTGCGCGATCCTGTCGTGGTGGACGTCTCCACCGTCTTTGGCACAACCTGCCTCCTGCCCGACGCCACTTTTCGTCTCCTGCTTCTTCTTCTCCTCCACTGCCCCTGCCCTCGACCTCGCTGCTGCAAGCTTCGTCTCCTCCTCTGCCGTCTTCGCCTTCGCCTTCTGTCCTGATGGTGCCGCCTTCGCCTTCTGTCCCGCCGGTGCCGCTTTCGCCTTCTGTCCCGTCGGTGCCGCCTTCGTCGCCACATCGGCCGCCACCATATGACTGTGATAGGCTGAAACTATGCCTTTTTAATGCTCAGTCAACATGCACTGATGGCAAAGCCGAAGTCATTGCTGATTTTATCGCAGATGAGCATGTTGACATTGCTTTTATCACAGAGACATGGCTTAACCCCCTTGGTCACGAACCTATACATGCTAGCCTCACTCCGAGTGGTTACAGGCTTGTTTCTTTCCATCGCTCATCCCGAGGTGGCGGTATCGCCATCCTCTACAACGACTCACTCCATTCCCGCCTGTCTTTCTCGCAGTCTCTGCCTTTCTCTCATCCTTCTTTCGAGCACGTTGAAGTATCCTTCCAATCCACCCCTCACCCCATCACCTTCTCCTGTGTCTATCGACCCCCACCTAGCTCTGCCAACAAACTCACCACATCCACGTTTCTCTGTGACTTTGACCAATTGCTTGACCACTACTGCCTCTTACCTGGAAACTCATCATTCTAGGTGACATCAATGTCCACTATGACAACACTCACCGTTATGACACAAGACATATCATCAACTCTCTGTCCAATCACAATATGACTCAACACATTTCTGAACCATCAAAAAGGTCACATTCTTGACTGGATCATTTCTCGTGATCATCACAATTCCGCTACTGACAACTGCTTAGTTCTTTCTACCCGTCTAACTTCAGCCCTTCCATCTGACCACTCTGCAATTCTCTGTTCTCTCGACATTTCTCCTCCTTCCCGTACCATGCGCACAGTGACTCGACGCAATCTCAAATCTATCGACCTCTCCACATTTTCATCTGATGCCTCCCGTCTCCTTTCTGAAAAGTCACATAACCTTGCCAATGAATTCTATACTACTCTCCACCATCTTCTGGACACTCATGCTCCAGCCACAACCCGTCTTTTACCTGACCGCCCCCCTACCCCCTGGCTCACTCATGAGATCGCCTGTGCAAAACGTGCCCGCCGCAGAGCAGAGCGCCGCTGGCGCAAATCCAAACTCACTGTACACAGGCAACTTTTCCAAGCCTCTAAAACAAAAGTATCCATCCTCATTGCATCAGCAAAAACAAGCTATTTCCAAACCAAAATCCTGAATGCCTCTTCTTCAAAAGAACTCTTTACAACCATGAATCATCTCCTTGGCACACGAAAAGATTTACCTCTCCCAACAAAACATACAAATGAAGAACTCCCATCTGTATTCTCCAACTATTTCACCACCAAAATACAAACTCTTCGTGACAGGCTTGACAGGACACCCTGTCAACCATGCCCACCTGACCCTTCCTTCTCTGGCACACCTCTTACTACTTTTACCCCAGTCTCACAAGAAGAAATTCTCAACACAATCAGATCCATGTCGTTCAAAACCTGCGAACTGGATCCTCTTCCAGGTTCTCTCTCTACGCCGACTGTCTCCCTACTCTCCTCCCATTCATCACTGACATCATCAACACTTCTCTTCAAACTGGAACTGTCCCAGATTCTTTCAAGTCTGCTATTGTTCACCCTCTCCTCAAGAAACACAATTTAGACCCAAATGAACTGAAAAATTACCGGCCTATCTCTAATCTCTCTTTCTTGTCAAAACTCCTTGAAAAAGTCGTCCTCAACCAGCTGAACTCTCACCTGTCTGCCAACAATCTCCTCAATCCTTTCCAGTCAGCCTGCCGCCAGTGCCATAGCACTGAAACTGCCCTACTACACATTCTCAACAATCTCCTCCTTGCAACTGATACTGGCAAAGTCTCTCTCCTCACACTCCTTGATCTATCTGCAGCCTTCGATACCATTGACCATGTATTCTCCTTTCTAGACTTCATCATACTTTTGGCATCTCTGACATTGCTCTCTCCTTTTTCACTTCGTATTTATCAAACAGAAAACAAACTGTTCTCATCAATGGCACTTACTCTCAACCTGCATACCTGACCTGTGGTGTTCCACAAGGATCTGTCCTTGGCCCTGTTCTTTTCACTCTTTACACCTCCCCCCTGTCCACCATCATCAACTCCCACTCTATAAAACACCACTTCTATGCTGATGACACCCAACTTCAAGACAGTGACTCACCTGATAATATACAGCGCCTGTTGACTCGCACCACTGAGTGTTACTCGGATATTAAGAACTGGATGACACACAATAACTTCAGCTTAATGACGACAAGACAGAAGCTATCCTCACTGGCACCCGTCAGAAACTTTCCAGCTGCCTCCTCTTTCTCTCCCATTATGTAACACATCAGTCCCAATTTCTGATTCAGCTAAAAACCTTGGTGTCTGCATTGACTCTACCCTCTCCATGAACAACTTTGTTTCTCAAACTGCCAGATCTTGCTACTATCATCTCCATCGTATAAGGCTGATCAGGAAGTATCTCTCTGTCGAAACAACTGCAAAACTCGTTCTCTCCTTCATAATGTCTCGCATTGACTATTGCAATTCACTCCTGTCTGGTCTTCCTGCCTCCACCATTCACATCCTACAGCGCATTCAAAACAATGCTGTACGCCTTGTACTCAAAAAGAAAAAAGCTGACCACATATCTCCTCTCCTGGCACAACTTCACTGGCTCCCTGTATCAAAGCGCATACAGTACAAACTAGACACCATGTGCTACAAAAGCCTCAATAACGCAGCCCCCGATTACCTGTCAAGTCTACTTGAGATCTATGTTCCCTCACGTACCCTCCGCTCTGCCTCCGATCCTCTGACTTTTCGCTTTCCACGCACTAAGCTCAATACCTATGGTCCACGAGCCTTCTCTGTTTCTGGTCCACTCTCCTGGAACAAACTTCCTCTCTCAGTCCGTCAGCAACCTACTTTTGCCTCCTTCAAGTCCGCTCTCAAAACTCACCTTTTCTCCTCCGCATAAAATCCTAACCTCACTCAACCCCCCCCCTCCCCTCTGCAGCCTGTCTCCGCTCGGAGGGGAATCACATGGTTATAATATATAATTGTATATGCTATGCTTTCTATAATTTTCCATTGCTTTTATTCTTGCTTTTATTGCTTTTATTCTTTCTCCCCATTTATAGCCATGCGTGTGTGTGAGTGGTGTGTGTGTGTGTGTGTGTGTGCGTGCGTGCGTGCGTGCGTGCGTGCGTGCGTGCGTGCTTGCGTGTGTGTCTGCTTCAGCGCTTAGATTTGATTTTATCAAGATTTTGCGCTATATAAATATTGTAATTATTATTACATACAGTCACACATAGACATACAGTCACACACAGACATAGTCACACATAGACATAGTCACACATAGACATACAGTCACACATAGACATACAGTCACACACAGACATAGTCACACATAGACATACAGTCACACATAGACATACAGTCACACACAGACATACAGTCACACACAGACATATAGTCACACACAGACATAGTCACACACAGACATACAGTCACACACAGAGATATAGTCACACACAGACATACAGTCACACATAGACATACAGTCACACACAGACATACAGTCACACATAGACATACAGTCACACATAGACATACAGTCACACACAGACATAGTCACACATAGACATACAGTCACACATAGACATACAGTCACACACAGACATACAGTCACACACAGACATATAGTCACACACAGACATACAGTCACACACAGACATACAGTCACACACAGAGATATAGTCACACACAGACATACAGTCACACATAGACATACAGTCACACACAGACATACAGTCACACATAGACATACAGTCACACATAGACATACAGTCACACATAGACATACAGTCACACATAGACATACAGTCACACATAGACTGACGTACAAACACAGAGACAAACAGATAGGAAGGCAGACACAAAGATGGACAGCTTGACAGACAAACAAAACGACAGGCACACAGACAGACTGACGGACAGACAGACAGACACTCAGGCACACACACACACACACACACACACAGACAGAGTGCCGCACTTGGACATGCATAGACAGAAACACAGACATGCATACAGATGGATAGACAGAAACACAGACATGGATACAGACAGACAAAAACACAGACATGCATACAGATAGATAGACAGAAACACAGACATGCATACAGACGGATAGACAGAAACACAGACATGCATACAGACGGATAGACAGAAACACAGACATGCAGACAGGCAGAGGGACAGAGAGACAAATAGCGATGCAGACAGAGCTTCACACACAGACACACAAACACACATAGATTCAGATACACACAGACACACAGACACCCCTTCACACACACACACACACACACACACACACACACACACACACACACACACACACACACACACACACACACACACACACACACAAAACACAAACACACACAATCAATCAATCCTTTACCTGCTGTGTCCCTGGCAAGTGACCGGAGTCCTACGAGGTGTATTGACCAGGTGTGTCCCTCCCTCTCTCCACTGCCCCCCACACACAATACAGCGCCGACACCACCGGAAGCGGGACATGACCTCGTCCCGGAAGTTCTCGTTGAGCCAGCAGTAAACGAAGGGGTTGTAGCATGTGCTGCTAATGGCCACCCAGTGACAAGCGAAAAACGCCTGCAATGGGAAACAATTTTCACTGTATGCAGGTATGTAAACATTTAAACAGTTAAACAGTTGACGTAACAATCGTACAATAGGAGACAACTGTCACTTTATACATGTAAACATTTAAACAGTTGACGTCACAATAGTACAATAGGAGACAACTGTCACTTTATACACGTAAACATTTAAACAGTTGACGTCACAATAGTACAATAGGAGACAACTGTCACTTTATACATTTAAACAGTTGACGTCACAATAGTACAATAGGAGACAACTGTCACTTTATACATGTAAACAGTTAAACAGTTGACGTCACAATAGTACAATAGGAGACAACTGTCACTTTATACATTTAAACATTTAAACAGTTGACGTCACAATAGTACAATAGGAGACAACTGTCACTTTGTACATGTAAACATTTAAACAGTTGACGTCACAATAGTACAATAGGAGACAACTGTCACTTTATACATGTAAACAGTTAAACAGTTGACGTTACAATAGTACAATAGGAGACAACTCACTTTATACATGCAAACATTTAAACAGTTAAACAGTTGACGTCACAATAGTACAATAGGAGAAAACTGTCACTTTATACATGTAAACAGTTAAACAGTTGACGTCACAATCATACAATAGGAGACAACTGTCACTTTATACATATAAACAGTTAAACAGTTGACGTCACAATAGTACAATAGGAGACAACTGTCACTTTATACATACAAACAGTTAAACCGTTGACGTCACAATAGTACAATAGGATACAACTGTCACTTTATACATTATAAACAGATAAACAGTTGACGTCACAATAGTACAATAGGAGACAACTGTCACTTTATAATGTAAACATTTAAACAGTTGTACGTCACAATAGTACAATAGGAGACAACTGTCACTTTATACATTTAACGAACAGTTGACGTCACAATAGTACAATAGGAGACAACTGTCACTTTATACATGTAAACAGTTAAACAGTTGACGTTCACAATATACAATAGGAGACAACTGTCACTTTATACATTAAAACATTTAAACAGTTGACGTCACAATAGTACAATAGGAGACAACTGTCACTTTATCTGTAAATTGTAAACATTTAAACAGTTGACGTCACAATAGTACAATAGGAGACAACTGTCACTTTATTTAAAACAGTTGACAGTGACTAAATAGTACAATAGGAGACAAACTGTCACTTTATACATGCTAAACATTTAAACAGTTAAACAGTTGACGTCAAATAGTACAATAGGAGAAACTGTCACTTTATACATTTAAACAGTTAAACAGTTGACGTCACAATAGTACAATAGGAGACAACTGTCACTTTATACATTTAAACAGTTAAACAGTTGACGTCACAATAGTACAATAGGAGACAACTGTCACTTTATACATTTAAACAGTTAAACCGTTGATGTCACAATAGTACAATAGGAGACAACTGTCACTTTATACATATTAAACAGATTAAACAGTTGACGTCACAATAGTACAATAGGAGACAACTGTCACTTTATAATTAAACATTTAAACAGTTTACGTCACAATAGTACAATAGGAGACAACTGTCACTTTATACATTTAAACATTTAAACAGTTGACGTCACAATAGTACAATAGGAGACAACTGTGACTTTATACATTAAATAGTTAAACAGTTGACGTCACAATATACAATAGGAGACAACTGTCACTTTATACATGTAAACAGTTAAACAGTTGACGTCACAATAGTACAATAGGAGACAACTGTCACTTTTTACATTTAAACAGTTGAACGTCACAATAGTACAATAGGAGACAACTGTCACTTTTCTTAACTTTAAAGTTAAAACGTTGACGTCAATAGTACAATAGGAACAACTGTCACTTTATACATGTAAACATGTAAACAGTTAAACAGTTGACGTCAAATAGTACAATAGGAGACAACTGTCACTTTATACATTTAAACAGTTAAACAGTTGAGTCACAATAGTACAGTAGGAGACAACTGTCACTTTATACATGTTAAACAGTTAAACAGTTGACGTCACAATAGTACAATAGGAGACAACTGTCACTTTATATGTACATTTAAACAGTTAAACAGTTGATGTCACAATAGTACAATAGGAGAACAACTGTCACTTATGATACATTGTAAACAGTTAAACAGTTGATGTCACAATAGTACAATAGGAGACAACTGTCACTTTATACATACAAACATTAAACAGTTGACGTCACAATAGTACAATAGGAGACAACTGTCAGTTTATACATTGTAAACATTTAAACAGTTGACGTCACAATAGTACAAAGGAGACAACTTTGACTTTATGTACATTTAAACAGTTAAACAGTTGATGTCACAATATACAATAGGAGACAACTGTCCCTTTATACATGTAAAAACAGTTAAACAGTTGACGTCACAATAGTACAATAGGAGACAACTGTCACTTTATACATTTAATACAGTTGACGTCACAATAGTACAATAGGAGACAACTGTCACTTTATACATGTAAACATTTAAACAGTTAACGTTGACGTCACAATATACAATAGAGACAACTGTCACTTTATACATGTAAACATGTAAACAGTTAAACAGTTGACGTCACAATATACAATAGGAGACAACTGTCACTTTATTACATTTAAACAGTTAAACAGTTGACGTCACAATATACATAGGAGACAACTGTCACTTTATACATGTAAACAGTTAAACAGTTGACGTCACAATATACAATAGGAGACAACTGTCACTTTATACATGTAATAACAGTTAAACAGTTGACGTCACAATCAGTACAATAGGAACAACTGTCACTTTATACATGTAAACAGTTAACAGTTAACAGTTGTGTCACAATATACAATAGGAGACAACTGTCACTTTATACATTACAACAGTTAAACAGTTGACGTCACAATATACAATAGGAGACAACTGTCATTTATACATGTAAACATTTAAACAGTTGACGTCACAATAGTACAATAGGAGACAACTTTCACTTTATACATGTAAACATTTAAACAGTTAAACAGTTGACGTCACAATCATACAATAGGAGACAACTGTTCCTTTATACATGTAAACATTTAAACAGTTAAACAGTTGACGTCACAATGTCAATAGGAGACAATTCACTTTATACATTGAAACAGTTAAACAGTTATGAGCACACAAATCATACATAGAAGACAACTGTGCACTTTATTCTATTTATACAGTACAATACAGTTGACGTAACAATCATACATAGCAGACAACTGCACTTTATGACATGTTGTAAATCAGTTAATACAGTTCGGGACGTGCACAATGCATACACCAATAGGGATCAAACTGATGCACTTGTTTGTCTAACACAGTTAACAGTTGACGCCACAGTCATGACCAATTGGACGGGCCATAGTCACCTTTATACAGTAACAGTTAAACAGTTGACGTCACACATTCAACATGGTAGGAGAAACTGATCATTTGAACATGGTAACAGTTAACACGTTGCGGGCCACATCTTACAATAGGCAGACACGTTGTCCGTTTATACAAAGGAGACAAATGTCAAACAGTAACAGACAGTTGACGTCACATTCATCAATAGGAGAACAACTGTCACTTTATAATGAATACAGTTTAACAGTTGACGTAACAATCATACAATTAGAGGGACAAACTGTCACTTTATACATTAAACATTTAAACAGTTAAACAGTTGACGTCACAATCATACAATAGGAGACAACTTTCACTTTATACATGTAAACATTTAAACAGTTAAACAGTTGACGTAACAATCGCATGATTGGAGACAATTTCAGTTTTATACATGTAAACATCTAAACAGTATAACACACACACACATACACACACTCACACAGACACGCAGAGCAACGTTATCTCGTTTCCTTACAACAATAACATCAATACAGTAAAAACAACCAGGTGACGACCTTGCTGTTGTACTGAAAGACCTCTGGTTTGGGATGAAGATCAGTCAGGAGGTGGTACAGATTCAGAGGCAGCCAGCACAGAGCAAATACCACCACCACAGCGATCAACAATTTGATGGACTTCCGTTTGGTGCGGGCCTGACACTGCTGCTGATTGGCTGTGACGGCGCCCACGTGAGTTCTTGACCAGAGGCTCTGTACGATCCGGCCATAGGCCACCCCGATCAGCGTAAGAGGAACACAGTACTGCAGCACTATGGTGGCCACAGTTAGGTACTGCTCGAAGCGAGAACTAGGATCGGGGTAGTCGTTGACACAACGGCGGACTGTGTGAATCACCGGCCGGTCCCCGGGCTCTTTCAGGATCATGGGGCGCCGTTGTACGGTGGTGTAGATACCAAACGGCAGAGACAGGACGACGGCCAGCACCCAGATAAGCACGAGCAGTTGGACGGCCAGAGTTTTGGACATTCGGCGGGACATAGGTTTCAGAACCACGCGGTGCCGGTCTAAAGCAATGGCAGTCAGTGTGTAGGTCGACACGTAGACAGACACCATCAGAGAGAAGTTGACCAGGTGGCATAAAGTCTCTCCAAACGGCCAGTCATACATGACATGTCGCATGATGTTGAAGGGCACATTGACACATGTCACCAAAAGGTCGGACACCGCCAAATTGGTGATGAAAAAGTTGGTTGGCGTGTGCAAACGCTGGTTTTTCAGGATCACGTAACACACAAGGGAGTTCCCGAACACGGCGATTACAGACAGTACGCAGTAAGCAAAGATGAGCAGGGCGTTGTCTAAGGTCCGGCCGTGGGTTTTAAACCCTCGACCTGAGCTGTTCCAAGTGGTGTGACCAGGGATGGAGTTGTTAAGGAGATGGACCACTTCATTGAACAGGTCATCATGGGTGGCAGATCGGTTAGTGCCGGGCAAGAGAAAGTCGGTGAAGACTGACGACATCATCACTATGTCCTGCACAAACACACGTGCAACACGGTCAGTTTGGTGTTGTGTTGTGACTGAAACATCAAACAACACAGCCCTGTCCATTGGTGTTGTGTTGTGACTGACATCAACTAACAGCCTGTTTGAATTGAACGAAACTTCAAACATAAAACAGCCCTGTCCGTTATCTTGTGACTGACATAAACATAAAACCATGTCTATTTTGTTGACAAACATCAAATAAAACAGCCCTGTCATTATGTCTGTTGTGACCGAACCATCAAACATAAAACAGCCATGTCTATTAGTGTTGTGTTGTGACTGAACCATCAAACATAAAACAGCCATGTCTATTAGTGTTGTGTTGTGACTGAACCATCAAACAAAAAACAGCCATATCTATGAGTGTTATGACTGAACCATCAAACATAAACAACCCTGTCTATTAGTGTTGTGACTAAAACATAAAACAGCCATGTCCATTAGTGTTGTGTTGTGACTGAACCATCAAACATAAACAGCCCTGTCTATTAGTGTTGTGTTGTGACTGAACCATCAACCATAAAACAGCCATGTCTATTAGTGTTGTGTTGTGACTGAACCATCAAACATAAAACAGCCATGTCTATTAGTGTTGTGACTAAAACATAAACAGCCATGTCTATTAGTGTTGTGTTGTGACTGAGCCATCAAACATAAAACAACCATGTCTATTAGTGTTGTGACTGAACCATCAAACATAAAACAGCCCTGTCTATTAGTGTGTGTGACTGAACCATCAAACATAAAACAGCCCTGTCTATTAGTGTTGTTGACTGAACCATCAAACATAAAACAGCCATGTCTATTTGTGGTTGACTGAACCATCAAACATAAAACAGCCATGTCTATTAGTGTTGTGACTGACATCAAACATAAACAGCCATGTCTGTTAGCGTTGTGACTGAACCATCAAACATAAAACAGCCCTGTCTATTAGTGTTGTGACTGAACCATCAAACATAAAACAGCCCTGTCTATTTGTGGTGTTGACTGAACCATCAAAACATAAAACAGCCCTGTCTATTAGTGTTGTGACTGAAGCATCAAACATAAAACAGCCCTGTCTAATTTGTGGGTGACTGAACCATCAAACATAAAACAGCCTCTATAGCGTTGTGACTGACCATCAAACATAAAACAGCCTGTCTTTAGGTTGTGACTGAACCATCAAACATAAAACAGCCCTGTCTATTTGTGTGTTGACTGAACCATCAAACATAAAACAGCCCTATAGGTTGTGACTGAACCATCAAACATAAAACAGCCATGTCTGTTTAGCGTTGTGTGACTGAACCATCAAACATAAAACAGCCCTGTCTATTAGGTTGTGACTGAACCATCAAACATAAAACAGCCCTGTCTGTTTGTGGTTGACTGAACCATCAAACATAAAACAGCCCTGTCTATTAGTGTTGTGACTGAACCATCAAACATAAAACAGCCATGTCTGTTAGTGTTGTGACTGAACCATCAAACATAAAACAGCCATGTCTGTTAGTGTTGTGACTGAACCATCAAACATAAAACAGCCCTGTCTATTTAGCGTTGTGACTGAAGCATCAAACATAAAACAGCCCTGTCTATTTGTGGGTTGACTGAACCATCAAACATAAAAACAGCCATGTCTGTTAGTGTTGTGACTGAACCATCAAACATAAAACAGCCATGTCTGTTAGTGTTGTGACTGAACCATCAAACATAAAACAGCCCTGTCTATTTGTGGGGTTGACTGAACCATCAAACATAAAACAGCCATGTCTATTAGTGTTGTGACTGAACCATCAAACATAAAACAGCCATGGTCTGTTAGCGTTGTGACTGAACCATCAAACATAAAACAGCCATGGCTGTTAGCGTTGTGACTGAAGCATCAAACATAAAACAGCCCTATCAGCGTTGTGACTGAACCATCAAACATAAAACAGCCATGTTATTTGTGGGTTGTGACTGAACCATCAAACATAAAACAGCCATGTCTATTAGTGTTGTGACTGAACCATCAAACATAAAACAGCCATGGCTGTTAGCGTTGTGACTGAACCATCAAACATAAAACAGCCATGGCTGTTTAGCGTTGTGACTGAAGCATCAAACATAAAACAGCCCTATCAGCATTTGTGACTGAACCATCAAACATAAAACAGCCATGTCTATTTGTGGGTTGACTGAACCATCAAACATAAAACAGCCATGTCTATTTGTGGGTTGGACTGAACCATCAAACATAAAACAGCCATGTCTGTTAGTGTTGTGACTGAAGCATCAAACATAAAACAGCCCTGTCTATTTGTGGTTTGACTGAACCATCAAACATAAAACAGCCATGTCTATTTGGGTTGACTGAACCATCAAACATAAAACAGCCATGTCTGTTAGTGTTGTGACTGAAGCATCAAACATAAAACAGCCCTGTCTATTAGTGTTGTGACTGAAGCATCAAACATAAAACAGCCCTGTCTATTAGTGTTGTGACTGAACCATCAAACATAAAACAGCCATGTCTGTTAGTGTTGTGACTGAAGCATCAAACATAAAACAGCCCTGTCTATTAGTGTTGTGACTGAACCATCAAACTATAAACAGCCCTGTCTATTAGTGTGTTGTGACTGAACCATCAAACATAAAAACAGCCATGTCTGTTAGTGTTGTGGACTGAACCATCAAACATAAAACAGCCATGTCTATTAGTGTTGTGACTGAAGCATCAAACATAAAACAGCCATGTCTGTTAGTGTTGTGACTGAAGCATCAAACATAAAACAGCCATGTCTATTAGTGTTGTGACTGAACCATCAAACATAAAACAGCCATGTCTATTGTGGGTTGACTGAACCATCAAACATAAAACAGCCATGTCTATTAGTGTTGTGACTGAAGCATCAAACATAAAACAGCCCTATCAGCGTTGTGACTGACCCATCAAACATAAAAAACTTGTCTATTAACAGCCTTGCCAATCAATAGTCATGTCTGTTAAAATCGCTGTTCGTTTGAATAACTGCTCTGCCCTATCTGTTAAAATTTTTGTCTGTTAAGAAACATGTCTATTAACAGCATTGTCTGTTAACAGCATTGTCTTTATTAATGTCAATTAACAGCCCTGTCTGTTAAAAGCACTATTTGTTAACAGCACTGTCTGTTAAAAGCACTATTTGTTAACAGCACTGTTTGTTAAAAGCACTATTTGTTAACAGCCCTGTCTGTTAAAAGCACTATTTGTTAACAGCACTGTCTGTTAAATCCACGTCTATTAACAGCATGTCTATTAACAGCATTGTCTGTTAACAGCATTGTCTTTATAAATGTCAATTAACAGCCCTGTCTATTAAAAGCACTATTTGTTAACAGCACTGTCTGTTAAATCCACGTCTATTAACAGCCTTATGTATGAACAGCTCTGTCTGTTAACAGCATTGTCTGTTAAAACGTCCATTAACAGCATTGTCGATTAACAGCCCTGTCTGTTAACAACCCTGTCTGTTAAAAATCATGTCTATTAACAGCATTGTCGATTAACAGTCATGTCTGTTAACAGCCCTTTGAGTTACGAATCATGTCTGTGAAAAAAACAACCCGGTCTGTTAACAACCCGGTCTGTTAACAGCGTTGTTGAAAAGCGTGCCTATCAATAGCCCTGTCTGTTAAAAGCCCTGTCTGTTAAAAGCCCTGTCTGTTAAAAACGATGTCTGTTAAAAGCCCTGTCTGTTAAAAGCGATGTCTGTGAAAAGCCCTGTCTGTTAAAAGCCCTGTCTGTTAAAAGCCCTGTCTGTTAAAAGCGATGTCTGTGAAAAGCCTGTCTGTTAAAAGCCCTGTCTGTTAAAAGCCCTGTCTGTGTGACAGCATTGTCAATTAACAGTCCTGTCTGTTGACAGCAGTACTAAAAAGCATGTCTATTAACAACCCTGTGTGTTAACAGCATTGTCTGTTACAAAGCATGTCTACTAACAGCCTTGTCAATTAACAACCCTGTCTGTTAGCAGCACTGTCTATTACAAACCACGTCTATTAACAGCCTGTCTTTTATAAGCCCTGTCTCTTAATGATATTGTCTGTTAAAAACCATGTCTATTAACATACTTATCAATTAACAGCCATGTCTGTTAACAGCTCTGTTAAAAAGCATATCTATTAACAGCTCTGCCTGTTAACAACATTGTTAAAAAAAACCATGTCTACTAACAGCTCTGTCTGTGAAAAGTCCCTGCCTTACGTGGCTGTATATGGACGAGACAATGGCCTGTTAAAATAACGTGTGTGTGTGTGTGTGTGTGTGTGTGTGTGTGTTTTGTGTGTGTGTGTGTGTGTGTGTGTGTGTGTGTGTGGTGTGTGTGTGTTGTGTGTGTTTCTGTGTATGTGTTTGTGTGTGTTGTGTGTGTGTGTGTGTGTGTGTGTGTGTGTGTGTGTGTGTGTGTGTGTGTGTGTGTGTGTGTGTGTGTGTGTGTGTGTGTTGTTGTGTGAGTGTGTGTGTGTGTTGTATGTGTATGTGTGTAAGTGTGTGAATGAGTAAATGTGTGTGTTTGTGTGTGTTTGTTATCATCAGCAGTGCCTTTATCATCAGTGCCATCATCATCATCATCACTGTCGTCATCATCATCGTTGTCGTCGTTGTCGTCGTCATCATCACCATAATCATTATCGTCGTTGTTGTCGTCATCGTCGTCATCATCATCATCATCATCGTCGTCGTCGTCGTCGTAGCATCGTCGGAAATGAACTCACTTCTCAGGTGTAACCCCATAGTCTTATGTAGGGTCACAATGATCCAGTCCTGTTGCAGGTTATCAGATTTCATGCCCATCCAGTGTGGTCAGTGTGCTGAACTCTCGGGGTCCACAGCCTTTTGTGACACCGTAGTGTGACGTGTAGCTTCTTAACGTGAGGAGACACTTGATGTCGGGCTTTAAGCTGTCCCCACACGAAAACGACCATTCTAGTTAGAAGCCTTTTATCACCCCACTTGGTGAATTGCTTCCTTGTTGATTTAGTTTACAAGGGGTTGCTTGCTAACTTGGTGGGCAATGTGACTTGGTTTACAACGTGTTGTAAAATGGTCAGTATACAGTGTGTTGTAAACTGACTTGGTTGCCATTGTTTAAGCTCACTTGGCTTACAGTGTGTTATAATTTGACTTGGTTTAGAAGTGCTGTAAATTGACTGGTTTACGTTTGTAATTGACTTGGTTTACAACATGTTGTAAAATTGACTCGGCTTACAGAGTATTGTAAATTGACTCGGCTTACAGTGTATTGTAAATTGACATGGCTTACAGTGTATTGTAAATTGACATGGCTTACAGTGTATTGTAAATTGACATGCTTACAGTGTATTGTAAATTGACATGGCTTACAGTGTATTGTAAATTGACTCGGCTTACAGTGTATTGTAAATTGACATGGCTTACAGTGTATTGTAAATTGACATGGCTTACAGTGTATTGTAAATTGACATGGCTTATCGTGTATTGTAAATTGACATGGCTTACCGTGTATTGTAAATTGACATGGCTTACAGTGTATTTGGTACTGACTTGTTTTCAGTAAACTGACCAGATTTAAAGTTCAGTTTCAGTTTCTCAAGATAATGTCTCCGCGCTTGGACAAAATCTGTAGCTACTGATGGCAATGTGCCATATGGCATAGATCTGTAGCTACTGATGGCACATGTGCCATATGACAGAGAAGATCTGTAGCTACTGATGGCACATGTGCCATATGACAGAGAAATCTGTAGCTACTGATGGCACATTGCCATATGGCATAGAAGATCTGTAGCTACTGATGGCACATGTGCCATATGGCATAGAAGATCTGTAGCTACTGATGGCACATGTGCCATATGCATAGAAGATCAGTAGCTACTGATGGCACATGTGCCATATGACAGAGAAGATCTGTAGCTACTGATGGCACATGTGCCATATGGCATAGAAGATCTGTAGCTACTACTGATGGCACATGTGGCATATGGCATAGAAGATCTGTAGCTACTGATGGCACATGTGCCATATGGCATAGAAGATCTGTAGCTACTGATGGCACATGTGCCATATGGCATAGAAGATCTGTAGCTACTGATGGCACATGTGCCATATGGCATAGAAGATCTGTAGCTACTGATGGCACATGTGCCATATGGCATAGAAGATCTGTAGCTACTGATGGCACATGTGCCATATGACAGAGAAGATCTGTAGCTACTGATGGCACATGTGCCATATGGCATAGAAGATCTGTAGCTACTACTGATGGCACATGTGGCATATGGCATAGAAGATCTGTAGCTACTGATGGCACATGTGCCATATGACAGAGAAGATCTGTAGCTACTGATGGCATATGTGCCATATGGCATAGAAGATCTGTAGCTACTGATGGCACATGTGCCATATGGCATAGAAGATCTGTAGCTACTGATGGCACATGTGCCATATGGCATAGAAGATCTGTAGCTACTGATGGCACATGCGCCATATGACAGAGAAGATCTGTAGCTACTGATGGCACATGTGCCATATGACAGAGAAGATCTGTAGCTACTGATGGCACATGTGCCATATGGCATAGAAGATCTGTAGCTACTGATGGCACATGTGCCATATGACATAGAAGATCTGTAGCTACTGATGGCACATGTGCCATATGATAGAGAAGATCTGTAGCTACTGATGGCACATGTGCCATATGACAGAGAAGATCTGTAGCTACTGATGGCACATGTGCCATATGACATAGAAGGTCTGTAGCTACTGATGGCACATGTGCCATATGACAGAGATCCAAAACGACCTTGACGACCTTGGCCTAAGTCTTGTATCTGTGGATAAGCCCTTCAGGCTGGTCAGGTCTTGTGGTCCTACTTACATGTAGTATGTGTTTCTGTCCGGGTTTCACTTATGTCTGTCATTGAAAAATAAAGATTATATTGTTGCAAAATGTATGTCCTGATCGCCTATGTCCTTTACAACAAGAAAGACACAAAGAAAAACAGGCAGGCACAAACAAACAAACAAAAAACAAACAAACAAACAAACAAACAAACAAATAAACAAACGATCCAAAGTATGACAGGACTGTTTTAACGTCCGTTACATTTACGTCATGGGAACCCATCCAGGGCAAACCAACCTACAATCACACTTTTGTTTTGTAACACAATTTGTCATTATCGTCACTGTCTGAATTCTGCTGGTCTCTTGTCTGCCCTCATGAAATGAAATGAAATGAAATGAAATAAAAAAAAATAAAATAAAACAAAATATAAAGATAAATGAAATAAAATGAAGTAAAACAAAATAAAATAAGATGCAATGAAACAAAATAAATAAAAATAAAGTGAAATGAAATAATACACACGCGCTCGCTCGCGCGCGCGCGCGCGCACACACACACACTCTGTCTTTCTCACGCTCACACAACCAACACACACATGCACACATAGTCACACACTCACAGACAGACACACACACATACTCACGCACACTCACAGAGACACTCACAGACACACGTATGTGCGCGCGCGCGCACACACACACACACACACGCACACACACATTTACACATTCATTCACACAGAAACACACACACACGCGCGCGCGCGCGCGCACGCGCACACACACATTAATACTCGCACAAAAACACAGATACTCACACTCAATCACAGACACATATACTCACACTCACACACACGCGCGGGCACACACACACACAAACACACTCACACACGCACACGCGCACACACACACACATACACACACACTCGTACTCACACACTCACACAAAAACACAAACACTCACACACAAACACACACAGACACAGACACACACTCATAATACTCACACTCACACACAGGGACAGACAAACACACACACACACACACGCACATACACACCTCACACGCATATACACATACTCACACGGACACACACACACACATATAAACATACACATACGCTCATACAAACACACGCTCATACAAATACACGCATTCACACACACACGCGTGCAAACACACACACAACACACACACATACACACACACACACACACACTAGAGAGAGAGAGAGAGAGAGAGAGAGAGAGAGAGAGAGAGAGAGAGAGAGAGAGAGAGGAGAGAGAGAGAGAGAGGAGAGAGAGAGAGAGAGAGAGGAGAGAGAGAGAGAGGAGGGAGAGAGCCAAACTTCCCTAACGACAATCGGGGACGTTTAGCCTTGAGTTGTCCCTGACAGAAACCTGTGATCAATAAATAACACTTTAATGCCGACTATTAAGAAGCTTTTGGTTATTTCTGATAAAAACCTGTGATCTATAAATAACACTTTAATGCCGACTATTAAGAAGCTTTTGGTTATTTCTGATAAAAACCTGTGATCTATAAATAACACTTTAATGCCGACTATTAAGAAGCTTTTGGTTATTTCTGATAAAAACCTGTGATCTATAAATAACACTTTAATGCCGACTATTAAGAAGCTTTTGGTTATTTCTGATAAAAACCTGTGATCTATAAATAACACTTTTATGCCGACTATTAAGAAGCTTTTGGTTATTTCTGATAAAAACCTGTGATCTATAAATAACACTTTTATGCCGACTATTAAGAAGCTTTTGGTTATTTCTGATAAAAACCTGTGATCTATAAATAACACTTTAATGCCGACTATTAAGAAGCTTTTGGTTATTTCTGATAAAAACCTGTGATCTATAAATAACACTTTAATGCCGACTATTAAGAAGCTTTTGGTTATTTCTGATAAAAACCTGTGATCTATAAATAACACTTTAATGCCGACTATTAAGAAGCTTTTGGTTATTTCTGATAAAAAACCTGTGATCTATAAATAACACTTTAATGCCGACTATTAAGAAGCTTTTGGTTATTTCTGATAAAAACCTGTGATCTATAAATAACACTTTAATGCCGACTATTAAGAAGCTTTTGGTTATTTCTGATAAAAACCTGTGTTCTATAAATAACACTTTAATGCCGACTATTAAGAAGCTTTTGGTTATTTCTGATAAAAACCTGTGATCTATAAATAACACTTTAATGCCGACTATTAAGAAGCTTTTGGTTATTTCTGATAAAAACCTGTGATCTATAAATAACACTTTAATGCCGACTATTAAGAAGCTTTTGGTTATTTTGGTTATTTCTGATAAAAACCTGTGATCTATAAATAACACTTTTATGCCGACTATTAAGAAGCTTTTGGTTATTTCTGATAAAAACCTGTGATCTATAAATAACACTTTTATGCCGACTATTAAGAAGCTTTTGGTTATTTCTGATAAAAACCTGTGATCTATAAATACACTTTTATGCCGACTATTAAGAAGCTTTTGGTTATTTCTGATAAAAACCTGTGATCTATAAATAACACTTTTATGCCGACTATTAAGAAGCTTTTGTTTATTTCTGATAAAAACCTGTGATCTATAAATAACACTTTTATGCCGACTATTAAGAAGCTTTTGGTTATTTCTGATAAAAACCTGTGATCTATAAATAACACTTTTATGCCGACTATTAAGAAGCTTTTGGTTATTTCTGATAAAAACCTGTGATCTATAAATAACACTTTAATGCGACTATTAAGAAGCTTTTGGTTATTTCTGATAAAAACCTGTGTTTAGTAACTATTATTTTATGGCGTTCTTGTTAAAAAAACTTCAGTTATTCGTGAGAAAACCCTGTCTTAAATAAAAATCAGTTTATGGCGTCTTCTAAGAAGCTTTTGATTACTCCTGATAAAAATCTGAGTTTATGATTATCATTGTTATGGCGACTGTTCAAAGGCCTTTATTTATCCCTGTTAAAAACTGAGTTTGATGATTATCATTGTTATGGCGACTGTTCAAAGGCCTTTATTTATCCCTGTTAAAAACCTGTGTTTGATGATTATCATTGTTATGGCGACTGTTCAGAGGCCTTTATTTATCCCTGTTAAAAACCTGTGTTTGATGATTATCATTGTTATGGCGACTGTTCAGAGACCTTTATTTATCCCTGTTAAAAACCTGAGTTTGATGATTATCATTGTTATGGCGACTGTTCAGAGGCCTTTATTTATCCCTGTTGAAAACCTGTGTTTGATGATTATCATTGTTATGGCGACTGTTCAGAGACCTTTATTTATCCCTGTTAAAAACCTGAGTTTGATGATTATCATTGTTATGGCGACTGTTCAGAGGCCTTTATTTATCCCTGTTGAAAACCTGTGTTTGATGATTATCATTGTTATGGCGACTGTTCAGAGACCTTTATTTATCCCTGTTAAAAACCTGAGTTTGATGATTATCATTGTTATGGCGACTGTTCAGAGGCCTTTATTTATCCCTGTTAAAAACCTGTGTTTGATGATTATCATTGTTATGGCGACTGTTCAGAGGCCTTTATTTATCCCTGTTAAAAACCTGTGTTTGATGATTATCATTGTTATGGCGACTGTTCAGAGGCCTTTATTTATCCCTGTTAAAAACCTGTTTGATATTTGTCATTTTTATAGCGACTGTTAAAGTCTTTACTAACACAGAACATTTTTTCTAGCTCTTGTTGTCTTTATTGTCGTGCTGTTGTTGTTGTCGATAATGACTGTTTGTTGTTATTGTTGTTGTTGTTTCTGTTGTTGTTGTCGTCGATAATAATTTTTTTGGTTGTTGTTAAAGTTGTTGTTTTTCTTGTTATCGTCGATAATAACTGTTTTGTTGTTGTTGTTGTTAAAGTTGTTTCTGTTGTTGTTGTCGTCGATGATAATTTTTTTTTTGGTTGTTGTTAAAGTTGTTTTTGTTGTTATCGTCGATAATAATTGTTTTGTTGTTGATGTTGCTGTTATTGTTGTGTTGTATGTTGTTGCTGTTGTTCGTGTTGTCGCTGATGTGTTCTTTTTGTCGGTGATGACTGTTTTGTTGATGTTATTGCTATGTTGACGGTGGTTCCTGTTGTTTTTGGTGCTGTTGTCGTTGTTGTTATTGTTGTTGTTGTCGTCGTCGTTCTGGTCGTCATCGTTGTTGTTGTTGTTGTTAATGCTGTTATTGTAGTTGTCATAGTCGTCGTTGTTGTTGTTGTTGTCATCGTCTTCGTCAGCCTTGTCAAGTATGCTGTTTGTTCACTATTTTGAAGCCAACAAAGTTTGATTTTGCATTTTGATGCCATGGCTATGTGGTGTTGTTGTAACCCTAACCCTGTGTGAAGAATGATTTGGTATCGGCACGTCTCTTAAACACATCATTATCAGCCGAACAATTATTCCTGCTGTCTAGGCTGCCCAAAAATTGACGTTAGCCAGGCGTCCCATGGGAAACTGAAAAAAAACTTGCTAGAGACACAAGAGAGAGAGAGAGAGAGAGAGAGAGAGAGAGAGAGAGAGAAGAGAGAGAGAGAGAGAGACAGAGACAGAGACAGAGACAGACAGAGAGAGACAGAGAGAGAGACAGAGATAGAGAGAAAGAGAGAGAGAGAGACAGACAGACAGAGACAGAGAGAGAAAGACAGACAGGGAGACAGAGAGAGAGAGAGACAGAGAGAGAGAGACAAACAGAGAGACAGAGAGAGAAAGAGAGACAGAAAGAGAGAGGGAGAAAGAGAGACAGAAAGAGAGACAGAGAGAAAGAGAGAGAGACAGAGAGAGAGGGAGAGAGCGACAGAGACAGAGAGGGAGAGACAGAGACAGAGCGCCAAACTTTCCTATTGAATATCGGGGACGTTTTGCTTTTTTCCCACTAAATTTTATTTGTTTATTATTGTCTATACACTTGACAAAGGCCAGTTGGCCGACTGTTTGCGCCTGTCTTGTATTGATACGCGTTTTGATTCTATTTGTGTTTTTCTGTTTCATCTTCAAACAATAAACTTTCTTATCCAAAAAGCGTTTAGTATTGACACGAAAAGATATGCATGTGCTCGGCTCGCATACGAACTCCACCTCCACGTCGCCACACACACAACACCACACACACACACACACACACACACACACACACACACACACACACACACACACACACACACACACACACACACACACACCACACACACACACACACACACACACACACACACACACACACACACGCACACACATGTCCACATAAACACGAGCACATATACGCAACTACAGATAAGCACACAGATTTTCTCTATCTCCCGAATCTGATCAATATTTACGAAGATTTCAGAATGTGGAAAGTGCAAAGCGCCCATTGATCAATGCCATTCTCCGTGGAGACGATAGAAGTTCAAGTCTACGTGCATTGTCATGCCCTCAACGTTCCGCGTAAAGTCAAATTAAAAAAAATGTTTACAAGCGGATTTATAAACAAGCTTCCCTGTCTATAGATACATTTGGTAGGCTTATATTTCATATTTATTTCATTTGTCACAATGGATTTACCACTTCAAACTCGGGATGCTCTCCCCTTTGAGAGCGAGTCGCCGCAGTGCAGCACCACCCATCTGTTTAACGAAGACTTCAGGGAGGCCAGACGGCTGATAGGTCTTCAATAGGACGGACCTGGGAAATCAGCCAATTTAACGAAGACTTCAGGGAGGCCAGACGGCTAATTGGTCTTCAAGAGGACGGACCTGGGAAATCAGCCAATCTCTCCGATGTTTTATACCAGGGCAGCCGGGCAATGCCCTACCTATGGTTTTCATTTGTAATTGGATCTTCAGCATGCGCAGGCCAGAAGGCACACGAGTCCAACTCCTTTGTTGTCCCCTTCCGAAGGACTAGACGCTCAGTTCAATTTTCCAGTCAAAATGAGGAGAAAAATCGAAGCCTCATCGGGGAACGAACCCTGGAATCTCTAGTTTAGTTACTGGCAGTCGAACGTCTGAACCATTCTGCCACTCTTCTTCAGACGAAAGCACTGAAATCAATTTTCATTGAGGATGTGATGTACTTATAGTCCGCTTTGGAAACTGGCAATGTTTTACAGACTAATAGAATAAAACGTATACATAACTATGATATTTAAATGAAATGAAAACCTTGCACCGGCAGCAGCAGCAGCAGCAGCAGCAGCAGCAGCAGCAGCAGCAGCAGCAGCAGCAGCAACAACAACAACAACAACAAAACACATTTTTGATTACAATTGTGCCGCCATGTATAGGTTGTCCTGTTTCAAGGTTCGTTATGATTGTAATCTGTGTTACACGTCTGGAGTCCTCAACTGTTTATTTTGGTGTTTGTTCTGGTTCCTGTGTGTGTGTGTGTGTGTGTGTGTGTGTGTGTGTGTGTGTGTGTGTGTGTGTGGTGTGTGTGTGTGTGTGTGTGTGTGTGTGTGTGTGTGTGTGTGTGTGATATAGAGAGAGACAGAAACAGAGACTGTGGGTGAGAAGGAAAGAGAGACAGAATAATAGAGAGAGAAAGAGAGAGAGTGAGTGAGAGAGAGTGAGAGAGCGTGTGTGTGTGTTGTGTGTGAGAGGAGAGAGAGGAGAGAGAGAGAGAGAGAAACAGATAGATAGACAGACAGACAGACAAACAGACAGACATACAGGGAGACAGAGAAAGAAGAAACGAAAGAAAAAGAGAGACAGAAACAGTCTGCACGCACAAACATACACACAGAGACATACACACACACAGAGACAGACAGACACACACAGACCACTCATAAACACACACACAAACACACAGACACACTCATAAACACACACACAAACACACACACACGCACACACATACAAACACACACACGCACACACACACACATCCAGGCACACACACAAACACGCATACGCACACACACTCACACAGACACGCATACAGAAGACACACACAGACACAGACATATACATACAGACACTCACACAGACAGAAGACACACACAGACACAGACACACACAGAAACGCAGACAGAAGGCACCACACAGACACACACAGAACAGACAACACACACAGACACACACAGACACACACACACACAACACACACACACACACACACACACACACACCACACACACACACACACACACACACACACACGAGGAACCAGAACAAAGACCAAAATAAACACAGACAGACACAAACACACACACAGACACTCACACACACACAGACAGACACAGACGGACACAGACACAGACAGGCACAGACACACATGGACACACACAGACAGAAGACACACACAGACACTTACACAGACACCACACACAGAGACAGACACAGACAGACATCCACACACACACACACACACACACACACACACAGACACTCACACAAATACACACAAACACACACAGACACTCACAGACACAGACACAGACATACACACACAGACACACACAGACACACACACAGACACACACACAGACACAATAACAGACAGACACACACACAAGACACAATACACAGTCACACACACACACACACAGACACACACAACAACAACAACAATATTTTATTTATATAGCGCAAAATCTTGATAAAATCAAATCTAAGCGCTAAAACAGACTCAAACGCACGCACGCACACACACGCACCCACGCACGCACACACACACACACACACACACACACACACACACACACACACACACACACACACACACAGCAACTATAAATGGGGAGAAAGAGTAAAAGCAACGGAAAATTATAGAGAGCATATTATATACAATTATATATTACAATGCGATTCCCCTCCATGTGGAGACAGGCTGCAGAGGGGATTGAGTGAGGTCAGGATTTTATGCAGAGGAGAAAAGGTGAGTTTTGAGAGCGGACTTGAAGGAGACAAAAGTAGGTTGCTGACGGACTGAGAGAGGAAGTTTGTTCCAGGAAAGTGGACCAGAAACAGAGAAGGCTCGTGGACCATAGGTATTGAGCTTAGTGCGTGGAAAGCGAAAAGTCAGAGGATCGGAGGCAGAGCGGAGGGTACGTGAGGGAAGATAGATCTCAAGTAGGCTTGACAGGTATTCGGGGGCTGCGTTATTGAGGCTTTTGTAGCACATGGTGTCTAGTTTGTACTGTATGCGCTTTGATACAGGGAGCCAGTGAAGTTGTGCCAGGAGAGGAGATATGTGGTCAGCTTTTTTCTTTTTGAGTACAGACACAGACACAGACGGACACAGACACAGACAGACAGACAGACAGACAGACAGACAGACAGACACACACACACACACACACACACACACACACACACACACACACACACACACACACACACACACCATACACACCAAAGCAATCACCCAAAACGACCAAACCTCCAGAGCACAAAGCACATACACACAGTCACCAAAATGACCAAACCTCCAGAGTACAAAGCACACACACACACAATCACCAAAATGACCAAACCTCCAGAGCACAAAGCACACACACACAATCACCAAAATGACCAAACCTCCAGAGTACAAAGCACACACACACAATCACCAAATGACCAAACTTCCAGAGCACAAAGCACACACACACAATCACCAAAATGACCAAACCTCCAGAGCACAAAGCACACACACACACACAGACACCAAAATGACCAAACCTCCAGAGTACAAAGCATACACACACAATTACCAAAATGACCAAACCTCCAGAGCACAAAGCACACACACACAATCACCAAAATGACCAAACCTCCAGAGCACAAAGCACACACACACAATCACCAAAATGACCAAACCTCCAGAGTACAAAGCACACACACACAATCACCAAAATGACCAAACCTCCAGAGCACAAAGCACACACACACATCACCAAAATGACCAAACCTCCAGAGCACAAAGCACACAACACACACAATCAAACCCCAAGACAAGCACCACACAATCCCAGAATGACAAATCAGACAAAAACCACACACAAGTCACCAAAATGACCAAACCTCCAGAGCACAAAGCACACACACACAATCACCAAAATGACCAAACATCCAGAGCACAAAGCCACACACACACAGTCACCAAAATGACCAAACTCCAGAGCACAAAGCACACACACACAATCACAAAATGACCAAACATCCAGAGACAAAGCACACACACAACAATCACCAAAATGACCAAACTCCAGGCACAACAGCACACACACACAATCACCAAATGACCAAACATCCAGAGCACAAAGCACACACACACACACACATCACCAAAATGACCAAACCTCCAGAGCACAAACACGCACACACACACAATCACCAAAATGACCAAACCTCCAGAGCACAAAGCACACACACACAGTCACCAAATACCACAACTACCAGAGCAACAAAACACACACACACACATCACCAAATGACCAAACCCCCAGAGCACAAAGCACACACACACAATCACAAAATGACCAAACCTCCAGAGCACAAAGCACACACACACAGTCACCAAAATGACCAAACTCCAGAGCACAAAGCACACACACACAATCACCAAAATGACCAAACCTCCAGAGCACAAAGCACACACACACAGTCACCAAAATGACCAAACTTCCAGAGCACAAAGCACACACACACAATCACCAAAGCAAACTCAGAGACAACCACAACACGTCACAGACACACACAAAGCCACACACACACAGTCACCAAAATGACCAAACCTCAGGCACAAAGCCAACACACGTCCAAATGACAACTCACACAACACACACACACACAGTCACCAAAATGACCAAACCTCCAGAGCACAAAGCACACAAGCTGAAGGGGGTGGGGGAAGACAGGAGAGGAATAAGGTGTGTGACTCGTGACCCAAGCCGTCATTCTTCTCTCTCTCTCTCTCTCTCTCTTTATCTCTCTCTCACACACACAGACACACACACACATCACACATATACACACACACACACACATAACACACACACTCCACACATATACACACATACACACGTACACACGCATACACACACATACAAACACACACACATACACACACACATATACAGACACACACGCACACATACAAACACACACACACTACAACACACAACACAACAACCACACACAACACACAACCACACACACACACACACACACACACACACACACACACACACACACACACCACACACACACACACACACACACCACACACAAACATACTGTTCCATTTTTTGTTTACCCAAACGCGAGGTTATATCGCGGGAAGGTTATTTGTGAGTGGAGTCATCTATAACAGGTAGATGAATTGGGGGTGTATATGAAGAATTGTTTCTCTACTTAGAAGCCACACACACAACAAGGAAGGAGAGTGACGAGAAGAAATGCACTAACCACACTAGACATGATTCTCATAAGCAGTCCACACATAGATTAATAACTACAACGTATTTATTTAAAGCAGTCAACTTCAGCATAAACGTGATTCACCATTCCTACTGTCCTGGGTCCTAATATTCCTAAAATCCTAAGATGCACTACGAATCATCAGAACTTGCATATCACTAGAATGCCGAACATTTTCTTATGTCCTACTCTATTCTTTGCTTTGTGGAAAATCAAACATACTACCTACTTCTATCCCTACCCTAACTAAAGTATAAAATGAGACGTGGGATTACATACCTCTGAGATAGGTTGGAAGGTCTCTGGCTGTGTGGTAATCGAATGGGTGAATTTTATAGTGATTGACTTTCTGGCTTTTATACAGTGCGTTTCTGTTGTTTCTGTCACAAAACCTTCCCATCTGTCTTTCATTGGACATCGAAATTTGAATAACTAACATGTCTTTCATTGGACATCGAAATTTGAATAACCAAGCAATCTTTGGCACCTGGCGGCCCTGGACTTTTCGCTTGGACGTTGGTATTTGCTGAAACCTTTTGTGTACTAGATAACCTACCCTCTATAGTTGGATAAGACCAATGTGAGCGTTAGATCCTGCTCGGTGGAAGAGGGTGGGAGGGTGGGGACGGAGGGATGGAGGGGGGCAGTAGGCGTAACACGCTACGGTGAAGGTAGGCCCTAACTTGAAGATAGACTCGCTGTATTGAAGACGAGCAACAAAATCTACCGCACTCTGTAACATGGTTGTTTCGGTTTACCAACGAAATATTATCCAGGAGACATCTGGTAACTTGCTTCAACATTATATGGATGTATAAAGGCGTCAACCAACCTACGAGAAATGACTCAGTACGGAAGTGAACATAGAAGATGAACTCACTAACAGCTAATCTATGTGCTGCTTCACTATTTATATCTATGTTAACTCGGATCAGGCAGTTGGCCTACGCTTGGCTATCAACTTGTGTTGAGTGGCAGTGCCGAAAGTTGAATGCGGAACACTAACACATCTAGGTGCACGGCTCTCTTTGACTAACACTCCAACTTTCACTAAGATTCTATCTAGAATTTTTTATGAATGGGGAATACTCGAAGGCTGCGATTTTGAGGTAAAGGGGAAAGGCTGCATCTGCACCATGTATCGCGGGAAGGTTATTTGTGAGTGGAGTCATCTATAACAGATAGATGAATTGGGGGTGTATATGAAGAATTGTTTCTCTATTTAGAAGCCACACACACAACAAGGAAGGAGAGTGACGAGAAGAAATGCACTAACCACACTAGACATGATTCTCATGAGCAGTCCACACATAAATTAATAACTACAACGTATTTATTTAAAGCAGTCAACTTCAGCATAAACGTGATTCACCATTCCTACTGTCCTGGGTCCTAATATTCCTAAAATCCTAAGATGCACTACGAATCATCAGAACTTGCATATCACTAGAATGCTGAACATTTTCTTATGTCCTACTCTATTCTTTGCTTTGTGGAAAATCAAACATACTACCTACTTCTATCCCTACCCTAATTAAAATATAAAATGAGACGTGGGATTACATACCTCTGAGATAGGTTGGAAGGTCTCTGGCTGTGTGGTAATCGAATGGGTGAATTTTATAGTGATTGACTTTCTGGCTTTTATACAGTGCGTTTCTGTTGTTTCTGTCACAAAACCTTCCCATCTGTCTTTCATTGGACATCGAAATTTGAATAACTAACATGTCTTTCATTGGACATCGAAATTTGAATAACCAAGCAATCTTTGGCACCTGGCGGCCCTGGACTTTTCGCTTGGACGTTGGTATTTGCTGAAACCTTTTGTGTACTAGATAACCTACCCTCTATAGTTGGATAAGACCAATGTGAGCGTTAGATTCTGCTCGGTGGAAAACGCCGAGTAACCAATTAATTCATGGATGGCGTGATCATTACGCAAATCTTACTTACCCGACTAACAATACGGTCTGAGGGCCGTCTAACAATACGGTCTGAGGGCCGTCTAACAATACGGTCTGAGGGGGGACCCTGTGATAGTTACATGCGATCCAAGGCGAAGAAAAACAAAAAAGCAAGCAAGCAAGCAAGCAAGCAAGCAAGCAAGCAACCAACCAACCAACCAACCAACCAACCAACCAACCAACCAACCAACAAACAAACAAACACTTTATGTCATAACGGACTGTCTATTGTTACTGATCAAAATAACTGTTACAGTTTACGTTACAACAGGCGGTATATCGTTACTGATCAAAATAACTGTTACAGTTTACGTTACAACGGGCGGTATATCGTTACTGATCAAAATAACTGTTACAGTTTACGTTATAACGGGCTGTATATCGTTACTGATCAAAATAACTGTTACAGTTTACGTTATAACGGGCTGTATATATAAATAACTGTTACAGTTTACGTTACAACAGGTTGTATATCGTTACTGATCAAAATAACTGTTACAATTTACGTTTTAACGGGCTGTATATATAAATAACTGTTACAGTTTACGTTATAACGGGCTGTATATCGTTACTGATCAAAATAACTGTTACAGCTATTAGAGTTTTGCCATCTGTTTGCAGGAATGTAAGCACGGATTAAATGGCTTTAAATACGTTGAGTGACGTACAGTGCGTTGAGGATGTTGACACACATAGAGTGTCTTGAAGACGTTGACGCACATTGAGTGCATTGAGGACGTTGATACACATTGAGTGTGTTGTCACACATTGAGTGCGTTTAGGACGTTAATACACATTGAGTGTGTTAAGGACGTTGACACATATTGAGCGTGTTGAGAATGTCGACACAAGTTGAGTGCGTTGAGGATGTTGACACACATTGAATGAATTGAAGACGTTGACACACATTGAGTGCATTGAAGACGTTGACACACGTTGAGTGCGTTGAGGACGTTGACACACATTGAGTGCATTGAGGACGTTGACACACATTGAATGCATTGAGGACGTTGAACCCCATTTAGTGCATTGAGGACGTTTACACACATTGAGTATGTTGACACACATTTAGTGCATTGAGGACGTTGACACACATTAGTGCATTGAGACGTTGACACACGATTTGAGTGCATTGAGGACGTTGACACACATTGAGTCATTGAGACGTTGACACACATTTAGTGCATTGAGGACGTTGACTCACATTTAGTGCATTGAGGACGTTTACACACATTGAGTATGTTGACACACATTTAGTGCATTGAGGACGTTGACTCACATTTAGTGCATTGAGGACGTTTACACACGTTGAGTATGTTGACACACATTTAGTGCATTGAGGACGTTGACACACATTTAGTGCATTGAGGACGTTACACACGTTGAGTATGTTGACACACATTTAGGCATTGAGGACGTTTACACACGTTGAGTAGTTGACACACATTGAATGCATTGAGGCGTGACTCAAGTTGAGTGACGTTAATGTACGAAGAGTGACATTGAGAGGCATTGAGTGACATCGAAGTACGCTGAGTGACGTTGACTGGCATTGAGTGATACTGACAGGCATTGAGTGACGTTGTGGCACGCTGAGGGAAGTTGACAGACAATGAGTGACGTTGACAGTGCATTGAGTGACGTTGACAGGCATTGAGTGATGTTGACAGGCATTGAGTGACGTTGTGGCACGCTGAGGGATATTGACAGACACTGAGTGACGTTGAAGTACGCTGAGTGACGTTGCCAGGCATTGAGTGACGTTGACAGGTATTGAGTGACGTTGTGCACGCTGAGGATGTTGACAGACACTGATTGACGTTGAAGTACGCTGAGTGACGTTGACAGGCATTGAATGACGTTGACAGGCATTGAGTGATGTTGACAGACACTGAGTGACGTTGAAGTACGCTGAGTGACATTGACAGGCATTGAGTGACGTTGACAGGCATTGAGTGACGTTGACAGGCATTGAGTGATGTTGACAGCATGAGTGACGTTGAAGTACGCTGAGTGACGTTGACAGGCATTGACTGATGTTGACAGGCATTGAGTGACGTTGACAGGCATTGAGTGATGTTGACAGGCATTGAGTGATGTTGACAGGCATTGAGTGATGTTGACAGGCATTGAGTGATGTTGACAGGCATTGAGTGATGTTGACAGGCATTGAGAGACGTTGACAGGCATTGAGTGATGTTGACAGGCATTGAGTGATGTTGACAGGCATTGAGAGACGTTGACAGGCATTGAGTGATGTTGACAGGCATTGAGTGATGTTGACAGGCATTGAGTGATGTTGACAGGCATTGAGAGACGTTGACAGGCATTGAGTGATGTTGACAGGCATTGAGTGACGTTGACAGGCATTGAGTGATGTTGACAGGCATTGACTGACTTGGTGGCACGCTGAGGGATGTTGACAGACACTGAGTGACGTTGACAGGCATTGAGAGACGTTGACAGGCATTGAGTGATGTTGACAGGCATTGAGTGATGTTGACAGGCATTGAGTGATGTTGACAAGCATTGAATGATGTTGACAGCTATTAAGTTAGATATGGCACGCATGAAACTGACCTTGAGAGAGCCAGAAACGAGGTTCCTACGCCTCAACACAAGAGTCAGTTAACAATGCCTTATGCTTCACTAAGTGCTGAACTATTTTGACATCAAAAGCTGCCCTGTTCCAGTTTGGCACACGTGCTAATGAATGACAGTGTTTAATAATCCTCTAAGTAAGGTTACAGATTAATGCATCGAATTTTTATGTCCCTAAAGTCTATCAAAAGATACTGGGCTATATCAGACCAAGTTTTGTTAGATATATTGAATGGCAAGCCATTTGATATCAACATCATCCAAGTACATGCACCAAACATCTGCAAGTACTGAGGAAGAAATTGAAAACTTATACGGGAAATAAGAGACAATCAAGGCTCAGTGTAAATCACAGGACATTACAATAATGGTGGGAGATTTTAATGTTAAAATGGGACAGGAAAAAGTAAATGACATAGCTGGACCTGGTGGCCTTTGCACGCGAAACGAAAAGGAGAGAAACTTGTTGAGTGGGCACAAGTAAATGAATCAACAATAGGAAACACTTGGTTTGGGCAACATATTAGACGAAAATGGACATGGATGAATCCAGGAGACAGTACAAGAAATAAAATTGATTATTATCTTGATAAATAAAAGATTTAGGAATTCTTTATTGATAGCAAACACATTATCAGGCGCAGATTGACAACATTGACCATAATCATGAAATGGAAAGATTTAGGTTGAAACTAAAGAGAAGAAAACAAACCAAAAGTAACATTGATCTTAACCTTGGACTCTTAAAAAGACAGCGCAATCGACTCGTGCAAAATCGTCTAATGCATAAATTCAGTGCTCTGGAGGACGTTGGTGATAATGATGAACAATGGATACATTTGAGAAACTGGACAAATTAAGCTTGTAAAGAACTGGATGGCAAAAGAAATTGTAGGCTTGATGGAAGAACGGGGGGAGAGCAAAAGAAAAAGAGGAAGAATACAAAAAGATACCTAAGGAAATCAAGAATGGATGCAATGAATCTAAGGAAGCTTGGCTGGAAACAAAGTGCGAAGAAACAGAAAACCGACAAAACAGATCTTAATTTATGTACAGAAATATTGCAGAAATTGCTCAGGGGAAAAGACGTGCACATCAACTGGTTGCTCACAATCTAAAGATGGTACGATTATTATGAAAAAACCCCCCAAAATTTTACATAGATGGGGAGAGTATATTAAAGACCTCTTTGATGGTGACAGAAAGAAAGAACACCAATAATGAAAGATGAACTTAGAACAGCGTTGAAAAAGATGAAACCAGGAAAAGCCCCAGGACCAGACAAGGTTACTACAGAAATGATTGAGGCTCTAGATGAATTTGGTATAGAAATACATATGAAAAACAGTCCTCCGAAATGACATTTATGACACCAAAACAAGCCCTAAAGATATGTGAAAATAAATTTTTGTTGCAATTCCAAAGAAAACATCGGCTATAGAATGCGACATCCATCGTCCAATCAGCTTGATGAGTCAGGTAACAAAGATTCTATTAAAGAATAATCATGATGAGGATAAGGAACAGAATCAAAAGAGAAACAGCAAAAGAACAGTGCGGATTTGTTGAATGGAAAGGAACTATCAATGTCATATACATCCTAAGAACCCTCACAAAAATGATCAGTTGAGTCAAATAAAGAATTATACTTATGTTTAGTTGATTGCATCAAGGTTTTTGATCAGATAAGACACGGTGAATTAATCAACAAAATAAGAATTATATCCCTGTCATTACCGCAAGGTAGAATCATATTTCTGTCATTACCACAGGGTAGAATTATATATCTGTCATTAAACAGGGTAGAATTATATCTCTGTTATTACCACAGGGTAGAATTATATCTCTGTCATTACCACAGGGTAGAATTATATCTCTGTCATTACCACAGGGGAGAATTATATCTCTGTCATTACCACAGGGTAGAATTATATCTCTGTCATTACCACAGGGGAGAATTATATTATCTGTCATTAAACAGGGTAGAATTATATCTCTGTATTACCACAGGGTAAAATTATATCTCTGTCATTACCACAGGGTAGAATTATATCTCTGTCATTACCACAGGGGAGAATTATATTCTCTGTCATTACCACAGGGTAGAATTATATCTCTGTCATTACCACAGGGAGAATTATATTTCTGTCATTACCACAGGGTAGAATTATATCTCTGTCATTACCACAGGGGAGAATTATATCCCTGTCATTACCACAGGGGAGAATTATATCTCTGTCATTACCACAGGGAGAATTATATTTCTGTCATTACCACAGGGTAGAATTATATTTCTGTCATTACCATAGTGGAGAATTATATCTCTGTCATTACCACAGGGAGAATTATATTTCTGTCATTACCACAGGGTAGAATTATATCTCTGTCATTAAACAGGGTAGAATTATATCTCTGTTATTACCACAGGGGAGAATCATATTTCTTCATTACCACAGGGGAGAATTATATCTCTGTCATTACCACAGGGGAGAATTATATCTCTGTCATTACCACAGGGGAGAATTATATCCCTGTCATTACCACAGGGGAGAATTATATCTCTGTCATTACCACAGGGGAGAATTATATTTCTGTCATTACCACAGGGTAGAATTATATTTCTGTCATTACCATAGTGGAGAATTATATCTCTGTCATTACCACAGGGAGAATTATATTTCTGTCATTACCACAGGGGAGAATTATATCTCTGTCATTACCACAGGGTAGAATTATATCTCTGTCATTACCACAGGGGAGAATCATATTTCTTCATTACCACAGGGGAGAATTATATCTCTGTCATTACCACAGGGTAGAATTATATCTCTGTCATTACCACAGGGAGAATCATATTTCTGTCATTACCACAGGGGAGAATCATATTTCTGTCATTACCACAGGGTAGAATTATATCTCTGTCATTACCACAGGGGAGAATCATATTTCTGTCATTACCACAGGGTAGAATTATATCTCTGTCATTACCACAGGGGAGAATTATATCTCTGTCATTACCACAGGGTAGAATTATATCTCTGTCATTACCACAGGGGAGAATTATATATCTGTCATTAAACAGGGTAAATTAATATCTCTGTTATTACCACAGGGTAGAATTATATCTCTGTC
>CM060307.1:116473944-116481444 GCA_030674185.1 Monoplex corrugatus | reverse complement strand
CTGAATACTCAAAGAGAGAGGAAGGAGAGAGAGACAGAGAGAGAGAGAGAGAGAGAGAGAGAGACAGACAGACAGAGAGAGACAGAGACAGAGAGAGACAGAGAGAGACAGAGAGAGAGGAGAGACAGAGACGGACAGAGACAGACGGAGAGAGAGAGAGAGGGTGGGAGAGGGAGGGAGAGAGAGGGAGAGATAGGGGAGAGACAGAGAGACAGAGACTGATAAAGAGACGCAGACAGACAGAGACACAGACAGAGACAAATAGACAAGCAGACAGGCAGGCAGACAGACAGACAAGCAAACAGACAGACAGGAACATACACAGGCAGAAAGACAGATTCACAGATGGATGGATGGACAGACGGTAGGTAGGCAATCTGATAGACCTACAGAAAGGCAGGCAGACAAACAGGCAGACAGGTAGACATACAGAAAGGCAGGCAGACAAACAGGCAGACAGGCAGACATACAGAAAGGCAGGCAGACAAACAGGCAGACAGGCAGACATACAGAAAGGCAGGCAGACAAACAGGCAGACAGGTATACCTACAGAAAGGCAGGCAGACAAACAGGCAGACAGGTAGACCTACAGAAAGGCAGGCAGACAAACAGGCAGACAGGTAGACCTACAGAAAGGCAGGCAGACAAACAGGCAGACAGGTAGACCTACAGAAAGGCAGGCAGACAAACAGGCAGACAGGTAGACCTACAGAAAGGCAGGCAGACAAACAGGCAGACAGGTAGACCTACAGAAAGGCAGGCAGACAAACAGGCAGACAGGTAGACATACAGAAAGGCAGGCAGACAAAAAGCAGTCAGGTAGACCTACAGAAAGGCAGGCAGACAAACAGGCAGACAGGTAGACATGCAAAAAAGCAGGCAGACAAACAGGCAGACAGGTGGACATACACATACTCAAACCGACACAGAGACAGACAGACAGATAGACACACACACACACACACACACACACACACACACACACACACACACACACACACTCACACACACACACACACACACACACACACACACACACGCACACACACACACACTCACACACACACTCACACACAACACACACACACACACACACACACACACACACACACACACACTATATATATATATATATATATATATATATATATATATATATATATATATATATATAGTGAAAAGACGTTAAATCAAAGAACGAACACGAACGCACACTGAGAAATACAACTAAATGACACCAACAGCGGCATCAATGTCTCGACAGAGAGATACTTCCTGATCAGGCTTACACGATGGAGATGATAGTAGCAAGATCTGGCAGTTTGAGAAACAAAGTTGTTCATGGAGAGGGTAGAGTCAATGCAGACACCAAGGTTTTTAGCTGAATCAGAAATTGGGACTGATGTGTTACATAATGGGAGAGAAACAGGAGGCAGCTGAGAAAGTTTCTGACGGGTGCCAATGAGGATAGCTTCTGTCTTGTCATCATTTAGCTGAAGTTTGTTGTATGTCATCCAATTTTTAATGTCCGAGTAACACTCAGTGGTGCGAGTCAGGAGGCGCTGTATATTGTCAGGTGAGTCACTGTCTTGAAGTTGGGTGTCATCAGCATAGAAGTGGTGTTTTATAGAGTGGGAGTTGATGATGGTGGACAGGGGGGAGGTGTAAAGAATGAAAAGAACAGGGCCAAGGACAGATCCTTGTGGAACACCACAGGTCAGATATGCAGGTTGAGAGTAAGTGCCATTAATGAGAACAGTTTGTTTTCTGTTTGATAGATATGAAGTGAACCAGGAGAGAGCAATGTCAGAGATGCCAAAAGTATGATGAAGTCTAGAAAGGAGAATACCATGATCAATGGTATCGAAGGCTGCAGACAGATCAAGGAGTGTGAGGAGAGAGACTTTGCCAGTATCAGTTGCAAGGAGGAGATTGTTGAGAATGTGTAGTAGGGTAGTTTCAGTGCTATGGCACTGGCGGTAGGCTGACTGGAAAGGATTGAGGAGATTGTTGGCAGACAGGTGAGAGTTCAGCTGGTTGAGGACAACTTTTTCGATGAGTTTTGACAGAAAGAGAGATTAGAGATAGGCCGGTAATTTTTCAGTTCATTTGGGTCTAAATTGTATTTATTGAGGAGAGGGTGAACAATAGCAGACTTGAAAGAATCTGGGACAGTTCCAGTTTGAAGAGAAGTGTTGATGATGTCAGTGATGAATGGGAGGAGAGTAGGGAGACAGTCAGAGTAGAGAGAACCTGGAAGAGGATCCAGTTCGCAGACGTCAGACGTGTTTTTCACAGAATTAACACACCAGTGTCAGCCGTGTGTTTTTCACAGAATTAACACACCAGTGTCAGCCGTGTGTTTTTCACAGAATTAACACACCAGTGTCAGCCGTGTGTTTTTCACAGAATTAACACACCAGTGTCAGCCGTGTGTTTTTCACAGAATTAACACACCAGTGTCAGCCGTGTGTTTTTCACAGAATTAACACACCAGTGTCAGCCGTGTGTTTTTTCACAGAATTAACACACCAATGTCAGCCGTGTGTTTTCCACAGAATTAACACACCAGTGTCAGCCGTGTGTTTTTTTTTGACAAAATTAACACGTTAGTGTCAACCGTGTCTTTGACAAAATTAACACGTTAGTGACAAGATCTGACACATTATTGACAAGATCTGACACATTATTGACAAGATCTGACACATTATTGACAAGATCTGACATATTATTGACAAGATCTGACATATTATTGACAAGATCTGACACATTATTGACAAGATCTGACATATTATTGACAAGATCTGACATTTTATTGACAAGATCTGACACATTATTGACAAGATTTGACACATCGTTCACAGGATGTGACACATTGTTCATAGGATCTGACACATTATTGACAAGATCTGACATATTATTGACAAGATCTGACATATTATTGACATGATCTGACACATTATTGACAAGATCTGACACATTATTGACAAGATATGACTCATCGTTCACAGGATGTGACACATTATTGACAAGATCTGACACATTTATTGACCAATGATCTGACACATTATTGACAAGATCTGACACATTATTGACAAGATCTGACACATTATTGACAAGATATGACACATCGTTCACAGGATGTGACACATTGTTAAATAGGATCTGACATATTATTGACAAGATCTGACACATTATTGACAAGATCTGACACATTGACAAGATCTGACACATTATTGACAAGATCTGACATATTATTGACAAGATCTGACACATTATTGACAAGATCTGACACATTGTTCACAGGATGTGACACATTGTTAATAGGATCTGACATATTATTGACAAGATCTGACACATTATTGACAAGATCTGACACATTGACAAGATCTGACACATTATTGACAAGATCTGACATATTATTGACAAGATCTGACACATTATTGACAAGATCTGACACATCGTTCACAGGATGTGACACATTGTTAATAGGATCTGACATATTATTGACAAGATCTGACATATTATTGACAAGATCTGACACATTATTGACAATATCCGACGCATTGTTTCACAGGATGTGACACATTATTGACAGGATCCGACACGCTAGAGACAATCATGTGATTCGTGATTGTATTTTTCTCGTGGAGTTATGTTTTACCTTGTAGTGAGTAATGTTCTCTTTACAGTGAGTAATGTTTGTCTTTACAGTGAATTATGTTTGTCCTTACAGTGAGTAATGTTTGTCTTTATAATGAATTATGTTTGTCCTTACAGTGAGGTATGTTGTCTTTATAGTGAATTATGTTTGTCCTTACAGTGAGGTATGTTTGTCTCTACAGGGAGTTATGTTTGTCCTTACAGTGAGGTATGTTTGTCCTTACAGTGAGGTATGTTTGTCCTTACAGTGAGGTATGTTTGTCTCTACAGGGAGTTATGTTTGTCTCTACAGTTAGTTACGTTTGTCTGCACAGTTAGTTATGTTTGTCTCTACAGGGAGTTATGTTTGTCCTTACAGTGAGGTATGTTTGTCCTTACAGTGAGGTATGTTTGTCCTTACAGTGAGGTATGTTTGTCTCTACAGGGAGTTATGTTTGTCTTTACAGTGAATTATGTTTGTCTGTACAGTTAGTTATGTTTGTCTGTACAGTGAATTATGTTTGTCTGTACAGTTAGTTATGTTTGTCTGTACAGTTAGTTATGTTTGTCTTTACAGTGAGTAATGTTTGTCTTTACAGTGAATTATGTTTGTCTGTACAGTTAGTTATGTTTGTCTGTACAGTTAGTTGTTTGTCTGTACAGTTAGTTGTTTTTGTACAGTTAGTTATGTTTGTCTGTACAGTTAGTTATGTTTGTCTGTACAGTAGTATGTTTGTCTTTACAGTATTGTTTTGTCTGTACAGTTAGTTATGTTTGTCTGTACAGTTAGTTATGTTGTTTGTACAGTTAGTTATGTTTGTCTGTACAGTTAGTTATGTTTGTCTGTACAGTTAGTTATGTTTGTCTGTACAGTTAGTTATGTTTGTCTGTACAGTTAGTTATGTTGTTTGCACAGTTAGTATTGTTTTGTTTGTACAGTTAGTTATGTTTGTCTGTACAGTTAGTTATGTTTGTCTGTACAGTTAGTTATGTTTGTCTGTACAGTTAGTTTGTTTGTCTGTACAGTTAGTTATGTTTGTCTGTACTGTATGTTTGTCTGTACAGTTAGTTATGTTTGTCTGTACAGTTAGTTATGTTTGTCTGTACAGTTAGTTATGTTTGTCTGTACAGTTAGTTATGTTTGTCTGTACAGTTAGTTATGTTTGTCTGTACAGTTAGTTATGTTTGTCTGTACAGTTATTATGTTTGTCTGTACAGTTAGTTATGTTTGTCTGTACAGTTAGTTATGTTTGTCTGTACAGTTAGTTATGTTTGTCTGTACAGTTAGTTATGTTTGTCTGTACAGTTAGTTATGTTTGTTGTACAGTTAGTTATGTTTGTCTGTACAGTTAGTTATGTTTGTCTGTACAGTTAGTTATGTTTGTTGTACATTTATGTTTTTACATTAGTTATGTTTGTCTGTACAGTTAGTTATGTTTGTCTGTACAGTTAGTTATGTTTGTCTGTACATTAGTTATGTTTGTCTGTACAGTTAGTTATGTTGTCTGTACAGTTAGTTATGTTTGTCTGTACAGTTAGTTATGTTTGTCTGTACAGTTAGTTATGTTTGTCTGTACAGTTAGTTATGTTTGTCTGTACAGTTAGTTATGTTTGTCTGTACAGTTAGTTGTTTGTCTGTACAGTTAGTTATGTTTGTCTGTACAGTTAGTTATGTTTTGTCGTAGTTTGGTACAGTTAGTTATGTTTGTCTGTACAGTTAGTTATGTTTGTCTGTACAGTTAGTTGTTTGTCTGTACAGTTAGTTATGTTTGTCTGTACAGTTAGTTATGTTTGTCTGTACAGTTAGTTGTTTGTCTGTACAGTTAGTTATGTTTGTCTGTACAGTTAGTTATGTTTGTCTGTACAGTTAGTTATGTTTGTCTGTACAGTTAGTTGTTTGTTCTGTACAGTTAGTTATGTTTGTCTGTACAGTTAGTTATGTTTGTCTGTACATTAGTTATGTTTGTCTGTACAGTTAGTTATGTTTGTCTGTACAGTTAGTTATGTTTGTCTGTACAGTTAGTTATGTTTGTCTGTACAGTTAGTATGTTTGTCTGTACAGTTAGTTATGTTTGTCTGTACAGTTAGTTATGTTTGTCTGTACAGTTAGTTATGTTTGTTCTGTACAGTTAGTTATGTTTGTCTGTACAGTTAGTTTGATGTTTGTTTGTCTGTACAGTTAGTTATGTTTGTCTGTACAGTTAGTTATGTTTGTCTGTACAGTTAGTTATGTTTGTCTGTACAGTTAGTTATGTTTGTCTGTACAGTAGTTATGTTTGTCTGTACAGTTAGTTATGTTTGTCTGTACAGTTAGTTATGTTTGTCTGTACAGTTAGTTATGTTTGTCTGTACAGTTAGTTATGTTTGTCTGTACAGTTAGTTATGTTTGTCTGTACAGTTAGTTATGTTTGTCTGTACAGTTAGTTATGTTTGTCTGTACAGTTAGTTATGTTTGTCTGTACAGTTAGTTATGTTTGTCTGTACAGTTAGTTATGTTTGTCTGTACAGTTAGTTATGTTTGTCTGTACAGTTAGTTTGTTTGTCTGTACGTTAGTTTTTGTCTGTACAGTTAGTTATGTTTGTCTGTACAGTTAGTTATGTTTGTCTGTACAGTTAGTTATGTTTGTCTGTACAGTTAGTTATGTTTGTCTGTACAGTTAGTTAGTTGTCTTACAGTTAGTTGTTTGTCTGTACAGTTAGTTGTTTGTCTGTACAGTTAGTTATGTTTGTCTGTACAGTTAGTTATGTTTGTCTGTACAGTTAGTTAGTTTCTGTACAGTTAGTTAGTTGTCTGTACAGTTAGTATAGTTTTGTCTGTACAGTTAGTTATGTTTGTCTGTACAGTTAGTTATGTTTGTCTGTACAGTAGTTATGTTTGTCTGTACAGTGTTTGTTTGTCTGTACAGTTAGTTATTTGTTTATTTTGTTTCTGTACATTATTGTGACTCAGTGTTGTGTATGTACAGTTGTTGTTTGTTACAGTGAGTTTTTTGTCATGAGTTATGTTTGTCTTAAGGTAGTTATGTTTGTTTGTACATTGAGTTATGTTTGTCTTAGTTATGTTTGTTGTACATTAGTTATGTTTGTTGTACAGTGAGATGTTGTTTGTCTCTGCAATGAGTTATGTTTGTCGTACAGTTAGTTATGTCTATACAATGAGTTATGTTTGTCTGTACAGTTAGTTATGGTTGTCATTACAGTGAGTAATATTTGTGTTTACAGTGAGTCATGTTTGTACAGTGAGCTGTGTTTGTACACGGAGTTATGTTTGTACAAATCAGTCTTGCTTGTGTTTACATTGAGTTATGTTTGCCTTTACAGGGAGCTGGGCGAGTAATGACACTAAGCCAGCCCACGCCTGCGTGGTCTGAGGCCGTAAGTCTAAAGTAACGACGTTCAGATCACAAGAACTCTGATATTTCCACTGGGATGCCTGCCCACACTTCGCACTCCGCTACTCCCGCCACCACCACCCTCCCCCCACCCCTTTATTCATTTCTCTCCCGCCTTTCCTCTTTCGCGTCTCTCTCTCTCTCTTCCCGTCCATCATTCTATCCCTTCCACTCCCTCCCCTTGTCTATTTCTCTCCCTCTCTCCTTTCCTCTCTGTGTGTCTCTTCCCGTCTCAGTCCGCCTGGCCTGTCTGTCTCCTCAGTCAGTCTGTGTATTTGTACATCCATACCCCCTCTCTTTCCTGTTACTTTAGCACAAATGGAGTAGCAACGGCAGGTACGTAAGTTATCCTACATGCTAATAAATTAACCGATGGAAAAGAATATTTCATTTTATATAATTTCATATAGAAAACAAAAACAAAGTTTCATCTCATTTCCTCTCCTGACGAAGGCCAGATGTAAGA
>CM060307.1:116468944-116471444 GCA_030674185.1 Monoplex corrugatus | reverse complement strand
ATGGAGCACAGTGCTCAGTGTTGGTGACATCAGAAGTGAAATGGAGCACAGTGCTCAGCGAACACATACAGGCAATGAGTTTGTTGTTTTTGTTTGTTTTTTATTCGTTTTTCCCAGACAATAGGTTGCTACAGAAAAAACACCTCTGATCCATATTGGTTATGAGTGAGGTTACGTTACTTACGTTTGATGAATAACATCATTTCCCTTTAATGATCTGAAGATGAGACTGCTGCACAGGTGTGATCTTGTTTCTTCTTCTCCTTCTCCTTTTCTCTGTCTGTGTCTATCTATCTGTTTGCTTCTCTCTCTCTCTCTCTCTCTCTTTCTTTCTCTCTCTCTCTCTCCCCTGTCTTCTAAAAGGTATCCAAGACTGGAGTGCCAGCCAGTTGCTTTGTACATATCTGAACTTACAGCACTCACTTCCGTTAAGAAATAATCATGATTCATTCTTGTACAGTGCTATTCTCCATACACATTGGGGCTCCATGCGCATTATAGATTATAGTAGAGCATTGAGTACTCATGCTGTTAAAGAGAGAGAGAGAGAGAGAGAGAGAGAGAGAGAGAGGCAGAGAGAGAGAGAGAGAGGCAGAGACAGAGAGACAGAGAGAGAGAGAGACCCAGAGAGAGATAGAGAGAGAGACAGAGAGACAGAGAGAGACAGGCAGACAGAGACAGAGACAGAGAGACAGAGGGAGAGAAAGGGAGGGAGGGATGGAGAGAGAGAGAGAGAGAGAGAGAGAGAGAGAGAGAGAGAGAGAGAGAGAGAGAGAGATGGTTTACTTACAGTGCTTTTTTCATTTTACAGCGAAAACATCATGAGAAACCTAGAGGAAGACCCTGGGTTAAAGGCTGGGAAAAAAATGATAAGCAACATCCGATACGCAGATGACACCGTGCTAATTGCAGAAAATGAAAGGGACCTACAAAACCTTGTGAATATACTAGAAATAGAAAGCAAAGGTAAGGGGGTTGGAACTAAACAGCAAGAAGACTGAAGTCATGGTGATCAGTAAAAAAACATGAATTCCCCTCATGCAAAATAACAGCAAACGGCACAACCTTGACACAGGCTGATAAGTTTAAGTACCTGGGAACGATCATTTCACCAGACGGCAGATGCACATCAGAAATAGCCAGCAGAATCGGCCAAGCCAAAGCAGCATTCAAGAAGACGAAACGCATTCTTACCAACAAATGCCTATCAATTAACATCAGGAAGAGAGTTCTTGAATGCTATATGGAACCGATCATGTTATACGGTTGTGAGGCATGGATAGTCAACAAACAAAGCCAGAACAAGATTGAGGCAGCCGAGATGTAGTTTCTAAGAAGAATGTTGAGAGTTCCATGGACAGCAAAGAAAACAAACGAGACAGTCTTGATGGAGACAGACACAAGAAGATCATTCATAATGAAGATTAGGAAAAGACAGGCGACATTTATAAGCCATTTTATGAGGAAAGGGGAATTGGATTACCTGGTCACAACGGGAAAGCTGGAGGGAAGGAGAGCATCAGGTAGACCCAGGGAGAAAATATTGGACGGACTTGCAGAGTGGCTGAAGACAAAGAGGATGGAAGAGGTGCTTGAGGCAACAAGAGATAGAAACAGATGGAAAGCCACGATCGCCAACGCCGTGTGGCAGGCACTTGATGATGATGATGATGACTAATCTTTCCTAAAACTATCCCGTTCCTCGATCATTTTATATTCTTGTTTTTGCCCATGTTGACAAATTGTTTTTGTTCAGAATGTGTACATTCATACGGAGGGCCATGATCGCCAACACCATGCGGTAGAGGACATGATAATGATGATGATGATGATTATGATGATGATGATGATGATGATGATGATGCAATGATGATGATGATGATGATGAATGTGTAGAAACCTACCTTGGTAATTTGCAGAATTGAGCAATTCCACGGTAATTATCATATTGACTAATATCACTTTTATGTACATAGGAACAGTAGATTTACCTCATTCTTTACAACAACAAATCTGCCATTAAACAATTTGCTAAACTATTCAACAGAAAATGTGATTACCGTTTCATTTGCTTTTTTTTTTAAACATCTGTTCTACAGCCCTGCCTTCTCCTAGACTTTTCCCTGTTTTCAGCTATCTGATGCAATTTACTGTTTTTTCTCTTGTGAACTTTTTCCTGTTGTCAGTCGTCTAATGTCATTCATCATCTCTTCTCTTATTATGGACTTTCCCTGTTGTCAGTCGTCTAATGTCATTCATCATCTCTTCTCTTATTATGGACTTTTCCTGTTGTCAGTCGTCTAATGTCATTCATCATCTCTTCTCTTATTATGGACTTTTCCTGTTATTAACCATTTGATACCACTTACTATTTCTTCTGTTGTTATGGACTTTTCCTTTTTATCAACTATCTGATGTCATTTAATTTTATCTCTTCTCTTGTTATGGACTTTTCTCTGTTTTCAGTTTTCTAACGTCATGTGCTATATCTTCTCTTCTT
>CM060307.1:116453944-116463944 GCA_030674185.1 Monoplex corrugatus | reverse complement strand
GATTTCATAGCAATTCAGAAATATGATGGTAAGGGACCTGTTATAGTCTTTAAAGAAAATCTGAAAGATAAAGTGTCCAGACTAGACTTCAAACAATGTGTAACAATTCTTGTGAACTTTTGGGCATTCGTCTGTAAACACCAAAAGAAAACAGAAAAGCTTTGTACTCATCAATGCCTCCGTAAGTCCAGGATCACATACCTCAAAAACAACGTCCAGGATCACCTACCTCAAAAACAACGTCTAAGATCACCTACCTCAAAAACAACGTCCAGGATCACCTACCTCAAAAACAACGTCCAGGATCACCTACCTCAAAAACAACGTCCAGGATCACCTACCTCAAAAACAACGTCCAGGATCACCTACCTCAAAAACAACGTCCAGGATCACCTACCTCAAAAACAACGTCCAGGATCACCTACCTCAAAAACAATGTGGACATTTCCAGAAGCAGCAGAAAACGAACCTCTTCTTCTTCTCCCTTACATCGGTGAATAGTCATTGGGGAGCTGCACAAAACAACTGTTCACCAGATTCCTCCAGCTCTGTCGGTTATGTTCCAAAGCCTGGGTCTCAGCAAATGAGAGAAGGTGAATTAGGAGACACTAATACGGTATGTGTGATATTGATGCAGATTTGTAACAAGGAGACACTAATACGATATGTGTGATATTAATGCAAGATCTGTAACTAGGAGACACTAATACGGTATGTGTGATATTCATGCTAGATCTGTAACTAGGAGACACTAATACGATATGTGTGATATTAATGCAAGATCTGTAACTAGGAGACACTAATACGATATGTGTGATATTAATGCAAGACATGTAACTAGGAGACACTAATACGATATGTGTGATATTAATGCAAGATCTGTAACTAGGAGACACTAATATGGTATGTGTGATATTAATGCAAGATCTGTAACTAGGAGACACTAATACGGTATGTGTGATATTAATGCAAGATCTGTAACTAGGAGACACTAATACGATATGTGTGATATTAATGCAAGATCTGTAACTAGGAGACACTAATACGATATGTGTGATATTAATGCTAGATCTGTAACTAGGAGACACTAATACGGTATGTGTGATATTAATGTAAGATCTGTAACTAGGAGACACTAATACGATATGTGTGATATTAATGTAAGATCTGTAACTACACTAATACGATATGTGTGATATTAATGTAAGATCTGTAACTAGGAGACACTAATACGGTATGTGTGATATTAATGCAAGACATGTGATGTGGCATCAGAATGATACCAACGCCCAGGGACATGCACAAAGGTCAGCACACAGGTCAGCACACAGGTCAGCACACAAGTCAGTCAGCACATAGGTCAACACACAAGTCAGTCAGCACACAGGTCAACACACAAGTCAGTCAACATACAGGTCAACACACAAGTCAGTCAGCACACAGGTCAATACACAAGTCAGTCAGCACACAGGTCAACACACAAGTCAGTCAGCGCACAGGTCAGCACACAAGTCAGTCAGCACACAGGTCAACACACGTCAGTCAACACACAGGTCAACACACAAGTCAGTCAGCACACAGGTCAACACACAAGTCAGTCAGCACACAGGTCAATACACAAGTCAGTCAGCACACAGGTCAATACACAAGTCAGTCAGCAGACAGGTCAACACATAAGTTAGTCAGCAGACAGGTCAACACACAAGTCAGTCAGCACACAGGTCAACACACAAGTCAGTCAGCACACAGGTCAACACACAAGTCAGTCAGCAGAGCCAAGCAGACATGAAGTGTACAGATACAAGTCAGAACAGAACTGACCAGACACCTTCAGTCCCGTGTCTGTCATTATGTCAACATGTCCGCTTAGATAGGAAGGAGATAAGTCACAGTCACTGACTGACCTCGTCCTTCCTGTCACAGTCACTGACTGACCACGTCCTGTCACAGTCATCTGACTGACCCACGTCCTTCCTGTACAGTCACTGACTGACCACGTCCTTCCTGTCACAGTCACTGACTGACCACGTCCTTCCTGTCAGTCACTGACTGACCACGTCCTTCCTGCAGTCACTGACTGACCACGTCCTTCCTGTCAGTCACTGACTGACCACGTCCTTCTGTCCCGTCACTGACTGACCACATCCTGTCACAGCCACTGACTGACCACATCCTGTCACAGCCATGACTGACCACGTCCTTCCTGTCCACAGTCACTGACTGACCACGTCCTTCCTTCACTGAGTCCTGAACTGACCACGTCCTGTCACAGTCACTGACTGACCACATCCTGTCACAGTCACTGACTGACCACGTCCTGTCACAGTCACTGACTGACCACAGTCCTTCCTGTCACAGTTCACATGATCTGACCACATCCTGTCACAGTCACTGACTGACCACATCCTTCCTGTCACAGTCACTGACTGACCACTATCTGTCACAGTCACTGACTGACCACATCCTTCGCAAGTCATGACTGACCACGTCCTTCCTGTCACAGTCACTGACTGACCACATCCTGTCACAGTCACTGACTGACCACGTCCTTCCTGTCAGAGTCATGACTGACCAGTCCTTCCTGTCACAGTCACTGACTGACCACATCCTGTCACAGTCACTGACTGACCACGTCCTTCCTGTCAGTAGTCTCATGACTGACCAGTCCTTCCTGTCACAGTCACTGACTGACCACATCCTGTCACAGTCACTGACTGACACGTCCTTCCTGTGTCACAGAGTTTTCCCGATGACTGACACATCCTGTCACAGCACTTGACTGACCACGTCCTTCCTGTCACAGTCACTCTGCACAGCATGTCCTGTCACAGTCAACTGACTGATCACGTCCCTTCTGTCCAGTCACTGACTGACCACTCCTTCCTGTCACAGTCACTGAGACGACAACGTCCTGTCACAGCCATTGACTGACCACATCCTGTCACAGTCACTGACTGACCACATCCTGTCACAGTCACTGACTGACCACGTCCTTCTGTCACAGTCACTGACTGTACCACTGTCTTCATGTCACAGTCACTGACTGACCACATCCTTCCTGTCACAGTCACTGACTGACCACGTCCTTCCTGTCACAGTCACTGACTGACCACGTCCTTCCTGTCACAGTCACTGACTGACCACATCCTGTCACAGTCACTGACTGACCACATCCTGTCACAGTCACTGACTGACCACATCCTGTCACAGTCACTGACTGACCACGTCCTTCCTGTCACAGTCACTGACTGACCACATCATGTCACAGTCACTGACTGACCACGTCCTTCCTGTCACAGTCACTGACTGACCACATCCTTCCTGTCACAGTCACTGACTGATCACATCCTGTCACAGTCACTGACTGACCACATCCTGTCACAGTCACTGACTGACCACATCCTTCCTGTCACAGTCACTGACTGACCACATCCTGTCACAGTCACTGACTGACCACGTCCTTCCTGTCACAGTTACTGACTGACCACATCCTGTCACAGTCACTGACTGACCACATCCTGTCACAGTCACTGACTGACCACATCCTTCCTGTCACAGTCACTGACTGACCACGTTCTGTCACAGCCACTGACTGACCACATCCTGTCACAGTCACTGACTGACCACATCCTGTCACAGTCACTCACTGACCACATCCTTCCTGTCACAGTCACTGACTGACCACATCCTGTCACAGTCACTGACTGACCACTTTGAAATTGATCAAAGAAAGAGGAGTGAGAGGGAGAAGGGAACGGACCAAACGACAACTGGCTGGAGGAAGAAATGGCAAAAGAGAAAGAACACTTGCACACACCCATGTATATACACACATAAACTGAATTTTATGTCATCAAAGATACCACCCACCACCACCACCACCACCACCACCACCACCACCACTTACTACATACTACTACTACTACAAACTACTACTACTACTACTACTACTGCTACTACTACTACTACTACTACTACAACTACTACTACTACTTCTACTACTACTACTACTACTTCCATTTGTACTGTGTAAAGAATCTACGTGAAAGCATACTCATACCACTCTACATAAGAACGGAGATGAAAAAAGAGAATGTGTGTGTGTGTATGTGTGTGTATGTGTGTGTGTATGTGTGTGTATGTGTGTGTATGTGTGTATGTGTGTGTGTGTATGTGTGTGTGTGTGTATGTGTGTGTGTGTGTATGTGTGTGTGTATGTATGCGTGTATGTATGTGTGTATGTGTGTGTGTATGTATGCGTGTATGTATGTATGTGTGTGTGTGTATGTGTGTGTGTGTATGTGTGTGTGTATGTGTGTGTATCGTTCGTTCGTTCTTTAATTTAACGTCTTTTCACTATAAGTGATATTAGACGGGGGAGGGGGGGAAGGGGAAATTTTTTTAAAAAAAATAAAAAAAATAAGCTGAACAAAATAAAATGTAGAACGATAGTTGGACGGGTTGGATTTGGGCAGAGGGAAGACAGAGGAAAAAGACATTAGCAGGTGGGGGAACAGTAAAATGGAACGAGAACTTAACACTAACAATTAACTTCAACAACGTGAAGGGAAATTGTAACACTAAAATACAAACCGAATAAAGTTAAAGTAATGCATTAACAGGACTGTGAACTAATGATTCTGAAATTCTAACTAACAACGTTTGATCTGATGTAATTTTCTGGAAATGATTTTCAGAATACTTTTCTTGAGTAAACATTTTCGGTAAAAAAGAACGTAGCATTTTGCAGTAGAATAAACAGTGAAACAATGTGAACTGTTCGCCGCAAATACACTTGATATTTTTACAATATTTTGTTTTCAATGCGTTTAGCTGAATACGAAAACAAACAGCAACAATCGATCTCAAATGATACATGGAAGAATACTGCAATTTTTTACATACATTTTGAACGGTAAGTTTTATCATTTGTTGTGACACAAACTGTTCATCTGAATGTTCATGAAATCGAGTCCATGAGGCTGATTCGAGCAAGTTGCAAGCTTCTTTTACGGAGGTATGAACATGTAATTCTATAGCATTATCAGCATTCTGGGCGCCTTGCTTAGCTGCTCTGTCAACTACTTCGTTGCCGTGAAGACCAACATGAGAAGGCACCCAGCATAAACTGATATCTGTACCTTTGACCCTTAAACGATGTATAAGATGATTTGCCTCAGTAATTAAATCAGGTCTTGTGTCGGCATTAAAAGACCGTAAGGCATATAATACAGATTTTGAGTCAACAAAGAGAACTACTTTGAAAGACATGGGTTTAAGATTTACTAGATAATGCAATGCTTGATTAATAGCGACTAATTCCGCTGTAAAGATCGATAAGTTTGCCCCAACGAAAAATGACTTTTTTATCTTAAATTTTGGAACATAAAATGCTGCTCCAGCACATTTATTTTCTAAGACTGATCCATCGGTAAAAATGTGAAGGTGGGTACGGTATTTTTCATCGATGTGTTCTCTTGCTGTGGATATCGAAATGTTGACGTTTTCAGATTTCTTAACGTCTGTATAATCAATATCAAAAGAGGCTTTTTGCATTTCCCATGTAGTGATAGGCGTTGTTGATGGTGTCTCAGCTATTTCATCCATATTTATGTTAGACTGTTTGACCAAGTCAGATATGTAAGTTGTAACAGTCATTTGTGATGAAATGCTTTTTGCTCGCTTTGGAAAGTCAACATCAGACCTGATTTTAATTTCCTTACTCATAAAATTGTCCGTTTGTGAAGTAGTTCTAACTGCAAATTTTGCTGTCGCTAGCTCACGATAGTTGTTCAGAGGCAGAATTCCAGCAACTTTGTACGTTTCCAGATTAGAGGCATGAGTAGGGACACCTAGAGCAATTTTAATACTTTTGCAGTCTAAGCTTTGTATCTTCTTTAATAAATATTTTGGTACACTGAAGAACACTTCTTGCGCATAGGATAATTTAGATCGTACAAGTGCTGTTGATAGATGAATTAGTATGTTCGTATCCATTCCCCAAGGTAATCGGCTTATTATCTTTAGAAAATTTAGGGCTTTTCTTGCTTTTGTTGAAATATAATCAAAATGGACATTCCAGTTTAATTTCGATGTCATAAAGACTCCCAGAAATTTTACAACCTGTTTGTAATGTAACACTTCACCAAGCAATCTGAAAGTAGGCAAGTTACTTAAAGTACCACCAGAATTAAATAGCATCATGTTAGTTTTTTCCGTTGACAACGACAGACCATTTTCTAACATATAGTTTCCAAGATTATCAAGATCAGATTGATACAATTTCCTAATGTAATTCTGTGCTCTCTGTGGAGTTGTCTTTTTTAAAGTAATATTCATCCAAATACATATATCATCAGCATACTGTGCCAAAACAACTCGATTTGAGAGTGCTTTAGGAAGATCCTGTATAAGGATATTAAATAAAAGCGGTGCTATCACTGAACCTTGTGGAATTCCCATATCAAGATGTCGTGAAGTAGAATAACTAGTTCCCACTCTTGCCTGAATAGTTCTATTGGCTAAAAAAGACTTAATATAATCATACATATTGCCAGATAAACCAATAGATTTCAGCTTGTACAATAAACGCGTATGCCAAACTTGATCGTAAGCTTTTTTCACATCAAAAAATGTAGCTAAAAGACTTTTTCTACGGGCAAACTGTTTCTTGATATGAGTGGTAAGTTTAACCAGGTGCTCAACTGTAGATCTCCCTTTTCTAAAACCAGCCTGATTTACTGGAATAACGTTATTTTTATCACAGTAGTGTACAAGTCTGTTTAATACCAATTTTTCCAATAGTTTGCTCGTATGGGACGTTAAAGCAATAGGTCTGTAACTGTTTTTATTGTTTTTAGGCTTTCCTGTTTTTAATACTGGTATAACAACAGACGTTTGCCATAATTGTGGTATAGTTCCACCAACCCAGCATTTCTGGAAAATTTTGTGTAAAAAAATAATATAGTTTTCTGGAAGATGTTTAATCATTTCAGTTGAAACTGCATCGACATCTACCGAACTCCTTTTGTTGCGTAGAGACAAGATAGTGTTTTTAACTCTTCTAAGGTGATTGGAGAATTAAACCAGAGATCATTCTGAGGTATTGGATCAGTGTAGATAGGGTTGTTAGCTGCCATTTCCCTGTAGTGTTTGCAGGTAGGAGTCAAACCATCTACTTTACTATTTTGGGCAAAAAGTTCCACAAAAGTTTCAGCTTTGTCCATGTCGGAAAGAAATTTGTGACTTGTATCAATCATTATTGGACACCTAGGTAAGTTGGTTCCATTTTTCATTTGATTCATTTTTGTCCAGACTTTATGGAAATCCTTGAAATCTGAAATTTCTTTTGTGCAGTATGATGCCCAATAATTTTTCTTTGCTTCAGCGATGATTTTATTACACTGGGTGTTAGCTTTTTTCATTTCCATATGATCTTCAGGTTTCCTGCTTTTGATGTAGATTTTGTATTTCTCTTTTTTATACTGAACTGCTTGCTCACATGCCTCCGTCCACCAAACGTTACCCAAACGGTTATTAGACTTAAAAGTTTTGAGTTTCGGGATGGAAAGGTCTGCAGCAGCTAGAACTGACTCCTGGAATTTAGAAAACATAACGTCTACATTTCCACTTTCATAATGTGTGAAATCTCGATTAGAAAGAACAGTCTGAAACAAGGACCAATCAGCGCGTGTGTGTGTATGTATGTGTGTATGTGTGTGTGTATGTATGTATGTGTGTGTATGTATGTATGTGTGTATGTGTGTGTATGTGTGTATGTATGTGTGTATGTGTGTGTATGTATGTGTGTGTATGTGTGTATATGTATGTGTGTATGTATGTGTGTATGTGTGTGTGTATGTATGTATGTGTGTGTATGTATGTATGTGTGTATGTGTGTGTATGTGTGTATGTATGTGTGTGTGTGTGTATGTATGTGTGTGTGTGTATGTGTGTATATGTATGTGTGTATGTATGTATGTATGTGTGTGTATGTGTGTGTGTATGTGTGTGTGTATGTGTGTATGTGTGTACGTATGTGTGTGTGTATGTGTGTATATGTATGTGTATATGTATGTATGTGTGTGTATGTGTGTATGTGTGTGTGTACGTGTGTGTGTGTACGTGTGTGTGTGTGTGTGTGTGTGTACGTGTTTGTGTGTGTGTGTGCGTGTGTGTGTGTGCATGACAGTCCTTCACCTGTTCTATTTTCTCTGTATTTAAATGATCTTGAGCGATATTTGTTAGACAATCATTGTTTACCATGTGCTATTGACTTTGGTGCTCCTGATGTACATCTGACTCATTACGCTCAGTTATGATAATTGCTTCATGCTGATGATACAATCAGATTCTAAGAGGGTAACAAAAATCTTCAGATACACGATTATTGCACCCGTTGGAAAGTTGAAGTTAATGAACCTAAAACCAAGGTGATGGTTTTTAATGGATGAGATAGTCCATATGGTGTCGTTTATAATGGACCAAAAAGCATTGAACTTTTTGTAAATACTTTTAAATAACTAGGGATAAAATTTTGTTGAACTGGTGAATTTCACACGGGTAAAAATTTTGCACATGATCAAGCTCAGAAAGCTAAGTTTTCTTTTTAACAAACAGCCAGAAATCACGATTTGCCTGTCAGTGTTGTTGTTGGGTTACATGTATATACTATATGTAGTGTTTTGTACCTATATTACTGTATGGGTTTCAATAATGGGGATCAGAGAATTTGAACGGACTTGAGACATTACAGCATTGACAGATGTTTTTTGGTGAAAAGGGGTTATGTCCAATGTCAGTGCTACAGTAGTTAATTGTAAAACGTTTTTGGTGAAAAATGGTTATGTCCAATGTCAGTGCTAGTTTGGTGTAGTCTTTTGTCATGTGACAACACAGATAAACATTTTGTTAAATCATACAGGCATCTCAGCCACTTATATGTAAAAACCGTATACTGTTCACACTGGATAGGTCATATATACTGTTCACACTGGATAGGTCATATATACTGTTCACACTGGATAGGTCATATATATAGTTCACATGGGATAGGTCATATATATTGTTCACACTGGATAGGTCATATATACTGTTCACACTGGATAGGTCATATATACTGTTCACACTGGATAGGTTATATATACTGTTCACACTGGATAGGTCATATATACTGTTCACACTGGATAGGTCATATATACTGTTCACACTGGATAGGTCATAAATACTGTTCACACTGGATAAGTCATATATATAGTTCACACTGGATAGGTCATATATACTGTTCACACTGGATAGGTCATATATACTGTTCACACTGGATAGGTCATATATATAGTTCACATGGGATAGGTCATATATACAGTTCACACTGGATAGGTCATATATACTGTTCACACTAGATAGGTCATATATACTGTTCACAGTGGATAGGTTATATATACTGTTCAAACTGGATAGGTCATATATACTGTTCACACTGGATAGGTCATATATACTGTTCGCACTGGATAGGTCATATATATAGTTCACACTGGATAGGTCATATATACTGTTCACACTGGATAGGTCATATATATAGTTCACACTGGATAGGCCATATATACTGTTCACACTGGATAGGTCATATATATAGTTCACACTGGATAGGTCATATATACTGTTCACACTGGATAGGTCATATATATAGTTCACACTGGATAGGTCATATATACTGTTCACACTGGATAGGTCACATATATAGTTCACACTGGATAGGTCATATATACTGTTCACACTGGATAGGTCATGTATACTGTTCACACTGGATAAGTCATATATACTGTTCACCCTGGATAGGTCATATATACTGTTCACACTGGATAGGCCATATATACTGTTCACACTGGATAGGTCATGTATACTGTTCACACTGATAGGTCATATATACTGTTCACACTGGATAGGTCATATATACTGTTCACACTGGATAGGTCATATATACTGTTCACACTGGATAGGT
>CM060307.1:116373944-116443944 GCA_030674185.1 Monoplex corrugatus | reverse complement strand
ACAAAACAGCAAATGTTTGTTTTGTATCTTAATGTAATCAGCCTGCACACCTGTTAGAGCTTACAACACTGCAAATGTTTGTTTTGTATCTTAATGTAATCAGCCTGCACACCTGTTAGAGCTTACAAAACAGCAAATGTTTTTTTTGTATCTTAATGTAATCTGCCTGCAGACCTGTTAGAGCTTACAACACTGCAAATGTTTGTTTTGTATCTTAATGTAATCAGCCTGCACACCTGTTAGAGCTTACAAAACAGCAAATGTTTGTTTTGTATCTTAATGTAATCAGCCTGCACACCTGTTAGAGCTTACAAAACAGCAAATGTTTGTTTTGTATCTTAATGTAATCAGCCTGCACACCTGTTAGAGCTTACAAAACAGCAAATGTTTGTTTTGTATCTTAATGTAATCTGCCTGCACACCTGTTAGAGCTTACAAAACAGCAAATGTTTGTTTTGTATCTTAATGTAATCAGCCTGCACACCTGTTAGAGCTTACAAAACAGCAAATGTTTGTTTTGTATCTTAATGTAATCAGCCTGCACACCTGTTAGAGCTTACAACACTGCAAATGTTTGTTTTGTATCTTAATGTAATCAGCCTGCACACCTGTTAGAGCTTACAAAACAGCAAATGTTTTTTTTTGTATCTTAATGTAATCAGCCTGCACACCCGTTAGAGCTTACAAAACAGCAAATGTTTGTTTTGTATCTTAATGTAATCAGCCTGCACACCTGTTAGAGCTTACAAAACAGCAAATGTTTGTTTTGTATCTTAATGTAATCAGCCTGCACACCTGTTAGAGCTTACAACACTGCAAATGTTTGTTTTGTATCTTAATGTAATCAGCCTGCACACCTGTTAGAGCTTACAAAACAGCAAATGTTTTTTTTTTTGTATCTTAATGTAATCTGCCTGCACACCTGTTAGAGCTTACAAAACAGCAAATGTTTGTTTTGTATCTTAATGTAATCAGCCTGCACACCTGTTAGAGCTTACAAAACAGCAAATGTTTTTTTTTGTATCTTAATGTAATCAGCCTGCACACCTGTTAGAGCTTACAAAACAGCAAATGTTTGTTTTGTATCTTAATGTAATCAGCCTGCACACCTGTTAGAGCTTACAAAACAGCAAATGTTTGTTTTGTATCTTAATGTATTATGTACATTGTTTCTACATCAGGTCTGGTTATTTTTTCTCAGTCATCATTAATATAAAAATGCAAAAGAGCTTTACTTACTAATCATGTTCTCTCTCTCTCTCTCTCTCTCTCTCTCTCTCTCTTCTCTCTCTCCTCTCTCTCTCAAGACTGCTCATTAACCTTTGCAGTAAGTTGAAGGCCTGTCCCAGATTACTTCTGATAGAACGAAGTCGAGCATACACGGAACTGTCTGAGTTCTGTGAACCAATTGCAATAGCAGTTCTGAAGGTTTAACTTTCTCCCTGGCATCTTGCTTCACCTCGTGAAAATGGCCTTCTGCTACTTTTGCTATCCAGACCTCATAGACAGACGGCAAGACATAGTTTGTGATAACAGCTGTTCACTACTTCCAGTGACAAACTTCACTGCAGACAGACAGACAGACAGACAGACGGACAGACGGACAAACGGACAGACAGATAGACAAATAGACAGACAGGCAGACAGACTGACAGACAGACAGACGGACAGACAGACACAGATGGACAGACGGACAGACGGACAGACGGACAGGCAGACAGACTGACAGACTGACTGACAGACAGACAGACAGATAGATAGACAGACAGACAGATAAATAGACAGACAGACAGACAGACGGGCCAAGTCTGTGACCTTGTGATAATGACTGTCCACTACTTGTAGTGACCAGCCCTCACTGCTAACAGAAGGGGGCAGGCCAAAGTCTGTGGCCTTGTGATAATGACTGTCCACTACTTGTAGTGACCAGCCTTCACTGCTAACAGAAGGGGGCAGGCCAAAGTCTGTGGCCTTGTGATAATGACTGTCCACTACTTGTAGTGACCAGCCTTCACTGCTAACAGAAGGGGGCAGGCTGAAGTCTGGATATGATCTGCTTGAAGTGATAGTTCCTAGTGTTCAGCCTTCACAGCAGACAGGAGTCAGCCATAACTGTTATACTTATTATCATTATTATTATTATTACTATTATTATTGTTGTTGTCATTACTATTGTTATAATTATTACTATCATTATCATTCTCGTTACTATTTGTGGTGGTGGTGGTAGTAGTAGTAGTAGTAGTATTAGTCGTAGTAGTAGTAGTAGTAGTAGTAGTAGTATTAGTCGTAGTAGCAATACCAATAGTACTAGTCGTAGTGTTGTTATGACCATTATTATCATCACCATTATGATGATGACGGTGTTTGAGTTAGTGTAAAATACAGGTCTTGATGAGTGACCAGGCATGGAGAGTGATGTTGTTCCACCGATATTTTAGATCACTTCTGACAAATTGAGTGCATCGTGAAATTATGCAAAAATTGAAGGCAAATCGATTGTTCTTGAGTGAATGTCGAATTCCCTATTCCTACGTGTTCCATGAGAGCCATCACTGCCAATGGCTTGTCCCTCAGGGAGGGGTGATTCATCATAGCAGACACCCCCTGCCCACGCTGCAATGTAATTTCTGGGATTGTCATCTACAGACATTCCGCAGCATAGGAATCGATGGTCAGCTTTGCATCGTAAGTCTGCAGTCTTCTTTATTTGCTGTATCGGTTTGCTCGTTGAACATTTGTATGTCAAAACGGGTGACTGGTTTGCCCTATGGCTGAAATAACCTCCAATAACTGATTGCGTTATGTTGTGGCCGCGGCACTGAATATGGGCAAAATCTGAGCTTATTTAGATGATGACTCAACCTGACACCACGACCACAAAAATGAAACAGATTTGATTCATACCCTTTTCTCGTTTTCTAGAGAAAAATACTTCTGATTTGAAAACATGGTCTGCTGAAAGATTACACGCCATCTGTGCACGCACCATTTGTAGAATTGTCACGTATACCATTGACATCAAACATTCAAATATGCTGTGTATACGTAATCCAGAGCTTTGAAAAAATATTACGCGCACACACACACACACACACACACACACACACACACACACACACACACACGCACGCACACACACGCACGCACACACACACACACACACACACACACACACACACACACACACACACACATATCTATATCAAAGACTGCTTGTAAATCAAAATCTGGCACACACCATACTATCAAAGATAAACTGACGACACTTACCGCACACACCATAATACACACCACAATATCACAGATAAACTGACCACACTTACCTCACACACCATAATAACACACCATAATATCACAGATAAACTGACTACACTTACCGCACACAGGTGTTCTGCATTGTGTGGTACAAATGATAAAAAAAAAGGGTTTTAATTTTATGTTTTAATTTTGAAAAAAAGTTGATAAAATGCACGTTTTATTATGAAGTTAAAACGACAAGAATGTTAACATGATGCACAAGGGTAAAGTAAAATATAACCACAGATTTTGCGCTGCATCGCAAGTTCCCTTTCCAATCATGCAGAATAATTCAAGATGAGCTTCGTGCTAATTTGTGAGAGAAGAATGTTTTACTCATTAATTTCAAAATGAATGTCATTTCCTGTATGATTGTTGGAACTCCTTCAGAATAAAATCAGCTGAATCCTCACGATAATCAAGTCAAGAGTGGGAAGGAAGGAAGGAAGGAGAGACAGAGAAAAGAAGAAGAGAGAGAAAAAGAAGAAGAAAGAAGAAGAAGAATATGAAGAAGAAGAAGAAGAAGAGAAGGAGGAAAAAGAAGGAGGAGAGAGAGAGAAAGAGAGAGAGAGAGAGTATGTGAGCGCACTCGCTTGCTTGCCTGCTTTGAATTGCTTGAGATGATGAGGATGAGGATGATGATGACAACAATGATGATGGTCATTATGATGATGATGATGATAATGATGACGACCATAGTGAGTTTTAAACATGGACATTATGTGTGTAGATATGAACATATGTGTGTAGTTATAAACATTTTACAGTTGTTGGTTTAAATATGGACATTATGACTATAGAAATGAACATATAGTTGTTGGTTTAAATATGGACATTGTGACTATAGAAATGAACATATAGTTGTTGGTTTAAATATGGACATTATGACTATAGAAATGAACATACAGTTGTTGGTTTACATATGGACATTATGACTATAGAAATGAACATATAGTTGTTGGTTTAAATATGGACATTGTGACTATAGAAATGAACATTTTACAGTTGTTGGTTTAAATATGGACATTATGACTATAGAAATGAACATATAGTTATTTGGTTTAAATATGGACATTATGACTATAGAAATGAACATATTATAGTTGTTGGTTTAAATATGGACATTATGACTATAGAAATGAACATATTACAGTTGTTGGTTTAAATATGGACATTATGACTATAGAAATGAACTTATAGTTGTTGGTTTAAATATGGACATTATGACTATAGAAATGAACATATTATAGTTGTTTGGTTTAAATATGGACATTATGACTATAGAAATGAACATATAGTTGTTAGTTTAAATATGGACATTATGACTATAGAAATGAACATATTATAGTTGTTGGTTTACATATGGACATTATGACTGTAGAAATGAACATATAGTTGTTGGTTTAAATATGGACATTATGACTACAGAAATGAACATATTATAGTTGTTGGTTTAAATATGGACATTATGACTATAGAAATGAACATATTATAATTGTTGGTTTAAATATGGACATTATGACTATAGAAATGAACATATAGTTGTTGGTTTAAATATGGACATTATGACTATAGAAATGAACATATAGTTATTGGTTTAAATATGGACATTATGACTATAGAAATGAACATACATATTATAGTTGTTGGTTTAAATATGGACATTATGACTATAGAAATGAACATATTACAGTTGTTGGTTTAAATATGGACATTATGACTATAGAAATGAACATATAGTTGTTGGTTTAAATATGGACATTATGACTATAGAAATGAACATATTATAGTTGTTTGGTTTAAATATGGACATTATGACTATAGAAATGAACATATAGTTGTTAGTTTAAATATGGACATTATGACTATAGAAATGAACATATTATAGTTGTTGGTTTACATATGGACATTATGACTGTAGAAATGAACATATAGTTGTTGGTTTAAATATGGACATTATGACTAGAGAAATGAACATATTATAGTTGTTGGTTTAAATATGGACATTATGACTATAGAAATGAACATATAGTTGTTGGTTTAAATATGGACATTATGACTATAGAAATGAACATATTATAGTTGTTGGTTTAAATATGGACATTATGACTATAGAAATGAACATATAGTTGTTGGTTTAAATATGGACATAATGACTATAGAAATGAACATATTATAGTTGTCGGTTTACATATGGACATTATGACTGTAGAAATGAACATATAGTTGTTGGTTTAAATATGGACATTATGACTTTAGAAATGAACATATTATAGTTGTTGGTTTACATATGGACATTATGACTGTAGAAATGAACATATAGTTGTTGGTTTAAATATGGACATTTGACTATAGAAATGAACATATTATAATTGTTGGTTTAAATATGGACATTATGACTATAGAAATGAACATATTGTTGTTGGTTTACATATGGACATTATGACTGTAGAAATGAACATATTATAGTTGTTGGTTTAAATATGGACATTATGACTAGAGAAATGAACATATTATAGTTGTTGGTTTAAAAATGGACATTATGACTATAGAAATGAACATATTACAGTTGTTGGTTTAAATATGGACATTATGACTTTAGAAATGAACATATAGTTGTTGGTTTAAATATGGACATTATGACTATAGAAATGAACATATTATAGTTGTTGGTTTAAATATGGACATTATGACTATAGAAATGAACATATTATAGTTGTTGGTTTAAATATGGACATTATGACTATAGAAATAACATATAGTTGTTGGTTTAAATATGGACATAATGACTATAGAAATGAACATATTATAGTTGTCGGTTTACATATGGACATTATGACTGTAGAAATGAACATATAGTTGTTGGTTTAAATATGGACATTATGACTATAGAAATGAACATATAGTTGTTGGTTTAAATATGGACATTATGACTATAGAAATGAACAGATTATAGTTGTTGGTTTAAATATGGACATTATGACTATAGAAATGAACATATTACAGTTGTTCGTTTAAATATGGACATTATGACTATAGAAATGAACATATTACAGTTGTTGGTTTAAATATGGACATTATGACTATAGAAATGAACATAATATTGTTGGTTTAAATATGGACATTATGACTATAGAAATGAACATATTACAGTTGTTGGTTTAAATATGGACATTATGACTATAGAAATGAACATAAGTTGTTGGTTTAAATATGGACATTATGACTATAGAAATGAACATATTACAGTTGTTGGTTTAAATATGGACATTATGACTATAGAAATGAACATATAGTTGTTGGTTTACATATGGACATTATGACTATAGAAATGAACATATAGTTGTTGGTTTAAATATGGACATTAAGACTATAGAAATGAACATATAGTTGTTGGTTTAAATATGGACATTGTGACTATAGAAATGAACATATAGTTGTTGGTTTAAATATGGACATTATGACTATAGAAATGAACATATATTTGTTGGTTTAAACATGGACATTATGACTATAGAAATGAACATTTTATAGTTGTTGGTTTAAATATGGACATTATGACTATAGAAATGAACATATTATAGTTGTTGGTTTAAATATGGACATTATGACTATAGAAATGAACATATTATAGTTGTTGGTTTAAATATGGACATTATGACTATAGAAATAAACATATAGTTGTTGGTTTACATATGGGCATTATGACTATAGAAATGAACATATTATAGTTGTTGGTTTACATATTATCAATGGACATTATGATTGTAGATATGAACGTCTTACAGTTGTTGTTTAAAACACTGTCAATGGAAGTAGTAGACATGAACATCTTTCATCCGTTGGTTGATTTAACACCTGTTATTTTGTGTTGGTTAGATTTTCGCTTTGTGAATCTGAGTGTTTTATGTGGTTGTCCTTTTGTTTGTATGCTTGTTTATTAAGGCGCTTGCTAATATGTTTTATGTTTGTTAAGATGTTTGCTTATATGTTTTCTGTCTTTTGTTGTGTTCGTCTGTATACTTATCCTGGTCCTTGTTTGTATGATTTGTCTTGATAACGGCTTGTTTGTATCTTTCTGAAGGTGTTTGCTTGTATGTTTTATGTGTTTGTTGTGGTGTTTGCTTGTATGTTTTATGTGTTTGTTGTGGTGTTTGCTTGTATGTTTTATGTGTTTGTTGTGTGTTTGCTTGTATGTTTTATGTGTTTGTTGTGGTGTTTGCTTGTATGTTTTATGTATTTGTTGTGGTGTTTGCTGGTGTATTATATATTTGTTGAGTGTTTGCTTGTATGTTTTATGTATTTGTTGTGGTGTTTGCTGGTGTATTATATGTTTGTTGAGATGTTTGCTTGTATGTTTTATGTATTTGTTGTGGTGTTTGCTGGTGTATTATATGTTTGTTGAGGTGTTTGCTTGTATTTTTATGTATTTGTTGTGGTGTTTGCTGGTGTATTATATGTTTGTTGAGGTGCTTGCTTGTATGTTTTATGTGTTAGTGTGTTTGTCAATTTATTAAAGTGTTTGCTTGCATTTTCTGTATCTGTCCCTTTGTATATTTGTTTTGTTCTGTCTGTCTCCCTGCGATGCCATCTGATGTAGGAATGAGCCACGTGCAGGCCTCAGACTCCCAGGAGTGACATTAAGAGCAAAAGTCGTCACGGGCGTCAGACACAGTAAAGAGACAAATCAGACAGCCATCGCACTTGGACCCTCACCCCCATAATGAGATCATTAAGTCTGGCCATTTCTTGTCCCTCCTGCAGTCAGTCTGTCCCTGCCTGTCTTGTGGTGGTGTGGGTGATATTCGTCACGTGATGGAGGTGTGGGTGATATTCGTCACGTGATCTATAGAGGTGTGGGTGATATTCGTCACGTGATGGTGGTGTGTGTGATATTCGTCACGTGATGGAGGTGTGAGTGATATTCGTCACGTGATGGAGGTGTGGGTGATATTCGTCACGTGATGGTGGTGTGTGTGATATTCGTCACGTGATGGAGGTGTGAGTGATATTCGTCACGTGATGGAGGTGTGGGTGATATTCGTCACGTGATAGAGGTGTGGGTGATATTCGTCACTTGATGGAGGTGTGGGTGATATTCGTCACTTGATGGAGGTGTGGGTGATATTCGTCACGTGATGGAGGTGTGAGTGATATTCGTCACGTGATGAAGGTGTGGGTGATATTCGTCACTTGATGGAGGTGTGAGTGATATTCGTCACGTGATGGAGGTGTGGGTGATATTCGTCACGTGATGGAGGTGTGGGTGATATTCATCACGTGATGGAGGTGTGGGTGATATTCGTCACGTGGTGTGGGGTATATTCGTCACGTGGTGTGGGTGATATTCGTCACGTGGTGTGGTGGTATATTCGTTCGTTTTATTTCATATTTCACGTGGAACAATGTGCTGTGTGTCTATACATTTAAGGCCTACATGACATTTTGTAATCATATAACACCTAAGAACTAAAGTGAATAGTTAGCTGAAAACTGTTCTCTATAACGAAAACATCAAGTGAATAATGTGATAATCAAAGAGATAAACAGATTGAGAAAAAATATACTCCAGCCAACATTTTCTTCAAGGAAATGGTTGTGTGTGTGTGTGTGTGTGTGTGTGTGTGTGTGTGTGTGTGTGTGTGTGTGTGTTTGTGTGTGTGTGTGTGTTTGTGTTTTGTGTGTGTGTGTGTGCGTGTGCGTGTGTGCGTGTGTGTGCGCGTGTGTGTGTGCGTGTGTGTGTGCGTGTGTATGTGTGTGTGTGTGTGTGCGCGCGCGCGCGCGCGCGTGTGTGTGTCCATGCGTGTGTGTAAGTGTGTGAATATATGTTTGTGTGATGTGTGTGTGTGCGTACGTCAGTGCGTGTGTGTACGCGCACGTGTGTGTGTGTGTTTGTGAGTGTGTTTGAGCGTGTGTGTGTGTGTGTTGTGTGTGTGATCAGAATATGTTAGGCAGATTTTTCAGCTGTTCCTACGTGGATCTTTACCAATTGTAGTCAAAGGTGTGGACCGTTGAGGAGTCGCAGTAAATAAGCTGGGAGCAGGTGCCACAGTCAAGGTCACATAGACAAAGAAAAAAAAACTGCCTAAAATCGGCACAATTTATGGAAGATGCCTACACAGCACTTTCTCAAAAACTTGCAACAACATTTCTAAAATTTGTGTTCACTAGTTTAACTTAAATTTCCTGAGAAGTAAAATTTCTGTAATAATAGTTTTTTCATAAACAGAGAGATTGTTAGAATGGCTTGACTGTGTGAGGCAAATGGGGCGATGTTGCATATGTTGGAGACTGATGTTTGTCCAACATTATTAAAAAAAAAAAAAAAAAAAAAAAAAAAATCCAACAACCCGGACTTCGTGTACACTGCCGTTAGCATCAAGGGTTTGGGGATTATAAGCCCATTTCCATCATGGGTTTTTGGAATTATAAGCCCTTTCACATCATGGGGGTGGGGGATTATAAGCCCATTTATGTCATGGATGTACGGGCTATACGGCCATTTAATCATGAGTTCAGAGACTATAGGCCCATTTACATCATGGATTTAGGGGATTATAAGCCCATTTACATCAAGGATTTAGGGGATTATAAGCCCATTTACATCATGGATTTAGGGGATTATAAGCCCATTTACATCATGGATTTAGGGATCATGAGCCCATGTACATCATGGATTTAGGGGATCATAAGCCCATGTACATCATGGATTTAGGGGATTATAAGCCCATTTACATCATGGATTTAGGGGATTATAAGTCCGTTTACATCATGGATTTGGGGATCATAAGCCCATTTACACCATGGATTTAGGGATTATAAGTCCATTTATATCATGGATTTAGGGGATTATAAGCCCATTTACATCATGTGTTTGGGGATAATAAGACCATTACATCGTGTGTTTGGGGGATTATAAGACCATTACATCGTGTGTTTGGGGGATTATAAGACCATCATTTACGTCATGTGTCTGGGGGATAATAAGACCATTGCATCATGTGTTTGGGGGATAATAAGACCATTACATCATGTGTTTGGGGATTATAAGACCATCATTTACGTCATGTGTCTGGGGGATAATAAGACCATTACATCGTGTGTTTGGGGATTATAAGACCATTACATCGTGTGTTTGGGGGATTATAAGACCATCATTTACGTCATGTGTCTGGGGGATAATAAGACCATTGCATCATGTGTTTGGGGGATAATAAGACCATTACATCATGTGTTTGGGGGATTATAAGACCATTACATCGTGTGTTTGGGGGATTATAAGACCATTACATCATGTGTTTGGGGGATTATAAGACCATCATTTACGTCATGTGTCTGGGGGATTATAAGTATATTCACATCATGGGATTCGGGGATTATAAAGCCCACTATCAACTGTTTCCTCCTCACGATATGTGCTCAAATGAGACACAACCTGCAGGCCTCTGTGATGTGAGACGTTGGAAGGCAAATATTCATGTTCATATTTATATTTACATTAATTTCTTGCCACTGTGGATTTACCATGCGACACTGGGGCTGCTCTCCCCTTTGAGAGCTCGTCGCCAGAGTGCAGCGCCACCCACAGTTTTTACCAGGACTTTAGAAAGGCGAGAAGGCTAATTGGTCTTCCAGTGGGAAGACTTGGGAAGAAGGCTAATTGGTCTTCAAGTGGGAAGACTTGGGAAGAAGGTTGATTGGTCTTCCAGTGGGAAGACTTGGGAAGATGGCTAATTGGTCTTCATGTGGGAAGACTTGGGAAGAAGGCTAACTGGTCTTCCAGTGGGAAGACTTGGGAAGAAGGCTAATTGGTCTTTAAGTGGGAGGACTTGGGATATCAACCTATCTCTCCAGTATTTTACAAACCCATTTACATCAAGGGTGTAGGGGATATAAACCAATTTACATCAAGGGTGTAGGGATATAAACCCATTTACATCAAGGGTGTAGGGGGTATAAACCCATTTACATCAAGGGTGTAGGGATATAAACCCATTTACATCAAGGGTGTAGGGATATAAACCCATTTACATCAAGGGTGTAGGGATATAAGCCCATTTACATCAAGGGTGTAGGGATATAAGCCCATTTGCATCAAGGGTGTAGGGATATAAGCCCATTTACATCAAGGGTGTATAAGCCCATTTGCATCAAGGGTGTAGGGGTTATAAGCCCATTTACATCATGGGTGTAGGGTTATAAGCCCATTTACATCATGGATGTAGGGGTTATAAGCCCATTTACATCATGGGTGTAGGGGCTATGATCCCATTTACATCATGGGTTTAGGGATTATAAGCCCATTTACATCATGGGTTTAGGGATTATAAGCCCATTTACATCATGGGTTTAGGGATTATAAGCCCATTTACATCACTGTGTAGGGGCTATAAGCCCATTTACGTCATGAATTTAGGGGATTATACGCTCATTTACATCACGGATTTAAGGGATTATAAGCCCATTTACGTCCTGGGTTTGGGGGATTATAAGTCCATTTATATCATGGGTTTGTGGGATTATAAGTCCGTTTACTTTATGGGTTTGGGAGATTATAAGCCTATTTACATCATGGGTTTGAGAGATTATCAGCCCATTTATATCATGGATTTAGGGGGATTATAAGTCCATTTGTATCATGGATTTAGGGGGATTATAAGCCCATTTATATCATGGGTTTAGGGGTATTATAAATCCATTTGTATCATGATTTAGGGGGATTATAAGCCCATTTATATCATGGGTTTAGGGGGATTATAAGTCCATTTGTATCATGGGTTTTAGGGGGATTATAAATCCATTTGTATCATGGGTTTAGGGGTATTATAAGTCCATTTGTATCATGATTTAGGGGGATTATAAGCCCATTTATATCATGGGTTTAGGGGGATTATAAGTCCATTTATATCATGGGTTTAGGGGGATTATAAATCCATTTGTATCATGGGTTTAGGGGGATTATAAGCCCATTTATATCATGGGTTTAGGGGGATTATAAGTCCATTTGTATCATGGGTTTAGGGGGATTATAAGCCCATTTATATCATGGGTTAGGGGGATTATCAGCCCATTTGTATCATGGGTTTAGGGGGATTATATGTCCATTTATCTCATGGGTTTAGGGGGATTATCAGCCCATTTCTATCATGGGTTAGGGGGATTATCAGCCCATTTCTATCATGAGTTAGGGGGATTATAAGCCCATTAATCTCATGGGTTTAGGGGGATTATCAGCCCATTTATATCATGTGCAGCGCCAACCATTTGTTGACCAACAGTCTAGAAAGGCAAGGAGTTTAACGGGTTTTCAAGGGGAGGGACCTGCCAAATCAACCTTTCTCTCCAACGTTTTACACCACGGCTGCTGGGCAAATGCCCTGTTCTTAACGATTTTCAACTATTTTGGGATTTTTAGTGTGCGCAGACCAGAAGGCATACAGACAGACGTTTAGCCGATTGACGCTTTATGATTGCGGTCAGTGTAATGGATTATGTTTACATTTCCTTGACAGAGAACTACGGCAATTAAGTTCAGAACTCCATGTTGACTGATTTCCCCACACCATTAACACGACGATGTAGCACAAGACATGACACAGACGACAAACAGAGGAAAAACAAAGAAACAGCTGAACGCATTTTATTTTTTCCAAACCTGATAACAATCCTCCACACCAACCGATCTGGAAGGAACGAAAGAGGGAGGAAGAGAGAGAGAGAGAGAGAGAGAGAGAGAGAGAGAGAGAGAGAGAGAGAGAGGAGAGAGAGCGACAGAGAGAGAGAGAGAGAGAGAGAGAGAGAGAGAGAGAGGGAGAGAGAGAGATTTATATCTTCAAGAATTGTCACTTTCAATGCTTTCCTCAGTTTATATTTGATCGGTGTAACAGTCAACAGATCTTTCTTTAGCTGACCTAGTCTAACATTTAATGACGGAACATAGAAATCAGTACTTGACTATCATCAAGCTTAATCAATGTATTAAAGTATCAAACAAGTCGTAAAAAATGTTTATATACACATATATAGTTCCACTCTTCCATCTGCTGGTCAAGCATTTAGTCTCTCTGTACAGTCAATGGCCAGTCAATTAACACAATCATCAATTGATCAATAATTGGTCAGTTAATCAACTGACTTGCGAAATAATCACTTCGCTTTATCAAATCGATTCAAACCAATACTTAGTACATTTATTGTACTGTGGCAAACGATCAATCAGTCGATCAATCATCTGCCATTTAATCATTCAATTAATCATACAAACCACATCAATTAATCATACAAACCACATCAATTAATCATGCAAACCACATCAGTTAATCATACAAACCACATCAATTAATCATACAAACCACATCAGTTAAACAATCAACCATTTCATTACCAGTTAGTCACCTAATAATATTGCTCATCTGTAAACCAAACTGGTCAACCAATCACCGAACAATTTGATCAGTTTCATATGAAACATTCTCTCGATCAAGTACTCATCAGCAACCAATCAATGGATGAATCGATCAAGAGACAGAGAGAGGGAGAGAGAGGGAGAGAGAGAGAGAGAGAAAGAGAGAGAGAGACAGACAGACAGACAGACAAAGAGACAGAGATATAGACAGAGAGACAGAGAAAAGACAAGAGAGAGACAGAGAGAGAGAGAGAGAGCGAAAGAGAGAGGAGAAGATGGATAGCTAGCTAGCTAGCTAGCTAGCTAGCTAGAGAGAGAGAGAGAGAGAGAGAGAGAGAGAGAGAGAGAGAAGAGAGAGAGAGACAGACAGACAGACAGAAAGAGACAGAGATATAGACGAGAGAAGAAAAGAACAGAGAGAGAAGAGAGGAGAGAGAGCGAAGAGGGAGAAGATGGATAGTAGTAGTAGCTAGCTAGGAGGAGAGAGAGAGAAGAGAAGAGAGAGGAGACAGAGAGAGAGAGAAGATAAAAGATCAGAATCAAGAATAGAAACAAGAAATTTTATGCAGTAAGGCAAAGCCCCAAGTCGAAGAAGATGTGAACACATTACAAACAAACACAAACACAAAAAATAATACATAGTCGTTCTGGATAATGCAAACTTCAAATTTTTGGAATAAATACAATTGGTCACACAGTCATACTTAATAATACAATAGGAACAAAAAATGGGTTAACAGATACCATCACTAGAATTTCGCTTTAGGAGCCCTTGAGTCCATCTATCTTAGAAGAATGGAAAAGAAGGTCAATCCATCGTGGCTGACGAGGGCCATCGGCAAATACTTTCTTCTCCCCTCCCTTCCGGTAAACGATTCAGGTCCTTTAAGGCCAGGACAAGCCGGTTAAGCAACAGCTTCTATGTGAAGGCGGCCCGTGACACTGTCCCTACTTGTTCACGTGAGATGTGCCGGGGCTTTGGAGTTAAGGATGAGCAGAGGAGAGAGCGTGCAGATGTGTACAATTGACTTATGTTGGAGCAAACATTGTGTGCATAGCATTGTGGGGTTGTATGTGAGAGAGGGTATAGAGAGGGTGTGTGGGTGCGTGCGTGTGCATGTGTATGTGTGTGTATTGACTCCGTGCACGTGCGGGTGTGGGTGTGTGTGTGTGTGTGTGTGGGTGGGTGTGTGGGTGGATGGGGGGTCGGCTGTTGCTTGTATATGTGTTTCTGTGGGTTGACTTAAAAAGTTTAACCTTGTCCTCTTAGTCTACATACTCATTTTATTGTTTTTACTTTAATTTGATTTTAATGTGCATATTGAATTGCATCTTTAATCAAATTTTTCTATACCTTCCAAAGTTGTTTTTCAATGAGTATTGCCCTTTTTGTCCATTGTTAAAAGTCCTAACCAAGTCATCTGACTTATGATGTGCTTTTTTAACTGTACATTTTTAGAATTAGTCATAATCTTTGATATTGTGTTCGACAACGAGGGAGGGGGAGAGAGATGAGGGGAGGGAGAGGGTGAGAGAGGGATGAGAGAGAGAGAGAGAGAGAGAGAGTAAGAGTATGTGTGTACATTTTGTTTATGCGTTCTTGTTCCTGTGTGTATTTTAATTCCCATTGTGATGTTCTGGGCTAAATAGAATATTGTATCTTGTATCTTGTATTTTTAGCCAGGCAGGTTTGACCAGAGTCCACCACTATCAGTGCTTTGTAACTGCTACGATCTTTCGGGAGGGACGGAATGTAGGAAGTGACTGATACTGGCACAGAGTAGGCCTAGTCGAATCTAGGTCAATCTGTAAGCCTATACTTCAATGTGTGCCTGTGGCCCACCACTGGATGGGTGAGGGTGGTGTGGAGAGGGGAAGGGAAAGACAGATGCGCGCTGTTAAATTAATTAGCTGGCAGGGCTAATGTGGCTTGGATATGGGCGCCTTGGCGTGAGAGTGTGTGTGTGTTGTGTGCGTGTGTTTCTTCGATTCCGTGGATGACCCACGAATTTGTCTTTTATGATGTTGAACATTGTAATTGTTGTGATGCGTGAGTGTGATTGTATGCATAGCCAAAACATTTTCCACGTGTCTGAGCACTGGGCTAAAATAAAATCTTGTTCTTGTTCTTCTCTTGTTTAACCTTGTACTCATTTTATTGTATTTAACTCATTTTGATTTTAATGTGCATATCGCGTTGCATCTTTAATCAAATTTTTTCTATACCTACCAAAGTTGTTTTTCAATGAGTATTGCCCTTTTTGTCCATTGTTAAAAGTCCTGACCAAGGCATCTGACTCTTATGATGTGCTTTTTTAACCGTACATATTTAGATTTAGTCATTATCTTTGATATTGTTTCGACAAAGAGGGAGGGGGAGAGAGATGAGGGGAGGAAGAGGGTGAGAGAGGGGTGAAAGAGAGAGTGAGAGAGAGTAAGAGTATGTGTGTACATGTGTTTATGCGTTCTTGTGCCTATATGTATTTAAATGCGAATGCCAAAACAATTTCCCATTGTGATGCTTTGGGCTAAATAAAATTCTTGTATCTGGTATCTTGTATCTTGAAAACTCTCTTCTCTATAAGAACTGTATAGACTTTCTTGCCAGATTCCTAATTGTACGCTCATTTTTGAAGCCGTGAGCATTAATAATCTGAAATCATTTGGATTATGGTAATAATTTAACTGATTTAACTGGCGTCTCAGATCTTCAAGAGCTGGACAACACAGAATAAAGTGATTTTCATATTTTCATATTCAGTAACGCTTTTACGTGTGCATAATGCAGACATACATATATATATGGGAGAGAGAGAGAGAGAGAGAGAGAGAGAGAGAGGAGAGAGAGAGAGAGAGAGAGAGAGTAGAGAGTTTTTATTAAAATATCATGCAGAGTAGCTATGGACTACTGGCTAGGACAAAAACGGGACTGAATGATTGAATAAAACGATGTTTAATGAACCACTCCTTATCTTCATTTCTAGTCTCATCTCGGGGAAATGTTGCAATTAAGAAAGAAATAATGAGCGAAATACAAATAGAAAGACAGAAAGAGAGAGAAAAAAAGAAAGATTAGAAGATTAACACCTGCTCCCCCCCCCCCCACACACACACATTCATGTACTCACCTACACATCACAGGGAACATCTCACTCTCATCTGCTTCCCCCCCCCCCCCCCCCCATCCGTTAACCACTGACGATAGTGATGAAGCAGTACACTTACCTGTGAGTCCAGATCCAGAAAACCAGAAAACACCTGTGAGTGAAGACGGCAGATGGAATTAGGTATCTGAAATGTCCGCTTACTGCTTGGTTGACGATTGTGTGTAACGTCACCGCACTGCTCTGATGACGTCATGTCTATTTGACTTAAACGTCCAACTCCGTATTGCTGAATTGGTGTTAATATGTGCTTTGAAAACCCAACCTCTCTCTCTCTCTCTCTCTCTCTCTCTCTCTCTCTCTCTCTCTCTCTCTCTCTCTCTCTCTCTCTCTCTCTCTCTCCATTTATCTTTGTAATGTCGGTATGTTTAATACCGTTGCCATTTCTCCTGTAATTACTATGATTTTAAAATGAACAAACACCAAAACGCCGATCTGTCACAAGTGGGTCACTTGCACATGTCAATATTTCTCCCCATTTATTCAGGTGAATATATTTCTCCCCATTTATACAGGTGAATATTTCTCCCCATTCATACAGGTGAATATTTTCCCTGTGTAGACACGTTGAAATTTCTCCTTGTTTATACGACCTAATATTCCCCCTCCCCTATCATGAAAGCTAATATATCTCCCCGTTTATACAAGTGAACATTTCTCCCCATTTATACAAGTGAATATTTCTCCCCATTTATACAAGTGAATATTTATCCCCATTTATACAAGTTAATGTTTCTCCATATTCATACAAGTGAATATTTCTTCCTATTTTCCCCCGTATATACATATTTTCTCTTCTGTATTATGTAATACTGGTATCCTTTACATTCCAAACACTACTCTTCATAGTTCTCATTTCCGCTCTGATATCATATTTACTCAAAAACACATTATGATGTCATCTTAGTCAGTTTGTTCCTTTTCTCTCACATGAAGACAGCAGCAGGGAAGTTTCAGTCTTTTTCTCAATTTTTTTGTATCTAGTGTTTGTTTGTTTGCAATCTTACGCTTGACAAAAGCCAGTTGGCCGAAAATTTGCGCCTGTCTTGTTTTGTTGTATTAAATACGCGTTCATATTCTTCTTTCGTGTTTTTTTTCTTTCTGGTTCCTGTTTGCTTGAACGCGGGCAGTCACACTTGTTTTGGATTTCGTTTTACACCTAGTCACGACAGGAAAGCTAGAGGAGAAAAAGAGCACCAGGAAGACCCAGGAAGAAAATACTGGATGAACTTGCGGACTGGATCAAGACAGAAAGGGTAGGAGACGTATTTGTAGTGACAAAAGAGAGATTCGTGTGGAGGGCCGTGATCGCCAAAGCCATGCGGAAAGGTACATGATGATGATGATGATGATGATGATGATGATGATTTCTCCACCTTTAAACAAGTTATTAAATCTCCCTATTTATACAAGTGCTTATTTCTCCCATTTATACAAGTTAACATTTTCTATTTCATATAAGTCAATATTTCTCTCCATTTATACAAATTAATATTTCTCCTCATATGTTAATACTTTTTCTCATTTATACAAGTACACTGTGAAATGGCTGTGTTGATAGCGCTGCACTGGTTGGACCAGATCACAACGTGACTGGAACACGGCTTTTCACAACGTGACTGGAACAGGGCTTTCACACGTGACTGGAACACGGCTTTTCACAACGTGACTGGAACACGGCTTTTCACAACGTGACTGGAACACGGCTTTTCACAACGTGACTGGAACACGGCTTTTAATTAATAAAGATCAGGAGCTGTGGACTTCGAGCACGCCCACTGCACGCTGGCTGACGTGAACAACAATGACGGTTGGCTGTACGTCTCGCCACTTGCGTCATCACATCATTTGACGCCATTTGCTTCCGACTGCCGCCATGCAGGTGCTAACTGACCTATTAGTTTGTCTGATGTTCCGTGTGCAGGAGCCTTGATAGGCGGGGGAGACAATCAAAAAGAAAAACATGGAGCCGTGCAGATTGTCGTCTGCTGTCAGGGCATGGTCATTAACTCCTCGCTCAGTTCTCAGATTGCTGAGTTCACCCTGGGTGATTTTGCTTTGTTTTGTTCTTATTTTGCATTCATGATTAAATGTTACCAGAAAAATCTTTATCGACAATTCGAAGGACGAAAATATTTCGTATCTGCCGTGTGTGTGTGTGTGTGTGTGTGTGTGTGTGTGTGTGTGTGTGTGTGTGTGTGTGTGTGTGTGTGTGTGTGTGTGTGTGTGTGTGTTGTGTGTGTGTGTGTGTGTGTGTGTGTGTGTTTTGTGTGTGTGTGTTTGTGTTTGTTTGTGCGTGTGAGAGTGCGTGTGTATGTGTGTGTGCGCGCGCGTGCGTGTATGAGTGTGTTGTATGTATGTGTATGTGATTGTGTGAATGTGCGTGTATGCATGTAAAAATATGTGTTGGTATAACATTTTTTAAATCTAATTGTCCACATATTGTTCGTCTTACAAATTTGTCACAGTTCCTGTCAAAAGGCATTATGAATCTCCAAATGTGAATTCGCTAGATCAGCTTTAAGATCATACTGACCAGATCTAAAGTCATCTTAGGAAGGACTGAAGAGCGCACTGTGGTCAGACCTTCGTCAACGTGACCACACACACAGTCATACTGACCACATACAGTCACACTGACCACACACACAGTCATACGTACCACACAACCACACACACAGTCATACTGACCACACGCACAGTCATACTGACCACACACACAGTCATACTGACTACACAACACAGTCATACTGACCACACAGTCACACTGACCACACATAGTCACACTGACCACACATAGTCACACTGACCACACATAGTCTACATGAACCATCTACACACACAGTCATACTGACCACACACAGTCATACTGACCATCACAGTCACACTGACCACACACAGTCATACTGACATGCACAGTCACACTGACCACACACAGTCATACTGACAACACACAGTCACACTGACCACACACAGTCATACTGACCACACACAGTCACACTGACCACACACAGTCACACTGACCACACACAGTCACACTGGACCACACACAGTCACACTGACCAAACACAGTCACTACTGGCCACACACACAGTCACACTGACCAAACACAGCCACACTGACCACACACACAGCCACACTGCACCACACACAGCCACACTGACCACACACACAGTCACACTGACCCCACATCACACACACACAATCACACTGACCACACACACAGTCACAATGACCACACATACAGTCATACTGACCACACACAATCACACTGACCACACACACTAGTCATACTGACCACACTACAGTCATACTGACCACACACACAGTCACACTGACCACACAACATAGTCACATTACGACCACACATTCAGTCATCACTGACCACACAACAGTCACACTGACCACACACACAGTCACACTGACCACACATTCAGCTCACACATCATAATCCACACATACAGTCAACTGACCACACACACAGTCACACTGACCACACTACATTAGCATACTGACCACACACAGTCATACTGACCACACACACAGTCATCACTGACCACACACACAGTCACATTGACCACACATTACATAGTCATACTGACCACACACAGTCATACTGACCACACACACAGTCATATTGACCAACACACAGTCACATTGACCACACATTCAGTCATTGACCACACATTACAGTCATACTGACCACACACACAGTCACATGACCACACAAAAGTCACACTGACCACACATTACAGTCATACTGACCACAATTACATCATATGACCACACACACAGTCACACTGACCACACAACAGTCACACTGACCTACACATACAGTCATACTGACCGCCACAAATTTACACTGACCACACACACAGTCAACTGACCACACACAGTCACACTGACACACACACAGTCACACTGACACACACACTCACACACAACACAGTCACACTGGCACACAGTCATGACCACACAGTCAACTGACCACACACAGTCACACTGACCACACACACAGTCACACTGACCACACACACTTCACACTGACCACACACAGTCATACTGGCCACACACAGTCATACTGACCACACACAGCACACTGACCACACACAGTCACACTGACCACAACACAGTCACACTGACCACACACACAGTCATACTACACAACAGTCATACTGACCACACACAGTCACACTGACCACACACAGTCACACTGACCACACACAGTCACACTGACCACACACAGTCACACTGACACACACACAGTCACACTGACCACACACACAGTCACACTGACCACACATACAGTCATACTGACACACATTACACAGTCATACTGACCACATACACAGTCAACTGACCACACACAGTCACACTGACCACACATACAGTCAACTGACACATCACAAGTCACTACTGACCACATACACAGTCACACTGACCACACAACACAGTCACACTGACCACACACACAGTCATACTGACCACACACAGAGCTACTACTGACGCAACACACACAGTCACACTGACACACACAGTCATACTGACACACACAGTCACACTGACCACACACAGTCAACTGACCACACTACACATCACTACACACACAGTCACACTGACTACGCACACACAGTCACACTGACTACATACACAGTCACACTGACTACGTACACACAGTCACACTGACCACACACAGTCACACTGACCACACACAGTCACACTGACTACACACAGTCATATTGACCACACACAGTCATACTGGACACACACAGTCACACTGACTACACACAGTCACACTGACCACACACAGTCATAATGACCACACACATCATATTGACCACACACAGTCACACTGACCACACACAGTCACACTGACCACACACAGTCACACTGACCACACACAGTCACACTGACCACACACAGTCACACTGACCACACACACAGTCACACTGACCACGCACAGTCACACTGACTACACACAGTCATATTGACCACACACAGTCACACTGACAACACACACACATCACACTGACCACACACACAGTCACACTGACTACACACAGTCATATTGACCACACACAGTCACACTGACCACACACAGTCACACTGACTACACACAGTCACACTGACCACACACAGTCACACTGACCACACACACAGTCATACTGACCACACACAGTCACACTGACCACACACACAGTCATACTGACCACACACACAGTCACACTGACTACACACAGTCACACTGACCACACACACAGTCACACTGACCACACACAGTCACACTGACCACACACACAGTCACACTGACCACACACACAGTCACACTGACTACACACACAGTCACACTGACCACACACAGTCATACTGACCATACACAGTCACACTGACCACACACACAGTCACACTGACCACATACAGTCACACTGACCACACACACAGTCATTCTGACCACACACAGTGATACTGACCACATACAGTCATACTGACCACACACAGTCACACTGACCACACACACAGTCATACTGACCACACACTGTCACACTGACAACACACACAGCCATACATACCACACAACCACACACACAGTCATACTGACCACACGCACAGTCATGCTGACCACACACACAGTCATACTGACTGCACAACACAGTCATACTGACCACACACAGTCACACTGACTGCACAACACAGTCATACTGACCACACACAGTCACACTGACCACACACACAGTCACACTGACCACACACAGTCATACTGACCATACACAGTCACACTGACCACACACACAGTCACACTGACCACATACAGTCATACTGACTACACACACAGTCACACTGACTACACACACAGTCACACTGACCACACACAGTCACATTGACCACACACACAGTCACACTGACTACACACAGTCACACTGACCACACACACAGTCACATTGACACACACACTGTCACACTGACCACACACACAGTCACACTGACTACACACAGTCACACTGACCACACATACAGTCACATTGACCACACACACAGTCACACTGACCACACATACAGTCATACTGACCATAACACAGTCACAATGACCACACACACAGTCACACTGACCACACACACAGTCACATTGACCACACACACAGTCACACTGACAATACACACAGTCACACTGACTACACACAGTCATACTGACCACACACAGTCACACTGACCACACACAGTCATACTGACCACACACAGTCATACTGACCACACACAGTCATACTGACCACACACAGTCACACTGACCACACACAGTCACACTGACTACATACAGTCACACTGACCACACACAGTCATACTGACCACACACAGTCATACTGACTACACACAGTCACACTGACCACACACAGTCATACTGACCACACACACAGTCATACTGACTGCACACAGTCATACTGACCACACACAATCACACTGGCCACACACAGTCATACTGACCACACACAGTCATACTGACCACACACAGTCATACTGACCACACACAGTCATACTGACCCACACAGTCATACTGACAACACACAGTCATACTGACCACACACAGTCACACTGACCACACACAGTCATACTGACCACACACAGTCATACTGACCACACACAGTCCTACTGACCACACACAGTCATACTGACCACACACAGTTATACTGACCACACACAGTCACACTGACCACACACAGTCATACTGACCACACACACAGTCACACTGACCACACATAGTCACACTGACCACACACAGTCACACTGACCACATACACAGTCATACTGACCACACAACCACACAACACAGTGATACTGACCACACAACACAGTCATACTGACCACACACACATAGTCATACTGACCACACACACAGTCATACTGACCACACACACAGTCTTACTGACCACACAACACAGTCATACTGACCACACACAGTCATACTGACCACACACAGTCATACTGACCACACACACAGTCATACTGACCACACATATAGTCATACTGACCACACACACAGAGTCATACTGACCACACAACACAGTCATACTGACCACACATACAGTCATACTGACCACACAACACAGTCATACTGACCACACACAGTCATACTGACCACACATACAGTCATACTGACCACACATACAGTCATACTGACCACACATACTGTTTCGTTCTTTCTACAGCCAACTCGGAAGACAGGGCAATGCTTCTTCGTCTTTACTCGTCGCTGTCTGATTCTCAACTGACTACAGTATATATACATTTCACAGTGAACAGCAATCAGTTATCATTTAAACGAATATCATGCCGTGCTGTTATCCGCACGCTGTTTACTGTTAACACACGTCACATCTCCCTTTCTTTAAGGAAACAAAATCAATCATTTTTCCTATCTTCAGTCCATACGAAATAAATGTGTTTCCCACCTTTATCAGAACATTAACTTAACAAACATTCATTCTTTCGCACAGGGCCCAATCATTCATTCACCTCATTTTATCTCTGATCATCATACTATCCATCATCATCATGTCCATATTTCGCAATGCTTTCAGTTTATCTGATTATGGTAGTCTTTAGTTTCATTCATATTTCAGGAAATCTGGCCTTTTGCTTTGTCTTCCAGATCTTGTTCTGTAAGGAGAACTAACTGGTTCGGGTTGTCCTGTCCTTGTTTGTTTGATAACTTCATCTGGCTCCTTGATGCTGGTTGTCTCAGACATTTTGATGACTGGTGACTGATCAGATGAGTTCTCACGGACAGATGATGCTGGCGTCCTGACATCTGTTCCAGTTCCAGTTTTCTTGTTATCTTCCAGCATCTGTTTTGACGGAATGATGATTTGCTGTTGCTTGCCCGATGTGTCACTTTCTTGATGTCTTCCAGAAACCATCCTTCTCTGGACAAGTCGTTGAGGGTTGATTGTCTGCTGAAGCTCCGTTTCTGTTGTGTCTCGTAGCTGACGACGATTCCTTCTGTACTGACGTCCGTCCTCTGTGCGAATGTTGTATGACCGGATGTTCACCTGTTGGTCTACTTTGGCGCTGATCCACTTTTTGGATCCTGGAGGTTGGAATTTCACAATCTGTCCCGGACTCAGTTCTGTCAGCTCTACTGCGCTTCTGTTGTAGTAGTGCGCTTGCTTCAGTTTCCTTTTCTCAAGTTCTTTCTTGATTGGTACAACTGTAGGTAGGAGTAATGTCTTTGACGTCGGCACTTGTGTTCGTGTTCTTCTGCCGAACAGTCTCTGAGCAGGCGAACTGTTTACAGTCTCTGTCGGGATGTTTCTCAGCTCAAGTAAAGCGAGGAAGGGATCTTGATTGTTGTGTTCTGCTTTCTTCATGCACGTCTTTGCAGCCTTCACCGCGCTCTCTGCTTTTCCATTGGACTGAGGGTAGTGTGGTGAGCTTGTTACGTGTTCAAACCCATATGTTTTCCTGAACTTTCCAAACTGGTTTGATGTGAATTGAGTTCCACAGTCTGTTGTCAGGCGTTCTGGTATTCCGTGTCTTGCCAAGTGTCTCTTCAGACAGATGATGACCTCTTTGGATTCTCTTGTTAGTAACCGATCAATCTCAAAGAAATCAGAGTAGTGATCGACCGTGACCAGGTATTCATTGCCATTATGTTCAAAGATGTCACAAGCGATGTGTTGCCAGGGCAGGTCAGGGATCTCTGTACTGATAAGTGGTTCCTTCTGCTGACCACGTTGGTATGTGTTACAGGCGCTGCATGTTTTGACAAAATCTTCAATGTCCATGTTCATCCTGGGCCAGTAGACTACCTCACGTGCTCTTCTTATGCAGCTCTGAATTCCTGAGTGGCTTGAATGAAGTTTCTCAAGGATGTCTGCTCTTTCGCTTTCAGGTACAATTACTCTGTGGCTTTTGAAAACAAGTCCGTTGTGGACTGACAGTTCCTCCCTGAAAGGAAAGTATTGTTGTAACTGTAATGAAAGTTGTTGTTTCTCCTCTGGCCAGCCTTGTAGAATGACAGCTTTCATGGTTTTCATGGTTGCATCTTCCTGAGTTGCTTGCTGCAGACTGTTCAGTCTCTCTTGGCTGATGGCCAGTTCTTGCAATGAGTCTGTTTTCTCCAGGTCTGTGAGGAAAACGGCTTCCTTGTGGGTGACTTGCTGTTCCGCTTTTCCACAGACTGCTCTGCTGAGGGTGTCAGCCAGGTGCATCTCAGATCCACGCTTGTACACTACCGTGTACCTGAACTTCTAAGTTCTGAGTAGCATCCTCTGAATCCTCTTAGGTGCTGAGAGCAGGCTCTTCTTGTGAATGGTCTCTAGTGGTTTGTGGTCGGTCTCCACCAGGATGTCTCTTCCATAGACGTATCTCTCAAACCTTTCCAGACCGAAGAGTATTGCCAACATCTCCTTTTCTATTTGAGCATAGTTTTTTTCTGTCTCGGTCAAGGCTCGTGATGCGTACTGAATCGGTTGACCATCCTGCATGAGACAAGCTCCAAGTCCAAACTGTGAAGCATCACACTGAAGGGTGGTTGTACGCTTTCCTGAAGAGTCAAAGTAGCGAAGTACCGGTGGCTCAGAGAGTATCTTCTTCACTTTCTTCAGGGCTTCTCCGTGGACGTCTTCATCTACCCTGTCCATGAACAACTTTGTTTCTCAAACTGCCAGATCTTGCTACTATCATCTCCATCGTATAAGCCTGATCAGGAAGTATCTCTCTGTCGAAACAACTGCAAAACTCGTTCTCTCCTTCATAATGTCTCGCATTGACTATTGCAATTCACTCCTGTCTGGTCTTCCTGCCTCCACCATTCACATCCTACAGCGCATTCAAAACAATGCTGTACGCCTTGTACTCAAAAAGAAAAAAGCTGACCACATATCTCCTCTCCTGGCACAACTTCACTGGCTCCCTGTATCAAAGCGCATACAGTACAAACTAGACACCATGTGCTACAAAAGCCTCAATAACGCAGCCCCGATTACCTGTCAAGCCTACTTGAGATCTATGTTCCCTCATGTACCCTCCGCTCTGCCTCCGATCCTCTGACTTTTCGCTTTCCACGCACTAAGCTCAATACCTATGGTCCACGAGCCTTCTCTGTTTCTGGTCCACTCTCCTGGAACAAACTTCCTCTCTCAGTCCGTCAGCAACCTACTTTTGCCTCCTTCAAGTCCGCTCTCAAAACTCACCTTTTCTCCTCTGCATAAAATCCTAACCTCACTCAACCCCCCTCTGCAGCCTGTCTCCGCTCGGAGGGGAATCACTTTGTTTTAATATATAATTGTATATGATGTGCTCTTTGTGGTTTTCCATTGGTTTTATTCTTGCTTTTATTGCTTTTATTCTTTTCTCCCCATTTGTGGCCATGCATGTGTGTGTGTGTGTATGTGTGTGTGTGTGTGTGTGTGTGTGTGTGTGTGTGTGTGTGTGTGTGTGTGTGTGTGCGTGTGTGTGTGCGTGCGTGCGTGTGTGGGCGTGTGTGTCTTTTCGGCGCTTGGATTTGATTTTGTCGAGATTTGCGCTATATAAATATTGTAATTATTATGTATGCATGTGCGTACGTACGTATGTATGTATGTATGTATGTATGTATGTATGTATGTATGTATGTATGTATGTATGTATGTATGTATGTATACGCTTAGATTTATGTATGTATGTATGTATGCATGTATACGCTCAGCTTAGATTTATGGATGTAAGTATGTATGCATGTATGTATGCATGTATACGCTCATATGTATGTAGGTATGTATGCATGTATACGCTCAGCGCTTAGATTTGATTTTATCAAGATTTTGCGCTATATAAATAAAATATATTATTATTATATTATTATTATTATTATCTGAAGTGGACGTCTTTTTTTACCAGTTCTCTGAGTGATGCTGCTGCCTCAGACAGGTTTGGCGCAAATTTCTGAAGGTATCCGACTACACCGAGTAGTCTCTGCACAGCTGCTTTGTCTTCTGGCACTGGGAGTTGTTGGACAGCGTCCAATTTCTTTGGGTCGGCTTTCAAGCCTTCTCTTGAGAAGATGTGTCCCAAATATGATATCTCTGTTCGTTTCATCTCAACCTTCTCCTTGTTGAGTTTGATTCCAGTCTCTCGGCATCGTTGTAGCAAACGGTTCAGGTTGGTATCATGAACTTGTGCTCCTGCTTCGTCGGTTGGTCCTCTGCCAAAAACAAAGATGTCATCATGAACCGTCACCACGCTGGCAGTCCTGCCAGAGCGATGTCAATCCTCCTCTGGAATTCTTCTGGGGCTGGTGAAATACCAAAGGGCATTCGTTTCCATCGGTATTTGCCAAAAGGCGTCTCAAATGTTGTCAGGTAGCTGCTGTCTTCGTTCAGTTCAACGTGCCAAAACCTGTTTTTCGCGTCCAGGTGTGTGAAGTATTTTGCATCTTTGAGGAGAGGCAGTACGTCATCAATGGTTGGCATGGGGTACTCGTTTCTCCTGAGGGCTTTGTTCAGTGGCTTAGGATCGATGCACAGTCTGACTTTCCCATTGCTCTTTGTTGTTACGACCAAACTGCTTATCCACTCCGTTGGCGTGTCTACTTTAGTGACCACGTCCAGTTTTTTCAACCTCTTCAGCTCGTCCTTCACTTTCTCTTGCACTGCTATCGGCCACTTTCTGCAAGGCATCTTCACTGGAGCAATAGTGGGGTCTGTTTCTAGGTGTAATTTCCCTTCTAGTTTTCCTTTTCCTTCAAAGACATTGTTGTACTTTGTGAGCATATCTTTTGCATTTTCCTCCTCTTTCTGATTCGCCGCTATCGTTGCAATGTTCTCTTCATTGATCGTCAACAATTGCATGTGCTGTACAGCTTTCAGTCCCAGTACTGGCTTACAGTCCGTTCTGGTGATCGCGAAATTGACTTTGTATTTCCTTCTGTTCTTGGGGTTTTTCACTCGCAGCACTATCTCCCCCACAGGCTTCATTTCTGTTCCGTTGAACATCACCAGCTTCTTCTTCGTCTCTTGCAGGTCAGACTTTCTTTCATCTCCTGTGACTTCTCTGTACAGGCTCTCAGACATCACGTTTGTTGTTGCACCTGTGTCAAGAAGAAAAGTTACCGGCATCTCATTTATCAGCATTTTTGCTCGTATGTTTCTCTCCTTTTTTCTGGTTTTGTCTTCGATCCCGAGGATTTCATTATCGCTTTCAGTGTCAGTCTCCTCTTCTTCGAAGTGCCGAACTCTTGTTTTCTTTTGATTTTTCTTGGGTGTTCTGCAGCATGAAGCAAAGTGATTATTTCCTCCACAAGCTTTGCATTTTCTTCCAAATGCTGGACATTTCTCTTTTGCTCTTGGGTGCTTTCCACCACAATATCCGCATTTCTCTCTGTACTCTGGTTTGTTTCCTTTGCTATACTGCTTTGCTGTCTTCTTTTCTTTGAAAGCTTGGACTTCCTGTGTGTCCTGCGTTTTTCTCATCATTTGGACGGTTTGATGTTGACTTGATTCATGCGCTCTGCACATATCAATACATGCAGACAATGTCAGCTGTCGCACTTCCAGTAATTTTGATCGCAGAGTCTCGTCATGTACACCCAGTACGATTTGATCTCTCAACAGTCTGTCTTCCAGTGTACCATAGTTACAGGTCTTGATTAGTCTCCGCAGTTCTGCTACAAACTGTTCGATAGATTCTCCTGCTGCTTGATGTCTGCAGTTGAATCTGAATGCTTCGTAAATTTCATTGGTTGAACCCACACAGTATTCTTCGAATTTCTGGAGAACAGTGTCAATGTCATTTCTTTCCGCTTCATTAGCAAATGCCAATCCTTCATAGATGTCCATAGCATCCAGCCCGATGCAAGAAAGAAAAACTGCTGTTCTGTATGTTGAGTCTTCTTCTGTCTGTGTTGTCACAATTTCATAGCTGTCCCAAAGCCTCTTGAATTTCCTCCAGCTACTCTGCAGGTTTCCTTCATTCACATCAAGTTTAGGAGGCATGTCGTCGACTGGCTCTTCTCTCTTCTTGTTCATCTTCCATGGTTGAACTTTAGTCTTCAGTATTCTGGATTTTTGTTGGAGTTCGTAATCACGATTCTGACACCATGTTTCGTTCTTTCTACAGCCAACTCGGAAGACAGGGCAATGCTTCTTCGTCTTTACTCGTCGCTGTCTGATTCTCAACTGACTACAGTATATATACATTTCACAGTGAACAGCAATCAGTTATCATTTAAACGAATATCATGCCGTGCTGTTATCCGCACGCTGTTTACTGTTAACACACGTCACACATACAGTCATACTGACCACACACACAATCATACTGACCACACATACAGTCATACTGACCACACATACAGTCATACTGACCACACACACAATCATACTGACCACACATACAGTCACATTGACCACACACACAGTCATACTGACCACACACAGTCATACTGACCACACACACAGTCATACTGACCACACACACAATCATACTGACCACACATACAGTCACACTGACCACACATACAGTCATACTGACCACACACACAGTCACACTGATCACACATAGTCACACTACCACACATACAGTCACACTGACCACACACACAGTCATACTGACCACACACACAGTCATACTGACCACACATACAGTCACACTGACCACACATAGTCATACTGACCACACACACAGTCACACTAACCACACACAGTCACACTGACCACACATAGTGGCACAATAAAGTATTTAAAGACATCATAGAAGGCACACATAGTGGCACAATAAAGTATTTAAAGACATCATAGAAGGCACACATAGTGGCACAATAAAGTATTTAAAGACATCATAGAAGGCACACATAGTGGCACAATAAAGTATTTAAAGACATCGTACAAGGCACACATAGTGGCACAATAAAGTATTTAAACACATCGTACAAGGCACACATAGTGGCACAATAAAGTATTTAAACACATCGTACAAGGCCCACATAGTGGCACAATAAAGTATTTAAAACACATCGTACAAACAGTCAGTACTGCCAGGGGAAAAACATGCCACCAGAAACACCAGTAACATTCTATACGACAGGAGGCAGCAAACTGTGGCCTGGAAAAGCTGTGACATCTAAAATGTGGAAATGGGGTCTGCTGGATCGAGCGGACGACTGTGAGTGCGCGGCAGATCAACCAGGAAAACATCATCAAGAGTGGCAGGAGACTGGATACAATACTCTACTCCCATTCAGCAAAACGAATGATTCTAATCGAACTCACTGTGTTGTATGAGATAGTAAAATGGGTGGAGCCCACATTGACGAGAAAAATATGCCAGTGCAGCCAGCAACTTGAGGAAATCCAGCTTTCAAGCTAAAGTCCTCGCCATAGAGGTTAGAGCCAAGGTGCTGACAGGCACATCTGCCCATGACGTCACCAAACAACATTGGTTTCTGGAAGGAAGTGGACCAGAGCTTTAGGCAATGGCAGACGTGGATGAAAATAGTTCCAGTTGGATCTGTTCAAGGAAGAACACAAGTGAACTTCAAAAGACTTAAGATTTCCCGACATACTGCAGATGTCTGTCGCCAGGTGAAGATTCTGTCACACTGGTGACTTGAACTTAAGGCGCCTGATCATATTGGAGGCGCGGATTCCAACTCAGATGGATAAAATTATTGGCAACAAGAGTCCCCATAGACTGTAAGGAATTTAGAACTGTGACAGTTGCTTGAGGGTCCCCCCTCCTCTTCTGAGGACCTTCTGCTGTCTGGCTCAGTCCAGAGCTTCTGATGACAAAACGTCTAATGATGGAGAAAGGAAAGCATAATCATGTAATACATAATTCAAAGAACTCTACTGGTTAGCGATCAAATCTTGCTGCCAGTATAAGACCGCAAGGCTTGCATATCGCCATTTTCATGGATCTTTACCACCTTATCTTTCACATCACACTTCACAAATCACAATCAGGCACCCTGAAATCCTGAGGGCAACAGCTTGTGATGGTGCCAAAAACACAATCTTCAATCAGCTGCTTTCACTTTCTTTCATCACACCATCTGTTTGGAACAAGCTGATGGCAGATTTGAGGGATTTGCCTTTCCCACTTCTTGAGAAATTTGCCCTTTCCCACTTCTTGAGAAATTTGCCCTTTCCCACTTCTTGAGAAATTTGCCCTTTCCCACATCTTGAGAAATTTGCCCTTTCCCACATCTTGAGAAATTTGCCCTTTCCCACTTCTTGAGGGATTTGCCCTTTCCCACTTCTTGAGGGATTTGCCCTTTCCCACTTCTTGAGGGACTTGCCCTTTCCCACATCTTGAGGGACTTGCCCTTTCCCACATCTTGAGGGACTTGCCCTTTCCCACAGTTCAAGACTTACCTGCCCAGTTAGGTCTTCCGTTGTTGATGTAATTGTTCACCACCAATATTCACTTCCACTTCTAATTACTGATCATTTGGTATGACGTCATCTTTCATTGTGTAAACATCTACAGCCATAGGTATAATTTTGTTTGTATATGTATATATATAGTCAGACACTGTAAACTTTTGATTCATGTGTTATACGTACACTAATGTGTGTATTTTGAAGTGTGTATGTGTGTGTACTGTGATAATGCTTCTGTATGTATCACTCTCTGTATCTTGTAAAATGTGTGAGGAGTTCAAGAGACTTTGAGAATAGCACTATACAACGTAAAAAAGCATGTTGTTTGTATGCATGCATGCATGCTTGAATGTATGTATGTGTGTATATGTGTGTATGTATGTTTGTATGCATGCATGCATGCTTGAATGTATGTATGTGTGTATATGTGTGTATGTATGTATGTATGTATGTATGTATGTATGTATGTATGTATGTATGTATGTATGATATGTATGTGTATGTATGTATGTTATATATATATGTATGTATGTATGTATGATATTATGTATGTATGTGCGTATGTATGTATGTATGTATTATTTATGTATGTATGTGTGTATATAGATGTATGTATGTATGTTATGTATGCATGCATGCATTATGAATGTATGTATGCATGTATGTTGTATGTATGTATGTATGTATGCGTGTATGTATGTATGTATGTATGTATACACATCCATATATCCATGAGTTTTACGCTCAAAAATAAACCTGTATCTAATGGACAAGACATTAAGAAATAAAACAAAAAAGTTAAAAAGATAAAACATATAGGTGAATAAATAAATGAATAAATAAATAAATAAATAAACAATGAATATACAAACAAACAAATAAGTAAATAAAATAATCTGTCGTACCCTTTAAGGCATGGAGCCAACGTCCTCTAACTGCAGAGTTGTAACTGGGCCTTCAACACTTAAACTCTTTCAATGTGAAACAGTGTTGTGTTGTCTACTGTCGTTTTACGCTGATACTGTTTTCCTCTTGTTCCTTCATTCGTTTATTACTTCCTGTAAGAAAAAAAAGACAAAAAACAAAACAAAAAAAAAGACGAAGGAAATTAAGTACGTGATAAACTATCACAAACTGTCCAATGCTTTATGTCGGAATGACGCACACATTACCGCACACACAATCAAGTCTTCAAGTTGTGACGTCACACCATCTGTTCAGTGGTTCCCCATGTCAAAGTAGTGAAGACTTGAAAAGCGCCACCTGTGTACAAAGATGGGCAAAAAGCAACTGCTGACCATTCTTGTCTTCCACGCTGCGATCATGACAGAACACACAGTGTGCTAAAAGCCGCGGTTGCAGGAAATGGAAAGCACGCGCGCGGTGGCCAACTTCATTACGAGGGAGTAAAAACGTTTAGTGGAACAGCGACACGTGCTCGCTCTTCCCAGCTGTTCTAATGATTAAGAGGGTCGACAGTATTTTTTTGTTTTTGTTTTTTGGTTAACCTCTTCCTCTTCTTCTTCTTTTTATTTTTTCTTAAACTTGCAACGAGGAATGGTGGGGAATGAGTGGGTGTTGAAATCTATCAAGGTGTATACGTGTTTGTAGGTCTGCTTTTCATCGTCTCAACTGTTTCTTGAGTGGATTTCTTCGACCCTGGGTCAGAGATCACAGCTTTAAATAAACCACAAACTATTAAGTTCTAACTGGTGTGCAATTATCGTAATATCCAAAACTGGATATTATTCTATTTTTGGTGTCCCTGTGACCACAATACGATATTTTTTACACCTGTTTTCAATTGTTTCTCAATACAAATTTGCTAAACGTTACAACCTAAGTTCAATAAATCAGGAATTCTGATCAGTAATGTCTCAAAGACATCAAGCAATTTTCAAGGCCACAACTTCTCACATTTTATACGACCAAAAAGGAAATTAAACGCGCATTTGGCTCGAAATAAGAGACCTAGAAACACTAAGCTGACACCACCAGAATGATGGAAACATTTAGATGGGCAACGAAAAGGCCATTTTGGAATGTTGCGGAATGGGAGTAAATTGGAGATATCAGATGTTGAGTACATGCCTGTGTCAAAGAACCGAACAGCCGTTTAGTGAGCACACACACACTGGACATACACGTACAGACCCAATCCAACACAACCCTCCTTCTCTGCCTCCAGGAGCAGGACATTAGCAGGGCCACTTATCCTGCAGGCGGATGGGTTGATTGAGGCATCACAGGTGATTTGCCAGCAGATGGTCTCCATCCTTGCCACCAACATAGGTGACTGAGCAACAGACTGGTTCCCGTTGTGCCGTTCTTTTCCACAGTCGGGAAGTGGATGGAGTTCAGATCAGTCCACTCTTTGATCTTGTCTGTTTAATTTTCGACTTTTTTTGGGTTTTTTTTGTTACATTGGATGGATGGTGACTGGTTCATGTGGACGTCAAATTTTATCATTCCGCTCAACTCTGTGATGTAACCTTCGGTGACAGACGATTGTTGCGCTGCTGTCTGAGTGTTTGCTTTTGGTCTGGGGGTCTTTGTTTGTTTGTTTACCTGTTTGCTTGCTTTGTGTGTGTGTGTGTGTGTGTGTGTGTGTGTGTGTGTGTGTGTGTATGTCTGTGTGTGTTTGTGTGTGTGTATTTGTGTGTGTGTGTGTTTGTGTGTGTGTGTGTTTGTGTGTGTGTGTGTTTGTGTGTGTGTTTGTGTGTGTGTGTGTTTGTGTGTGTGTTTGTGTGTGTGTTTGTGTGTGTTTGTGTATGTGTGTGTGTTGTGTGCACGCGCGCTCGCGCACGTGTGTGTGAGTGTGAGTATGTCTATGCAATGTGCGTGTGCGATGTGTGTGTAGTGTGTGCGTGTGTGTGTGTGCATGTGTGTATATGTGTGTGGTGTTCGTTCGTTGCTTGATTTAACGTCTTTTCACTATAAGTGATATTAGACGGGGAAAAATGGCATGGAGGATGAAATAAGGGGGGGGGGGTGTGGAGGGGAGAGGGGAACAGAGTAAGGGACGTAAAAAAAATTAAAAGGAAGCGGCAAGGTCTTAAGAAAAAGGATATGGATGAACAGAGAAATGAAACTAGAACAACGCTAACATCAATAATGTAAAAGAAAAATCGTCATAAAAACAAAACAAAACAAAAATAATCATAATTATAATAATAATCTTAAAGTAACGCATTAACAGGACTGTGAACCAATGATTCTGAAATTTTAACTAACAAAACTTGATCCGATACTACTTCTTTAAAATGCGTTTCAAGATAGTTTCCTTGTGTAAACGTCTTTGGTAAAAAGGAACGAAGCTTTCTGCAGTAAAACAAACAGTGATACAATGTGAATTGTTCGCCACAAATACATAAAACGTTGTTACAATATTTTGTTTTCAAAGCGTTCAGTTGAATGCGAAAATATGTCATAACAATTAATCTCAAATGATATAACGAGGAATACTGCAAATTTTTACAGATATTTTGAACTGAAAGTTTGATTCTTTTTTGAGACACAAATTTTTCATTTAAATGTTCATGAAATCGAATCCATGATGCTAATTCTAGCGAGTTGTAAGCTTCTTTTACCGAGGTGTTAACATGTAATTCTATGGAATTTTCAGAATGGAGGGCACCGGATTTAGCTGCTCTGTCAACTACGTTGTTGCCATGAAGACCAACATGAGAAGGCACCCAGCATAAATTGATTTCCGAACCATTTATCTTTAAACAATGTATTAGATGATTTGCCTCAATAATTAAGTCAGGTCTTGTGTCTGTATCAAAAGACTGTAAGGCATATAATACAGATTTTGAATCAACAAAGAGAACTACTTTGAATGACACAGGCCGAAGGCTTATTAAATAATGCAACGCTTGAACAACAGCGACCAATTCTGCTGTATATATAGATACATTTGCCCCAATGAAAAAAGACTTTTTAATGTTAAATTTTGGAACATAAAAGGCTGCTCCAGCGCTCTGGTTTGCTAAGACTGACCCATCGGTAAAAATGTGGAGGTGGGTACTGTACTTTTCATCGATGTGTTCACAAGCTGTGGATAGCGTAATGTTGACATTATCATCTTTTTTAACTTTTGCATAATCGAGATCAAATGTGGCATTTAGCATTTCCCATGTAGGGATAGGCGTTATCGTTGGTTTCTCAGCAATTTCATCCATTGTTATGTTGGACTGTTTGATCAGGCCAGATATGTAAGTTGCGGCTGTAATTTGTGATGAAATGTTTTTTGCTCGTTTTGGAAAGTCAGTATCAGACCTGATCTTAATTTCTTTGCTCACAAAATTATCCACTTGTGAAGTAGTTCTAATTGCAAACTTTGCTGTAGCTAACTCACGATGGTTGTTTAAAGGTAGAATTCCAGCAACTTTGTACGTTTCCAGAGTAGAAGCATGAGTTGGTACACCTAGTGCAATTTTAAGACTTTTGCAGTCCAAGCTCTGAATCTTTTTTAGTAAATATTTGGGTGCATTGAAGAAAACTTCTTGCGCGTAGGATAATTTAGACCTGACCAGCGCTGTTGACAGATGAATCAGTACATTTGTATCCATTCCCCAGGGTAATTTGCTTATTATCTTTAGAAAATGTGTGGTGTGTGTGCGTATACATGTGTGTGTGTGTGTGTGTGCACGCGCGCTCGCGCACGCGTGTGTGAGTGTGAGTATGTCTTTACAATGTGCGTGTGCGATGTGTGTGTGTATGTGTGTGTGGCGGGATGTGTGTGTGTGTGTGTTTGTGTGTGTGTGTGTGTGTGTGTGTGTGTGTGTGTGTGTGTGTGTGGGTGGGTGTGTGTGGGTGGGTGTGTGTGTGTGTGTGTGTGTGTGTGTGGGTGTGTGTGTGTGTGTGCACTCACGCTCGCGCACATGTGTGAGTGTGAGTATGTGTATGCGTATGTGCGTATGCGATGTGTGTGTGTGTATGTGTGAGTGCATATGTGTGTGTGTGTGTGTGCATATGTGTATGTGCGTGTGCAGTGTGTGTGTGTGTGTGTGTGTGTTGTGTGTGTGTGTGTGTGTGTGTGTGTGTGTGTGTGGTGTGTGTGTGTTTGTGTGTGTTGTGTGTGGTGTGTGTGTGTGTGTGTGTGGTGTGTGTGTGGTGTGTGTGTGTGTGTGTGTGTGTGTGGTGTGTGTGTGGTGTGTGTGTGTGTGTGTGTGTGTGTGGGTGTGTTTGTGTGTGTGTGTGTGTGTGTGTGTTGTGTGTGGTGTGTGTGTGTGTGTGTGTGTGTGTGTGTGTGTGTGTGTGTGTGTGTGTGTGTGTTGTGTGTGTGTGTGTGTGTGTGTGTGTGTGTGTGTGTGTGTGTGTGTGTGTGTGTGTGTTGTGTGTGTGTGTGTGTGTGTGTGTGTGTGTGTGTGTGTGTGTTGTGTGTGTTGTGTGTGTGTGGTGTTTGTGTGTTTGTTGTGTGTGGTGTTGTTGTGTGGTGGTGTGTGTGTGTGTGTTTCCCTTTTTCTCTTGATGGTCAACATCAACAAAATATGGTTAATCAGCAAAATCTGTAGTTTTTATTTAATGTGGTTAGGTCAGACGTAAAGATGGAAATAGAGCACAAAAGGGATTTAAACAAAGCACAAAGAAGGATGTAAACAAAGCACAAAAGAGATTTAAACAAAGCACAAAGAAAGATGTAAACAAAGCACAAAATGGATTTAAACAAAGCACAAAGAAAGATGTAAACAAAGCACAAAAGGGATTTAAACAAAGCACAAAGAAGGATGTAAACAAAGCACAAGAAGGATGCAAACAAAGCACAAAGAAGGATGTAAACAAAGCACAAAGAAGGATGCAAACAAAGCACAAAGAAGGATGTAAACAAAGCACAAAGAAGGATGTAAACAAAGCACAAAGAAGGATTTGAACAAAGCACAAAGTAGGATGTAAACAAAGTACAAAGAAGGATGTAAACAAAGCACAAGAAGGATGTAAACAGAGCACAAAAAGGATTTATACAAGGCACAAAGAAGGATGTAAACAAAGGACAAAGAAGGATTTAAACAAAGCACAAAGAAGGATGTAAACAAAGGACAAAGAAGGATTTAAACAAAGCACAAAGGGATTTAAACAAAGCACAAAGAAGGATGTAAACAAAGCACAAAGAAGGATGCAAACAAAGCACAAGAAGGATGTAAACAAAGGACAAAGAAGGATGTAAACAAAGCACAAAAGGGATTTAAACAAAGCACAACGGATGTAAACAAAGCACAAAGAGGATGTAAACAAAGCACAAGAAGGATGTAAACAAAGCACAAAGAAGGATGTAAACAAAGCACAAAGAAGGATGTAAACAAAGCACTAATAAGGATGTAAACAAAGCACAAGGAAGGATTTGAACAAAGCACAAAGGATGTACAACAACGCACAAAGAAGGATGTAAACAAAGCACACAGAAAGATGTAAACAAAGCACAAGAAGGATGTAAACAAAGCACAAAAGGGATAGAAACAAAGCACAAAGAAGGGTGTAAACAAAGCACAAAGAAGGATATAAACAAAGCACAAAGAAGGACTTAAACAAAGCACAAAGAAGGATTAAATAAGCACAAAGAAGGATGTAAAATAAGCACAAAGAAGATGTAAACAAAGTCCAAAGAAGGATGTAAACAAAGCACAAGAAGGACTTAAACAAAGCACAATAAAGGGATGTACAATAAGCACAAGAAGGATGTAAAATAAGCACAAGAAGGATGTAAACAAGTCCAAAGAAGGATGTAACAAAGCACAAGAAGGATGTAAACAAGTACAAAGCAGGATGTAAACAAGCACAAAGAAGGATGTAAACAAAGCACATTTGAAGGATGTAAACAAAGCACAAAGAAGTCGACAGTGCCAATTTGCATGATTCAGGAAAAACGAATGCCCCGGCATATCTCGTCACACCACCTGTACCCACTGTTTACCGCCCTCTTCGTGTCTACCCAGATCTCCTGTTTCACACCTGTACCCACTGTTTACCGCCCTCTTCGTGTCTACCCAAATCTCCTGTTTCACACCTGTACCCACTGTTTACCGCCCTCTTCATGTCTACCAGATCTCCTGTTTCACACCTGTACCCACTGTTTACCGCCCTCTTCATGTCTACCCGAATCTGTTTCACACCTGTACCCACTGTTTACCGCCCTCTTCATGTCTACCCAGATCTCCTGTTTCACCCCTTGTACCCACTGTTTACCGCCCTCTTCATGTCTACCCAGATCTGTTTCACACCTGTATCCACTGTTTACCGCCCTCTTCATGTCTACCAAATCTCCTGTTTCACACCTGTATCCACTGTTTACCGCCCTCTTCGTGTCTATCCAGATCTCCTGTTTCACACCTGTACCCACTGTTTACCGCCCTCTTCGTGTCTACCAGATCTCCTGTTTTACACCTGTACCCACTGTTTACCGCCCTCTTCGTGTCTACCCAGATCTCTGTTTCACACCTGTACCCACTGTTTACCGCCCTCTTCGTGTCTACCAATCTCCTGTTTCACACCTGTACCCACTGTTTACCGCCCTCTTCATGTCTACCCAGATCTCCTGTTTCACACCTGTACCCACTGTTTACCGCCCTCTTCATGTCTACCAGATCTCCTGTTTCACACCTGTACCCACTGTTTACCGCCCTCTTCTGTCTACCCAGATCTCCTGTTTTACACCTGTACCCACTGTTTACCGCCCTCTTCGTGTCTACCAGATCTCCTGTTTCACACCTGTACCCACTGTTTACCGCCCTCTTCATGTCTACCCAGATCTCCTGTTTCACACCTGTACCCACTGTTTACCGCCCTCTTCGTGTCTACCAGATCTCCTGTTTCACACCTGTACCCACTGTTTACCGCCCTCTTCGTGTCTACCCAGATCTCCTGTTTCACACCTGTACCCACTGTTTACCACCCTCTTCGTGTCTACCCAGATCTCCTGTTTCACACCTGTACCCACTGTTTCACACCACCTGTACCACTGTTTACCACCCTCTTCATGTCTACCCAGATCTCCTGTTTTCCGCCTCAGACGGCCTGTACCCACAGTTCAGCTGCTATGGAGTCTTTGGGAAGACCGGGACCAAACAGTCGATCTCATCCGTTTCATGGATATGTCACTGAGTGTGCTGTTCAAGTTTTCAGAGCAAACTTGCATGTCTGCTTCTCTCGGGCCTGATTGATGCCAGAATCATCATGCGCCCTGCCGTATGGTGTTGGCGATCATGGACCTCCATACGAATCGATCCCTTGTCGCTGTAAGTATATATCCGACCCTCTTTGTCCTCAACCACCCTGCAATCTGCCTCCTGCTGTGCCAGTCCGACACCACTCTTCTGCTTCTTCGTCTCCTCCACTGCCCCTGCACTCGACCTTGCTGCTGCAAACTTCGTCTCCTCCTCTGCCGTCTTCGCCTTCGCCTTCTGTCCCGCCGGTGCCGCCTTCGCCTTCTGTCCCGCCGGTGCCTCTTTCGTCTTCTGTCCCGCCGGCGCTGCCCTCATCTTCTGTCCCGCTGGTGCTGCCTTTGTCTTCTGTCCCACTGGTGCCTCCTTCGTCTTCTGTCCCGTCGTTGCTGCCTTCATCTTCTGCCCCGCTGGTGTCGCCTTCGTCTTCTGTCCCGTCGGTGCTGCCTTCGTCTCCACCTCGGCCGCCGAATTGTGATAAACTAAAACTATGCCTTTTTAACGCTCAGTCAACATGCACTGATGGCAAAGCCGATGTCATTGCTGACTTTATCGCAAAAACAAGCTATTTCCAAACCAAAATCCTGAATGCCTCTTCATCAAGAGAACTCTTTACAACCATGAATCATCTCCTTGGCACACGAAAAGATTTACCTCTCCCAACAAAATACACAAATGAAGAACTCCCATCTGTATTCTCCAAGTATTTCACCACCAAAATACAAACTCTTCGTGACAGGCTTGACAGGACACCCTGTCAACCATGCCCACCTGACCCTTCCTTCTCTGGCACACCTCTTACTACTTTTACCCCAGTCTCACAAGAAGAAATTCTCAACACAATCAGATCCATGTCGTTCAAAACCTGCGAACTGGATCCTCTTCCAGGTTCTCTCTACTCTGACTGTCTCCCTACGCTCCTCCCATTCATCACTGACATCATCAACACTTCTCTCCAAACTGGAACTGTCACAGATTCTTTCAAGTCTGCTATTGTTCACCCTCTCCTCAAGAAATACAATTTAGACCCAAATGAACTGAAAAATTACCGGCCTATCTCTAATCTCTCTTTCTTGTCAAAACTGCTTGAAAAAGTTGTCCTCAACCAACTGAACTCTCACCTGTCTGTCAACAATCTCCTCAATCCTTTCCAGTCAGCCTACTGCCAGTGCCATAGCACTGAAACTGCCTTGCTACACATTCTCAACAATCTCCTTGCAACTGATACTGGCAAAGTCTCTCTCCTCACACTCCTTGATCTGTCTGCAGCCTTTGATACCATTGATCATGGTATTCTCCTTTCTAGACTTCATCATACTTTTGGCATCTCTGACATTGCTCTCTCCTGGTTCACTTCATATCTATCAAACAGTAAACAAACTGTTCTCATCAATGGCACTTACTCTCAACCTGCATACCTGACCTGTGGTGTTCCACAAGGATCTGTCCTTGGCCCTGTTCTTTTCACTCTTTACACCTCCCCCCTGTCCACCATCATCAACTCCCACTCTATAAAACACCACTTCTATGCTGATGACACCCAACTTCAAGACAGTGACTCACCTGACAATATACAGCGCCTCCTGATTCGCACCACTGAGTGTTACTCGGACATTAAACATTGGATGACACACAACAAACTTCAGCTAAATGATGACAAGACAGAAGCTATCCTCATTGGCACCCGTCAGAAACTTTCTCAGCTGCCTCCTGTTTCTCTCCCATTATGTAACACATCAGTCCCAATTTCTGATTCAGCTAAAAACCTTGGTGTCTGCATTGACTGTACCCTCTCCATGAACTACTTTGTTTCTCAAACTGCCAGATCTTGCTACTATCACCTCCATCGTATAAGCCTGATCAGGAAGTATCTCTCTGTCGAAACAACTGCAAAACTCGTTCTCTCCTTCATAATGTCTCGCATTGACTATTGCAATTCACTCCTGTCCGGTCTTCCTGCCTCCACCACTCACATCCTACAGCGCATTCAAAACAATGCTGCACGCCTTGTACTCAAAAAGAAAAAAGCTGACCACATATCTCCTCTCCTGGCACAACTTCACTGGCTCCCTGTATCAAAGCGCATACAGTACAAACTAAACACCATGTGCTACAAAAGCCTCAATAACGCAGCCCCCGATTACCTGTCAAGCCTACTTGAGATCTATGTTCCCTCACGTACCCTCCGCTCTGCCTCCGATCCTCTGACTTTTCGCTTTCCACGCACTAAGCTCAATACCTATGGTCCACGAGCCTTCTCTGTTTCTGGTCCGCTCTCCTGGAACAAACTTCCTCTCTCAGTCCGTCAGCAACCTACTTTTGTCTCCTTCAAGTCCGCTCTCAAAACTCACCTTTTCTCCTCTGCATAAAATCCTGACCTCACTCAATCCCCTCTGCAGCCTGTTTCCACTCGGAGGGGAATCACATTGCAATATATAATTGTATATAATATGCTCTCTATAATTTTCCATTGTTTTTATTCTTTCTCCCCATTTATAGCCGTGTGTGTGTGTGTGTGTGTGTGTGTGTGTGTGTGCGTGGGTGCGTGTGTGTGCGTGCGTGCGTGCGTGTGTGTGCGTGCGTGCGTGTGTGTGTGTTTCAGCGCTTAGATTTGATTTTATCAAATTTTGCGCTATATAAATATTGTAATTATTAATTATTATTATTATAAGTCCGTCCAATATTTCTCTCTGGGTTTTCCTGGTGTTCTCTTTCCCTCCAGCTTTCCTGTTGCGACCAGGTGCTCTAATTTCTCTTGCCTCAAAACATATCCTACAAATGTTGCTTGTTTTTTCCTAATCTTCTGTATTAATGATCTTATTGTTTCTGCCTTCTTCAAAACTGTCTCGTCAGTTTTCTTTGCTGTCTGTGACTGTGTCTGATTTGATTTTATCAAGATTTTGCGCTATATAAATATTGTAATTATTATTATTATTATTATTAATTATTATTATTATTTGTCTGTGACCGTGTTTGGACTGTGTTTGTCTGTGACTGTGTTTCTGTGACTGTGTTTGTCGTGTGTTTTGTGACTGTGTTTGTCTGTGACTGTGTTTGTCTGTGACTGTGTTTGTCCTGGTTTTTTGTCTGTGACTGTGTTTGTCTGTGACTGTGTTTGTCTGTGTTTGTCTGTGACTGTGTTTGTCTGTGACTGTGTTGATCTGTGACTGTGTTTGTGACTGTGTTTGTCTGTGACTGTGTTTGTGACTGTGTTTGTCTGTGTTTGTCTGTGACTGTGTCTGTGACTGTTTGTCTGTGGCTGTGTTTGTTTGTGACTGTGTTTGTTTGTGGCTGTGTTTGTTTGTGACTGTGTTTGTCTTACTTGTTTGTGACTGTGTTTGTCTGTGACTGTGTTTGTCTATGACTGTGTTTGTCTGTGACTGTGTTTGTCTGTGGCTGTGTTTGTTTGTGACTGTGTTTGTCTGTGACTGTATTTGTCAGTGACTGTGTTTGTTTGTGGCTGTGTTTGTCTTACTTGTTTGTGACTGTTTGTCTGTGACTGTGTTTGTCTGTGACTGTGTTTGTCTGTGACTGTGTTTGTCTGTGACTGTGTTTTGACTGTAACTGTGTTTGTCTGTGACTGTGTTTTGACTGTGTTTGTCTGTGACTGTGTTTGTCTGTGACTGTGTTTGTCTGTGACTGTGTTTTGACTGTGTTTGTCTGTGACTGTGTTTTGACTGTGTTTGTGACTGTGTTTGTCTGTGACTGTGTTTGTGACTGTGTTTGTCTGCGACTGTGTTTGTGACTGTGTTTGTCTGTGACTGTGTTTGTCTGTGACTGTGTTTGTCTGTGACTGTGTTTGTCTGTGTCTGTGTTTGTCTGTGTTTATGTCTGTCTTATTTGTTTGTCTCTGAATGTGTCTATCTTTCTTGTTTGTCTCTGAACATTACACAAGTTGACGGAAGATAAATGAATTCACTCAATTACCGTCTGCTGGCAAGATGGCGTCATTCCCTGCCTTCAAATCATGCGTAGGTGAAGTAGGAGTTCAAACTGGCTTTTCTCTGTTCCACAGGGACACGATGCAGACTGAATGGAGATGTCAATTAATTTGCCATTCTCTCCATGTCTGCCAGAGTGTCTGCCCCTAGGAGCTATCTCCACAATGGCTCGACTTGCGCTCCAGTGTTTCCAGGTCCACCAGATAATCTCATTCTTTAGTTCTCTCCCTTTCTCACCCGCTCCTCTCCAAATCTCTAGAGAAATGTCTCGAGCTGGTATCTGAGTACAGCTTACGTTCTGAATCACCAGACTTGCACTAAACAACGTCCTTCTTTTCAGTCATCTTTTAAAGTAAAGATTAATTACAGACTTTGGCGAAAAATATTCCATTATTTTCATTTAGATTAAATTCAACGTTTGGATGAATAGATCCCACTGAAAATGGTTAATTTTCAAGGTTAAACAATGATGTTATTCTTTCTTGATCTGCACGCATTCCTGTCTCGTTCAACTGATCTCCCCTGTCCTTTCTCTCTTCAACTGACACAACTTTCACAAGATGGACAGTTCTTTGTCTTTTGCCCCTCAAGTCTACAGTAACACGAATTTCACAAGATGAATGGTTTCTTTTCTTTTCTTTTGTCCTATTTTCCTGAAAGGTTTGTACTTTCGCTTACTATCATAACATATCCTGGCGTCAACCAGGCCCGAGAGATACAGACAATCGCGGTGCTGGTAAGAAGATTTAAGCAACATTCTCAGTGATGCATGCGTGTAGTGAATGAGACTGGACTATTTGGCCCCAGTCTTTCCAATGAGCCCTAGCACGCCAACTCCGGTTAGGAGCCTGTTAGAGCCGAAACATTCCACAGTGATTCTTGAAGGGGCTAATGGGGATTCGAACTCACAATCGTCCAGCTGTTGTCCGTTGTGCTAACCACTCTACCAGGGCGACTTGTGATAGAGTTTTTGCTTCCACGCCCAGCTCCCAGTCATCCAGAGAGGAGAGTGTCACAAGATAATCAGGTCTTTGTCCTCTTCCTTTATCAGTGACATCCGACCACACTTACTACACAGACCTTTAGACACAACCTGAAAGCTGCCATCTCCATCTTACAATAGACAACACACAGTATTGTTCACTTCCTGACAAAGCTGTCATCATCTTACAATAGACAACACACAGTATTGTTCACTTCCTGACAAAGCTGTCATCATCTTACAATAGACAACACACAGTATTGTTCACTTCCTGACAAAGCTGTCATCATCTTACAATAGACAACACACAGTATTGTTCACTTCCTGACAAAGCTGTCATCTCCATCTTACAATAGACAACACACAGTATTGTTCACTTCCTGACAAAGCTGTCATCATCATCTTACAATAGACAACACACGGTATTGTTCACTTCCTGACAAAGCTGTCATCATCTTACAATAGACAGCACACAGTATTGTTCACTTCCTGACAAAGCTGTCTTCATCACTTACAATAGACATCACACAGTATTGTTCACTTCCTGACAAAGCTGTCATCATCATCTTACAATAGACAACACACGGTATTGTTCACTTCCTGACAAAGCTGTCATCATCTTACAATAGACAGCACACAGTATTGTTCACTTCCTGACAAAGCTGTCTTCATCATCTTACAATAGACACACACAGTATTGTTCACTTCCTGACAAAGCTGTCTTCATCATCTTACAATAGACATCACACAGTATTGTTCACTTCCTGACAAAGCTGTCATCATCATCTTACAATAGACAACACACGGTATTGTTCACTTCCTGACAAAGCTGTCATCATCGTACAATAGACAGCACACAGTATTGTTCACTTCCTGACAAAGCTGTCATCATCATCTACAATAGACAACACACAGTATTGTTCACTTCCTGACAAAGCTGTCATCATCATCTTACAATAGACAACACACAGTATTGTTCACTTCCTGACAAAGCTGTCATCTTCATCTTACAATAGACAGCACACAGTATTGTTCACTTCCTGACAAAGCTGTCATCTTCATCTTACAATAGACAACACACAGTATTGTTCACTTCCTGACAAAGCTGTCATCATCTTACAATAGACAACACACAGTATTGTTCACTTCCTGACAAAGCTGTCATCTCCATCTTACAATAGACAGCACACAGTATTGTTCACTTCCTTACAAAGCTGTCATCATCTTACAATAGACAACACACAGTATTGTTCACTTCCTGACAAAGCTGTCATCTCCATCTTACAATAGACACACACAGTATTGTTCTCTTCCTGACAAAGCTGTCATCATCTTACAATAGACAGCACACAGTATTGTTCACTTCCTGACAAAGCTGTCATCATCTTACAATAGACAGCACACAGTATTGTTCACTTCCTGACAAAGCTGTCATCATCTTACAATAGACAACACACAGTATTGTTCACTTCCTGACAAAGCTGTCATCATCTTACAATAGACAACACACAGTATTGTTCACTTCCTGACAAAGCTGCCATCATCTTACAATAGACAACACACAGTATTGTTCACTTCCTGACATAGCTGTCATCATCATTTACAATAGACATCACACAGTATTGTTCACTTCCTGACAAAGCTGCCATCATCTTACAATAGACAACACACAGTATTGTTCACTTCCTGACAAAGCTGTCATCATCATCTTACAATAGACATCACACAGTATTGTTCACTTCCTGACATAGCTGTCATCTTCATCTTACAATAGACATCACACAGTATTGTTCACTTCCTGACATAGCTGTCATCTTCATCTTACAATAGACAACACACAGTATTGTTCACTTCCTGACAAAGCTGTCATCATCATCTTACAATAGACAACACAACAGTATTGTTCACTTCCTGACAAAGCTGTCATCATCTTACAATAGACAACACACAGTATTGTTCACTTCCTGACAAAGCTGTCATCATCTTACAATAGACAACACACAGTATTGTTCACTTCCTGACAAAGCTGTCATCATCTTACAATAGACAACACACAGTATTGTTCACTTCCTGACAAAGCTGTCATCATCTTACAATAGACAGCACACAGTATTGTTCACTTCCTGACAAAGCTGTCATCTTCATCTTACAATAGACACACACAGTATTGTTCACTTCCTGACAAAGCTGTCATCTTCATCTTACAATAGACATCACACAGTATTGTTCACTTCCTGACAAAGCTGTCATCATCTTACAATAGACAACACACAGTATTGTTCTCTTCCTGACAAAGCTGTCATCATCATCTTACAATAGACAGCACACAGTATTGTTCACTTCCTGACAAAGCTGTCATCATCATCTTACAATAGACAGCACACAGTATTGTTCACTTCCTGACAAAGCTGTCATACATCTTACAATAGACAGCACACAGTATTGTTCACTTCCTGACAAAGCTGTCATCATCATCGTACAATAGACAACACACAGTATTGTTCACTTCCTGACAAAGCTGTCATCATCTACAATAGACAGCACACAGTATTGTTCACTTCCTGACAAAGCTGTCATCATCTTACAATAGACAGCACACAGTATTGTTCACTTCCTGACAAAGCTGTCATCATCATCTTACAATAGACACACACAGTATTGTTCACTTCCTGACAAAGCTGTCATCATCATCTTACAATAGACAACACACAGTATTGTTCACTTCCTGACAAAGCTGTCATCATCTTACAATAGACAACACACAGTATTGTTCACTTCCTGACAAAGCTGTCATCATCTTACAATAGACAACACACAGTATTGTTCACTTCCTGACAAAGCTGTCATCATCTTACAATAGACAACACACAGTATTGTTCACTTCCTGACAAAGCTGTCATCATCTTACAATAGACAACACACAGTATTGTTCTCTTCCTGACAAAGCTGTCATCATCATCTTACAATAGACAGCACACAGTATTGTTCACTTCCTGACAAAGCTGTCATCATCATCTTACAATAGACAGCACACAGTATTGTTCACTTCCTGACAAAGCTGTCATCATCTTACAATAGACAGCACACAGTATTGTTCACTTCCTGACAAAGCTGTCATCATCTTACAATAGACAACACACAGTATTGTTCACTTCCTGACAAAGCTGTCATCATCTTACAATAGACAACACACAGTATTGTTCACTTCCTGACAAAGCTGTCATCATCTTACAATAGACAACACACAGTATTGTTCACTTCCTGACAAAGCTGTCATCATCTTACAATAGACACACACAGTATTGTTCACTTCCTGACAAAGCTGTCATCATCTTACAATAGACAACACACAGTATTGTTCACTTCCTGACAAAGCTGTCATCATCATCTTACAATAGACAAGCACACAGTATTGTTCACTTCCTGACAAAGCTGTCATCTCATCTTACAATAGACAACACACAGTATTGTTCACTTCCTGACAAAGCTGTCATCATCATCTTACAATAGACAACACACAGTATTGTTCACTTCCTGACAAAGCTGTCATCATCATCTTACAATAGACAACACACAGTATTGTTCACTTCCTGACAAAGCTGTCATCATCATCTTACAATAGACACACACAGTATTGTTCACTTCCTGACAAAGCTGTCATCATATCTTACAATAGACACACACAGTATTGTTCACTTCCTGACAAAGCTGTCATCATCTTACAATAGACACACACAGTATTGTTCACTTCCTGACAAAGCTGTCATCATCTTACAATAGACAACACACAGTATTGTTCACTTCCTGACAAAGCTGTCATCATCTTACAATAGACACACAATGTCACTCACAAGCTGTCATATTTACAATAGCCAACGATTCATTCCTGACAAAGCTGTCCATCATCTTACAATAGACAGCACACAGTATTGTTCACTTCCTGACAAAGCTGTCATCACATCTTACAATAGACAGCACACGTATTGTTCACTTCCTGACAAAGCTGTCCATCATCTTACAATAGACAGCACACAGTATTGTTCACTTCCTGACAAAGCTGTCCATCATCTTACAATAGACAACACACAGTATTGTTCACTTCCTGACAAGCTGTCCATCATCTTACAATAGACATACACACAGTATTGTTCACTTCCTGACAAAGCTGTCAATCATCTTACAATAAGACAACACACAGTATTGTTCACTTCCTGACAAAGCTGTCAATCATCTTACAATAGACACACACAGTATTGTTACTTCTGACAAAGCTTCATCATCATCTACAATAGACAGCACACAGTATGTTCACTCTCTACAATAGACCACAACACTATTAGCTCAACACTTCCTGACAAGGTCTCCACAAATGCCACACACATCTTACAAATGCCACCATTGAACAACACACAGTACCTCACATTCTGACAAAGTGCCCTCACATCTTACAATAGTACCAACACACAGTATTGTTCACACAAACGACGACATCTCCATAAATGCCACACACCACATCATACACACACACACACATCAACACTCATCACACACAAGATCAACACACACGTATGCTTACACATCACAGACCACAACTGCACATCCACTTGACACATCAGACACACACATCAATATTACACTTCACTGCACAACAACATCACATCACATCTACAACAACATCACACAGTATCACTCACACATCACAACTGACACACACAGCTGACACACACTACAATAGACAACACACAGTAAATCACACAACTCACACATCACAATAACATCACACATCGACACAACCCACAAACTGACAATAACACACACAGATCAACATCCACAAAGCTGTCACATCTACAATAGACACACACAGTACATCCACATCACAACATGCCATCATCTACAAAGCACACAGGTACCATAACTCACACTCACATGACACACAGCACTCGACCATCATCATACACATACACACACAGTATTAGTTCACTACACTGACAAAGCGCAATCACTTACAATAACACACACGAGTAGTCACTTCCTACAAGCAGCATCATTCACACAATAGACAGGCAGACAGGAGTAGTATCAGTCAGCGACAGAAGACAGTACATCATGCACAATAACAACATACAGTATTACACTATACACATAGCGCATCATCACATACAATAGACACACACAGTTATGAACGCGACAAAGCATGTAAGCACACTTACAATAGACAACACAGCAGTGAGTTGTTTAGGCAGGACAAAGCGCACATCAACAGACAATACGACACCAGGCAGGTCAGCACAAGTAACAGAGCTGTGCAGCAGTAGACACATGTAGACAAATCAGACAACACAGTCATGTGCACAGCAGTGGCACAGCAGGTAGACGCAGTAGCAGACAGTTGTATACAGCGCCACAGGAACAGTTCACAGACAAACGGCACAGGCAGGCAGCACAGTGCACACAATTAGACACAGCAAGTTGCACCAAATGCACAAGCCACACTTGAAAATGGACACAAGACAGAAACAACATAACAACAATAACAACCATACAGGCACACAACAACAAAAAAAAAAAAACAGAACAATAACATCCAGAACACAAATCAGATCACAATCCCTGAACATCCATCAGCTCTCAACAATCTGCCGTGCCCGACAGACAATAACAACACAACACAATAACACAGCACTCAAACAACACATATCCGATGACACTACGACACTACACCCCTTCCAATCAAAACAGACTGTAGACTCAAGAATAAAACTTGGCACATATCACACTCATTCCATACCTCATCTACACATTAACACCACTCTCATACTTCAAGTTCCAACAACACCCTTCACACCATGCCAATCACACACCGAATAAAGTCCATATCACACACACCTAAATAATATCCAACACATACCCTTGAATAGAACATAGCCAACACACACACTTACATATCATTTCCAATATCAGGCAGACGAAAGGTAGTATGCGGCAATCAGCACAGACGAATAGTCATTGGCATACATACCCCTAATACATCAACAGCACATATAACTTAAACATAACCATACACACACTACTAATTCGGCTAGACCAGCACACCGTCAAGAGTGTTAAAGAGTCAACGAGAAGAGAGAGAGAGACGAGAGCAGGAGGCAGAGAGAGAGAGAGGAGAGAGAGAGAGAGACAGACAGACACAGCAACGAGGCAGGCAGGCAGCAGCAGACAGACAGACAGACGACAGGCAGGCAGGCAGGCAGGAGCAGGCAGGGCAGACAACAGACAGACAGACAGGCAAGGCAGGCAGGAGGCAGACAGTACAGACAGAGCAGACAGGAAGGAGGCAGGCAGGCAGGCAGGCAGGCAGGCAGACAGACAGACAGACAGGCAGGCAGGCAGGCAGCAGGCAGGCAGAAGGCAGACAGACAGACAGGCAAGGCAGTACAGACAGAAGACAGACAGACAGACAGACATGACAAGAAGACAGACAGACAGGAAAACAAACAGACACACAGAGCGGATAACGTGAAACAGGTCAGGCTCAGGCAGCGTAACATGAACGTGTATACATGATGAAATAGCAGAGAATAATAACGCAGGACATACTTGAACAAAAATTAACGGTGCGTTCCGCTTCAATCTTACATCGATTTCTGTTCCTTTTGATTCAAGCAAGCATTTCCACGCTGGCATCCTCTGTACAAATAGTTTAGACATCTGTCCCCATACAATAGGATGCAGACATATTCACACAGAGTAAATGTCAGTCTAATCTTTGTTCAGTCCATCATTTCTCTGTTTACATGTACATGTGCATATTCAGGCTTCTTGTACATAATACTTCGTAGACAAAGAAATGTGTGTCTGAATGTGTGCGTACGTGTGTGTATGCGAGTGTGTGTGTGCACGCGCGCACACGTGTGTGTATACGTGTGTGTGTACGTGTGTGTGTGTGTGTGTGTGTGTGGGTGGTGCGTGCGTGCGTGTGGTGTATGTGTGTGTCTGTATGTATGTGTGTGTGTGTGTGAATAAGCGCGCTTGCTTGCGTGTTTGTTTGTTTGTTTGTTTGTTTGTTTTGTGTGTGTGTGTGTGTGTTGTGTGTGTGTGTGTGTGCATGCATGTGTGCCCGGGAGGGGGGGGGGGTATGTGCTTTCGTTTAAGACGACAGATTTACGCTTGTATGTGTGTTTGGTTGGATATTGTTGGTATTATTTATTTGTGCATGTTTGTGAATGTGACATGTGATGTGTGTGTATGTGCGATATATCGGTGCATGTGTTTATGTTTCACATTGTATTTTGTCAAACGTGTGATGCACAGTAAGTCCAAACAATTTTGTCTTGAACGCTCAACATAAATGATTTATAATCATCATCATCATCGTCATCATTATTGTTACTGTTGTTGTTGTTGTTTTTGTTATTATTATTATTGTCATTATTATCATTGTTATCATTATCATTATTATCATTATTATTGTTACGACTGTTATTACTACTGCTACTACTAGTACTGCTATTACTATTATCATATCATCACCATCAACATCACCATTACATGCCATGAACAGAGCTGACTTGTGTCTTTGTGCTCAATGACTTATCTGTAGTCACTCGTTCTAGAACTTTCTGAGAAAAGTCTTTCTGAATTTGCCTCCTGTTATTTGTGTCAACGTTTTTCCTGTCGTGGGACAAGAATCTGCCACCACCCTCCCACCTCTCTCTCTTTCCCCCCAATTTCTCTTCTTTTTCTGTTGCATGTACTGTTCACCCTGTTGATGACTTTGGCCTTTTTTTGTGTCACCAACACAAACAGTCTCTGACAGATGACAGTGACAGCTGCCTCAGGCCACCCGGCAAAGTTGGACAAATCAGCAGACGTACCTTAGTTACCCAAAGATGGCTGATTTCCCTTGAGATATTTGCAACACAAATCTCTTCCGAAGAGAAGTAACACAAACTGTTGCCTCTTTTGTGTGTGTGTGTGTGTGTGTACGTGCATGTGTGTTGTGTGTGTGTGTGTGTGTGTGTGTGTGTACGTCTGTGAGTTCCTCTAACTCCTCATTCACATGCGCGCTTGCGAGTGCGCGCGAACACACCCACACACAAGCACACACACATACACACACACACGAACACACATAGACACACACACACGCACACACACACACACAGACAGATAGACAGACAGGCAGACAGACGGACAGACAGACAGACAGACACAGACACAGACAGATAGACAGATAGACGACAGACAGACACGCACACACGTACACGCACACACACACACACACACACGCACACACACATACACACACATACACACCACACACACACACATACACACACACAGGCGCGCGCACGCGCTCGCACACACACACACACACACACACACACACACGCATACACGCACCAAAACCCTGACATAATACAATTTGGATCAGACTGCTCCACGATTTAAACACTACTTGACATCAGGACTGCGTCACAGACCATCCTTGTCAACACATACATAAGTTGACAGATCGTGAAGTAAGCTGTCACATGGCTTTAGCAAAGACTTCCGTCTGTGTGAACATAAATCTCTCTCAATTATGCATTTAAGACTTTAGTAGTGTATGAAAATAAATCTCCCTCAATCTTGCATTTAAGACTTTAGTAGTGTATGAAGATAAATCTCCCTCAATCTTGCATTTAAGACTTCTGTAGTATGTGAAGATAAATCTCCCTCAATCTTGCATTTAAGACTTCTGTAGTGTCATCATCATCATCAGGTGCCTTGCTGCATGGCGTTGGCGATCATGGACTTCCATCTGTCTCTATCTCTTGTTGCCTCAAGCATCTCTTCCACCCTCCTTGTCCTCAGCCACTCTGCAAGTCCGTCTAGTATCTTCTCCCTGGGTCTACCTGGTGCTCTCTTTCCCTCCAGCTTTCCCATTGTGACCAGGTGCTCCAATTCCCCTTTCCTCATAAAATGACCTATAAATGTTGTCTGTCTTTTCCTAATCTTCCTTATGAATGATCTACTTGTGTCTGCCTCCATCAAGACTGTCTCGTTTGTTTTCTTTGCTGTCCATGGAACTCTCAACATTCTTCTTAAAAAACACATCTCGGCTGCCTCAATCTTGTTCTGGCTTTGCTTGTTGACTGTCCACGCCTTACAACCGTACAACAGTATTGGTTCTGTGTAACATTCAAGAACTCTCTTCCTTATGTTAATTGTTAAGCATTTGTTGGTAAGACCGCCCCCCTACCCCCTGGCTCACTTATGAGATTGTCCTGTGCAAGACGTGCCCGTCGCAGAGCAGAGCGCCGCTGGCGCAAATCCAAACTCACTGTACATAGGCAACTTTTCCAAGCCTCTAAAACAAAAGTATCCACCCTCATTGCATCTGCAAAAACAAACTATTTCCAAACCAAAATCCTGAATGCCTCTTCTTCAAAAGAACTCTTTACAACCATGAATCATCTCCTTGGCACACGAAAAGATTTACCTCTCCCAACAAAACACACAAATGAAGAACTCCCATCTGTATTCTCCAAGTATTTCACCACCAAAATACAAACTCTTCGTGACAGGCTCGACAGGATACCCTGTCAACCATGCCCACCTGACCCTTCCTTCTCTGGCACACCTCTTACTACTTTTACCCCAGTCTCACAAGAAGAAATTCTCAACACAATCAGATCCATGTCGTTCAAAACCTGCGAACTGGATCCTCTTCCAGGTTCTCTCTACTCTGACTGTCTCCCTACTCTCCTCCCAATCATCACTGATATTATCAACACTTCTCTTCAAACTGGAACTGTCCCAGATTCTTTCAAGTCTGCTATTGTTCACCCTCTCCTCAAGAAATACAATTTAGACCCAAATTAATTGAAAAATTACCGGCCTATCTCTAATCTCTCTTTCTTGTCAAAACTGCTTGAAAAAGTTGTCCTCAACCAACTGAACTCTCACCTGTCTGCCAACAATCTCCTCAATCCTTTCCAGTCAGCCTACCGCCAGTGCCATAGCACTGAAATTGCCTTGCTACACATTCTCAACAATCTCCTCCTTGCAACTGATACTGGCAAAGTCTCTCTCCTCACACTCCTTGATCTGTCTGCAGCCTTTGATACCATTGATCATGGTATTCTCCTTTCTAGAATTCATCATACTTTTGGCATCTCTGACATTGCTCTCTCCTGGTTCACTTCTTATCTCTCAAACAGAAAACAAACTGCTCTCATCAATGGCACTTACTCTCAACCTGCATACCTGACCTGTGGTGTTCCACAAGGATCTGTCCTTGGCCCTGTTCTTTTCACTCTTTACACCTCCCCCCTGTCCACCATCATCAACTCCCACTCTATAAAACACCACTTCTATGCTGATGACACCCAACTTCAAGACAGTGACTCACCTGACAATATACAGCGCCTCCTGACTCGCACCACTGAGTGTTACTCGGACATCAAAAATTGGATGACATACAACAAACTTCAGCTAAATGATGACAAGACAGAAGCTATCCTCATTGGCACCCGTCAGAAACTTTCTCAGCTGCCTCCTGTTTCTCTCCCATTATGTAACACATCAGTCCCAATTTCTGATTCAGCTAAAAACCTTGGTGTCTGCATTGACTCTACCCTCTCCATGAACAACTTTGTTTCTCAAACTGCCAGATCTTGCTACTATCACCTCCATCGTATAAGCCTGATCAGGAAGTATCTCTCTCTGGAAACAACTGCAAAACTCGTTCTCTCCTTCATAATGTCTCGCATTGACTATTGCAATTCACTCCTGTCCGGTCTTCCTGCCTCCACCACTCACATCCTACAGCGCATTCAAAACAATGCTGCACGCCTTGTACTCAAAAAGAAAAAAGCTGACCACATATCTCCTCTCCTGGCACAACTTCACTGGCTCCCTGTATCAAAGCGCATACAGTACAAACTAGACACCGTGTGCTACAAAAGCCTCAATAACGCAGCCCCCGATTACCTGTCAAGCCTACTTGAGATCTATGTTCCCTCACGTACCCTCCGCTCTGCCTCCGATCCTCTGACTTTTCGCTTTCCACGCACTAAGCTCAATACCTATGGTCCACGAGCCTTCTCTGTTTCTGGTCCACTCTCCTGGAACAAACTTCCTCTCTCAGTCCGTCAGCAACCTACTTTTGTCTCCTTCAAGTCCGCTCTCAAAACTCACCTTTTCTCCTCTGCATAAAAACCTGACCTCACTCAATCCCCTCTGCAGCCTGTCTCCACTCGGAGGGGAATCACATTGCAATATATAATTGTATATAATATGCTCTCTATAATTTTCCATTGCTTTTATTCTTTCTCCCCATTTATAGCCGTGTGTGTGTGTGTGTGTGTGTGTGTGTGTGTGTGTGTGTGTGTGCGTGCGTGGGTGCGTGTGTGTGTGCGTGCGTGCGTGTGTGTGCGTGCGTGCGTGTGTGTGTGTTTCAGCGCTTAGATTTGATTTTATCAAGATTTTGCGCTATATAAATATTGTAATTATTATTATTAATTATTAATTAAGAATACTTTTTATCTTCTTGAATGCTGTTTTGGCTTGGCCGATTCTGCTGGCTGTTTCTGATGTGCATCTGCAGTCTGGTGAAATGATCGTTTCCAGGTATTTAAACTTATCAACCTGCCTCAAGGTTTTGCCGTTTGTTGTTATTTTGCATGAGGGGATTTCATGTTTTTTACTGATCACCATGACTTCAGTCTTCTTGCTGTTTAGCTCCAACCCCTTACCTTTGCTTTCTATTTCTAGTATATTCACAAGGTTTTGTAGGTCCCTTTCATTTTCTGCAATTGGCACGGTGTCATCTGCGTATCGAATGTTGTTTATCATTTTTCCTGCAACCTTTAATTCAGGGTCTTCCTTTAGGCGTCTCATGATGTTTTCGCTGTAAAGTGAAAACAGATCTGGTGACAAAACACAACCCTGTCTGACTCCTCTTTTGATGTTTTGGAAAGAGCTTATATCATTTTCTATTCTCATTGCAGCTGTTTGTTCCCAATACATATTTCTGATTATTCGTAGATCTTTCCATCAATATTGAGTCTTTCTAGTTGGTTGATCAATTCTTCATGTCTTACCCGATCGAAAGCCTTGGTATAATCAACAAAGCACAAACATAAATCCTTTTTCATCTCGATTGACCTCTCTATGATAGTTCTTATGATGTATATGGCATTAATAATTCCTTTTCCCTTCCACAAATCCACTCTGTTTATCTGCTATTTTTCTTTTGATTCTATTCCTTGTCTTCATCAAGACTATTCTTAATAGGATTTTTGTTACATGACTCATCAAACTGATTGTGCGATGGAGTTCGCATTCTATAGGCCCTGTCTTCTTTGGGAGAGCAATGAAAATTGATTTTGACATATCTTTGGGGATTTTTCCAGTGTCATAAATTTCATTTAAGAGGACTGTAATTTTTTCAATACCAAATTCCTCCAGGGTTCAATCATCTCTGTAGTAAAGTTGTCTGATCCTGGGGCTTTTCCTGATTTCATCTTTTTCAGTGCTGCTCTAATTTTATCTTTCATGATGGGTGGTCCTTCAAAGTTCTTTTTTATAATGTGTTCTTCGTTTCTGTCATCTTCAAAAAGGTCTTTAATGTACTCTCCCCATCTGTCTAATATTTTGTCTTTTTCCATGATAAGCGTGCCATCTTTCGATTTTAAGCAACCAGTTGATGTGCTTGTATTTGGTGACAAAACACAACCCTGTCTGACTCCTCTTTTGATGTTTTTGAAAAGAGCTTATATTGTTTTCTATTCTCATTGCAGCTGTTTGTTCCCAGTACATATTCCTGATTATTCGTAGATCTTTTCCATCGACATTGAATCTCTCCAGTTAGTTGATCAATTCATCATGTCGTACCCGATCGAAAGCCTTGGTATAGTCAACAAAGCATAAATACAAATCCTTATGCATCTCAACTGACCTCTCTGTGATAGTTCTTAGGATGTATATGGCATTAATAGTTCCTTTCCCTCCACAAATCCACACTGTTCTTCTGCTATTTCTCTTTTGATTCTATTCCTTGTCCTCATCATGATTATTCTTACCAGGATTTTTGTTACATGACTCATCAAACTGATTGTGCGATGGAGTTCGCATTCTATAGCCCCTGTCTTCTTTGGAAGTGCAATGAAAATTGATTTTGACATATCTTTGGGGATTTTTCCAGTGTCATAAATTTCATTTAGGAGGACTGTTATTTTTTCTATGCCAATTTCCTCCAGGGCTTCAATCATCTCTGTAGTAATGTTGTCTGATCCTGGGGCTTTTCCTGGTTTCATCTTTTTCAGTGCTGCTCTAACTTCATCTTTCATTGGTGGTCCTTCAAAGTTTTTTTTATAACGTGTTCTTCGTTTCTGTCATCCTCAAAAAGGTCTTTAATGCACTCTCCCCATCTGTCTAATATTTTGTCTTTTTCCATGATAAGCGTGCCATCTTTCGATTTTAAGCAACCAGTTGATGTACATGTATTTTTCCTGTGGACAATTTCTTCAATTCGTCTGTACATACCCTGAGGATCCATTTTGTGTCGGTCTTTTATTTCTTTGCATTTTGTGTTCAGCCAAGCTTCCTTAGCTTCATTGCACCTATTCCTGATTTCTTTGTTTATTTTCCTGTATATCTCCTCGTTTCTCTTTGCCTTCCTCCGTTCCCATTAAGCTTAAAATTTCTTTTGTCGTCCAGTTATTTTTTGCTTTTCTATTTGCCTTAGGGATTTCTTCACAAGCTTCATTTATCGAATTTCTCAACTTTATCCATTGTTCCTCATTGTCACCAACGTCTTCCAGAGCACTGTCTGTGACCGTGCGTTCGCGCTTGACAAAGGCTAGTTGGCCGAAAATTTGCGCTTATTTTGTTTTGTCTCGTTGGATTCGCGCTTACATTGGTTTTCTTGTTCTTCTGGTATGTACATTACTGTTGGTCTGTTTCCTTTTCCTTAATTTCAGCCTAAACCTTCCCATTACAGGATTGTGGTCACTGTTGCAGTCTGCACCTGGTAGTGTTTTTGCTGACAGTAATGAATTTCTAAATCTTTTGTTAATCAGGATGTAGTCAATCTGATTTTTGGTATTATCTCCTGGACTCATCCAAGTCCATTTTCTTCTGTTAGGCTGGTCAAACCAGGTGTTTCCTACTATGAACTCATTCATATGCGCCCATTCTACAAGTTTCCCTCCCATTTCATTTTGTGTACCAAGGCCATGAGGTCCAATTGTATCCTCCATCCTATCCTGTCCCATTTCAGCATTAAAATCTCCCATTATTACTGTAACTTCTTGTGATTTACATTGGGCCTTGGCCATCTCTAACACTTCGTAGTTGTTGATGTCTTCCTGAGTACTTGCGGATGTTGGTGGATACACCTGAATGATGTTGATATCAAATGGTCTGCCTACCAGTTTGACCAGCAAAACTCTGTCAGACAGAGCCAAGTATCCCTTGACTGCTTTTGATTTGTCCCTGTCCATTACGATGCCTACTCTTCTTTCATGTGAGTTTCCATTTGAGTGTATTACTGTGTACTCTCCTGGTATTGTCATGCCTGTCCCCATCCATCTCACTTTCCCTAGTTCTAAAACTAATATTAAACCTTTCCATCTCCATTTTGATATTGTCTAATTTACCTTTTTGCAACAGTGTTCTGATATTCCATGTTGCGAATTTGGTATTTTTGAGTTTGTGTTTGGTCGTAGTAGCTTGCTGACGGTCTGGTGTCACCTGCGCCGCATGACGGTCCCTACCGGACGAAGGTGCTCCATAGGAGCACCTATTTACGTCGTTATCTTCATTTTTCTTCTTTTGTCTGTCCATAAATCTTTTAGGGAGAATACGATGGTGGTTTCCCGTTGCCTTCCATCGTTTTTTTTTTGCAGTTTCTTCGCTAGCCTTTGCATTCTCACGACAACCTACAAGGCAGTAGGGTGATTTTTTCAGGGTTACCTCCTTTAGCCTTATTCTCTCCCGATATGTCCACAAGGCAGTGGAGCTATTTACCTATAGCTTGGGGGTCTGGTTCATGGGCACCAGGGCATATCCACACGCCGGTGGGCCTGCGTGTTGCACGTCTGGGGGCCAGACCTCCTCCGAGTCCCTCGAGATTTAGCCTGAGTCCGTGAGGTGCTCAGTTACCGCATGTCGCCACGAGGACGCATAACGTAGAGCTTGCTGATGGAGAGGCTATGTACTGACAGGAAGAGACTTACGCATTCTGCTCTTCTTTTTGCATAGCTGCAAGCAGCAGTGCTAGCCAGCGATGCAGGCTGAAAGTGAGAGGTGACAAGCACGCAGTCACTAGCCGACACACTAGACGCATCGCATCTGCCGTTGACTGTAGTGTATGAAGATAAATCTCCCTTAATCTTGCTTTTAAGACTTTTGTAGTGTGTGAAGATAAATCTCCCTTAATCTTGCTTTTAAGACTTCTGTAGTGTGTGAAGATAAATCTCCCTCAATCTTGCTTTTAAGACTTCTGTAGTGTGTGAAGATAAATCTCCCTTAATCTTGCTTTTAAGACTTCTGTAGTGTGTGAAGATAAATCTCCCTTAATCTTGCTTTTAAGACTTCTGTAGTGTGTGAAGATAAATCTCCCTTAATCTTGCTTTTAAGACTTCTGTAGTGTGTGAAGATAAATCTCCCTTAATCTTGCTTTTAAGATTTCTGTAGTGTGTGAAGATAAATCTCCCTTAATTTTGCTTTTAAGACTTCTGTAGTGTGTGAAGATAAATCTCCCTCAATCTTGCATTTAAGACTTTTGTAGTGTGTGAAGATAAATCTCCCTCAATCTTGCATTTTAAGAGTTTTGTAGTGTGTGAAGATAAATCTCCCTCAATCTTGCATTTAAGACTTTTGTAGTGTATGAAGATAAATCTCCCTCAATCTTGCATTTAAGACATTTGTAGTGTGTGAAGATAAATCTCCCTCAATCTTGCATTTTAAGAGTTTTGTAGTGTGTGAAGATAAATCTCCCTCAATCTTGCATTTTAAGAGTTTTGTAGTGTGTGAAGATAAATCTCCCTCAATCTTGCATCTAAGACTTCTGTAGTGTCTGAAGAAAAAGCTACCTTAAACCATAAATTCAAGTTAATGTCTGACGACAAATCTCCTTCACTCCTGCATTTCGCCAATTACAGATCAGTTCCTGTTTTGATTTAATTGGTTTTGTTCAATTGAAGTATTCTAATATTATTTTAATCAAATTAATAATTGTCACTGTGTACTGTTAGAATGGCCATTCATAAGGGAGATTAGGAAAAGGCAGGCATCGTTCATAGGCCATTTTATGAGGAAAGGGGAATTTGAGCACATGGTCACAACAGGAAAGCTGGAGGGAAAGAGAGCACCAGGTAGACCCAGAGAAAAAATATTGGACGGACTTGCAGAGTGGCTGAAGACAGAGAGAATGGAAGATGTACTTACGGCAACGAGGGACAGACGCATATGGAGGGCCATGATCACCAACGCCATGTGGCAAGCACTTGATGATGATAATGATGACTGTTAGACTATAATTACGCTCGTATTTCAGTATTTAACAGTTATGCCACTTGATGATGATGATGATGATGACAATGATGATGATGATGATGATGATGATGATGATGATGACTATTAGACTATAATTACGCTCGTATTTCAGTACTTAACAGTTATGACAATGCAGACTAAGGTGGAACAGGATGAAATTTAGTACGCCACTATCATTACACCGACCATTTTTAATGCATGAATTTGCATAAACTTGCATATTATCCCAAACTCAATAAAAGAAAATCAGGAAAAACGAAAACAGAATGTTTCTCAGTAACTGGCCTCTCGTTACAAGGAGAGGTTTTCATCTTGCTGTTTGAAAACACAGAATGTTTCTCAGTAACTGGCCTCTCGTTACAAGGAGAGGTTTTCATCTTGCTGTTTGAAAACACAGAATGTTTCTCAGTAACTGGCCTCTCGTTACAAGGAGAGGTTTTCATCTTGCTGTTTGAAAACACAGAATGTTTCTCAGTAACTGGCCTCTCGTTACAAGGAGAGGTTTTCATCTTGCTGTTTGAAAACACAGAATGTTTCTCAGTAACTGGCCTCTCGTTACAAGGAGAGGTTTTCATCTTGCTGTTTGAAAACACAGAATGTTTCTCAGTAACTGGCCTCTCGTTACAAGGAGAGGTTTTCATCTTGCTGTTTGAAAACACAGAATGTTTCTCAGTAACTGGCCTCTCGTTACAAGGAGAGGTTTTCATCTTGCTGTTTGAAAACACAGAATGTTTCTCAGTAACTGGCCTCTCGTTACAAGGAGAGGTTTTCATCTTGCTGTTTGAAAACACAGAATGTTTCTCAGTAACTGGCCTCTCGTTACAAGGAGAGGTTTTCATCTTGCTGTTTGAAAACACAGAATGTTTTCATAAATCAGCGGAGCTATGGCGTAATCCTGGATGATGGCGCCACAAAACATCGGTCTCCTGTTGATGTTGACAGAAAACAAGCGATCTTTTCTTTCTCCTTCTTTTCTGTCGGTGTGTTGATCTGCTCATCAATTACATCCCACCCTTCTTCAGATTTCACCACCGCCGTCCCTTAATCTCTTAGCTTCTTCCTCCTCCCCCCCCCCCCACTACTCCGTTTGTTTGTTTGTTTGTTTTTTCAACATATCTATCTCGTCTGTTCATGTAAACTAGTCTGTTGCTTGTTCGTTTGTTTTTAGTGTTTTCTCCAACGATTTCTCATCTGCAATTGCTTTTAGTTTTTTTCCCCCAATTTATCCATTCACCTGATGTAATGTCACTGTTTCTCCCACTGCCACCACCCCTTCTCTGTTCATGTTTACAGTACTCCCCTCTCTCTCTCTTCTCTCTCTCTCTCTCTGTCTGTCTGTCTGTCTGTCTGTCTGTCTGTCTCCTCTTCTTTTTCTCTCTCTCTCTCTCTCTTCCTCTTTTCTCTCTTTTCTCCAATACAACATTGACGCACCGTTGATCACAGTTGTTTGGGCATTACCCAGACAGTTTCTCTCTTGGATTGCAGACGAAAGAAATGTATTCCTAACTGGTCATGCCCATTTGAATTCAGACCTTTCCCCAACTGGTTCACATAATCTACTTTACACTGTTACCTGTCGTACCTTACAGAACAACAGACAACACAACAAGTTAGCAGTTTACACTGTTACCTGTCGTACCTTACAGAATAACAGACAACACAACAAGTTAGCATTTACACTGTTACCTGTCGTACCTTACTCAAGAATAACAGACAACACAACAAGTTAGCATTTTACACTGTTACCTGTCGTACCTTACACACAGAATAACAGACAACACAACAAGTTAGCATTTTACACTGTTACCTGTCGTACCTTACCACAGAATAACAGACAACACAACAAGTTAGCATTTTACACTGTTACCTGTCGTACCTTACTCACAGAGCAACAGACAACACAACAAGTTAGCATTTTACACTGTTACCTGTCGTACCTTACTCACAGAATAACAGACAACACAACAATTAGCATTTTACACTGTTACCTGTCGTACCTTACTCACAGAATAACAGACAACACAACAAGTTAGCATTTTACACTGTCACCTGTCGTACCTTCCCACAGAATAACAGACAACACAACAAGTTAGCATTTTACACTGTTACCTGTCGTACCTTACTCACAGAATAACAGACAAACACAAGTTAGCATTTTACACTGTTACCTGTCGTACCTTACTCACAGAATAACAGACAACACAACAAGTTAGCATTTTACACTGTTATCTGTCGTACCTTACTCACAGAATAACAGACAACACAACAAGTTAGCATTTTACACTGTTACCTGTCGTACCTTACTCACAGAATAACAGACAACACAACAAGTTAGCATTTTACACTGTTCACCTGTCGTACCCTACAGAATAACAGACAACACAACAAGTTAGCATTTTACACTGCTTACCTGTCGTACCTTACTCACAGAATAACAGACAACACAACAAGTTAGCATTTTACACTGTTATCTGTCGTACCTTACACAGAATAACAGACAACACAACAAGTTAGCATTTTACACTGTTACCTGTCGTACCTTACTCACAGAGCAACAGACAACACAAATTTAGCAGTTTACACTGTTACCTGTCGTACCTTACTCACAGAATAACAGACAACACAACAAGTTAGCATTTTACACTGTTACCTGTCGTACCTTACTCACAGAATAACAGACAACACAACAAGTTAGCATTTTACACTGTTACCTGTCGTACCTTACTCACAGAATAACAGACAACACAACAAGTTAGCATTTTACACTGTTACCTGTCGTACCTTACTCACAGAATAACAGACAACACAAGTTAGCATTTTACACTGTTACCTGTCGTACCTTACTCACAGAATAACAGACAACACAACAAGTTAGCAGTTTACACTGTTACCTGTCGTACCTTACAGAATAACAGACAACACAACAAGTTAGCATTTTACACTGTTAGCTGTCGTACCGTACTCACAGAATAACAGACAACACAAGTTATCATTGTAGTGGAGGCACATACAAGCAGATGCCGTCCACGTCTTGTAATGTTAGTTCTCCATGGAGAGTAAGGTGTCGGCACAAGGGGCGTTATGAGGGATAACTCTTCACAGATCAAGGGACTTAAAACAAGAGGATGTATGGGTGTGGGTGTGGGTGAGAAGTTATGTATTGAAAGTGCAATGCAAATGATAACATACAGAAATGTGATTAATGATTAATGCAGTATGGTGAAACGTATATATATATATATATATATATATATATATATATATATATATATATATATATATATATATATATATATATATATATATGTACTTATATATATATATATATATACAAATATATATATATATAATATATGTATGTATATATGTATGTATGTATGTATGTATGCATGTATTATGTATGTATGTATGTAGGCTATGTATGTATGTGACTAAGCTTGGTGACAGTATTGTGAAACATATATATTCAGTACTCTGGAGGACGTTGGTGACAGTGAGTATCAATGGACAAAATTGACAAACTCGATAAATGAAGATTGTGAAGAAATCCCTAGAGCTGAAAGAAAAGCAAAGAACTGGATGACAAAAGAAATGTCAGGATTGATTGAAGAACGGAGGAAGGCAAAAGGAAAAGAGGAAAAATACAAAAAGATAAACAAAGAAATCAGGACTAAGTGCAATGAAGCCAATGAAGCCAATGAAGCCAATGAAGCCTGGTTAGAAGCAAAGTTCAATGAAATAGAAGACCGACACGAAACAGACCCTACGTTTATGTACAGAAACACTGAAGAACTTACCCTCAGCAAAAGACGCGCACATCAGCTGGTTGCTTAAAATCTAAAGAGGGTACGACTATTATGGGAAAAGACAAAATATTAGATAGATGGGGAGAGTACATTAAAGACATTTTTGATGATGACAGAAAGGAGGAACACATCATAAGAAAGAACATTGAAGGACCACCAATAATAAAAGATGAATTAAGAGGACAGAGGACAGAAATGGTGGAAGATGTACTTGCAGCAACAAGGGATAGATGCATATGGAGGGCCATGATCGCCAACGCCATGCGGCAGGGCACATCATGATGATGATGATGATGATGATGATGATGATGATGATGATGATGATGATGATGAGATGTACTTGCAGCGACAAAAGATAGATTGATATGAAGGGTCATGATGGCCACCACCATGTGGCAGGACACATGATGATGATAGTAAACGCGGTGACAATACTGTGAAACATATAATAATAATGTAATAATAATAATAATAATGTTTATTTGTATAGCGCATATTCCATATAAAAACATGCTCACCAGCGCTTTACATTTCGCAAGAAAGGCAAAAGGTGATAAAAAATGTTCACAATTACATACACAATAAGATAACAACAAACATTAAAGCTATACAAGTAAGAAGACACATAAGAAACCACAGAATATTAAAATTTAAACACTGACTTATGTAATGAAGAAAGATTAACAGATTAAACATATATATATATACATATTAAACATATATATATATATATATATACATATATATATATACATATTAAACATATATATATATATATATATATATATATATATATACATATTCGTAGATACATAGATACACAGATACATAGATGGAAGATAGATAGATAGACAGACAGACAGAAAGACAGACAGATAGATATATAGATAGATAGATAGATAGACAGATAGATAGATAGACAGATAGATAGAATATTAAAATTTAAACACTGACTTATGTAATGAAGAAAGATTAACAGATTAAACATATATATATATACATATTAAACATATATATATATACATATTCGTAGATACATAGATACACAGATACATAGATGGAAGATAGATAGATAGACAGACAGACAGAAAGACAGACAGATAGATATATAGATAGATAGATAGATAGACAGATAGATAGATATACAGATAGATACATAGATACACGGATACATAGATAACTAGATAGACAGACAAACAGATAGATAGATAGACAGATGTATACATATATATATATATATATAGATACATATCTATCTATTTATCTATCTATCTATCTATCTATCTATCTATCTATCTATCTATCTATCTATCTATCTATCTATACATAAGAATTCTTTAAAGGAAGTATTTGTTGTATTTCAGACTACAGTCCCAACACAAACGACACAGTATCGTCATGTAACGCCGGCACTTACTTCGAGTCAGACGACGATGACAACGACAACCAGATCTAAACAGATACAGTAATACATGTATAAACAACAACAACGACAACAACAACAACGACAACCAGACCTAAGCCAGACCTTCTTGGGCTACTGGATCAACATGCTCCATCAACAACACGCCAAGTCTCCAAACGACCGCCTACACCTTGGTTCTCCTCCATAGCTTCACAACTGCAAGATGCCAAGCGTGACAGACGTCAAGCTGAGAGGCAATGGCTCAAGTCCAGTCTAACTGTGCATAGGCAAATCTTTCAAACTGCCAACAAAATTGTTAATAGCCTTGTAGACGCCGCTAAATCAGCCTATTACAATGCCAAAATTCTTGCTTGCTCCACGTCCAAACAATTGTATAATATCACTAATACTCTTCTTGGCAAAACTGGCTCTTCTCCTCTTCCATCTAACCTGCCACCATCTGATCTTCCACAGGCTTTCTCCGACTATTTTGTCAACAAGATTGCTAACCTCAGGCTTTCTCTTGATTCCACGACGAACACTCATGCAACATTTCCTGAACCCCCTTTCTCTGGAATCCCCCTTACTTCCTTCCAACCCGTTTCTGAGGACTTTGTTAAGAAAATCATCATGAAATCCGGCGTTAAAACCTGTGAACTTGACCCATTGCCAGTTTCTTTCCTCACCCATTGTCTTGATACTCTTCTTCCTCACATCACCAACATCATCAACCATTCCCTCTCAACTGGCTCCTTTCCTTCTTCTTTCAAGTCAGCAATTGTTAGACCTCTTCTAAAAAAGACGACTCTTGACCCTGAGAATTTGAAAAACTATAGACCTGTGTCAAATCTTCCATTTCTTTCCAAGGTCTTAGAGAAAGTTGTTCTCAACCAGCTGTTAAACCACCTTCATTCCAATAACCTTGTCTATCCCCTTCAGTCTGCTTACCGTTCTGCACATAGCACCGAGACTGCTCTTCTCAAAATCTGCAACGACTTACTGACTACTCTTGACTCTAACAATGTATCACTTTTGACTCTCTTGGACCTATCTGCTGCCTTTGACACTATTGACCACTCTATCCTTCTCTCCCGTCTGCATCACTCTTTTGGGCTCCATGATACTGTCTTGAATTGGTTTCATTCTTACATCACCGATCGTCTGCAAGTAGTTTCTGTCAATGGTCTTTCTTCTAATGCTTCCTGTCTGACCTATGGAGTGCCACAGGGATCTGTTCTGGGCCCCCTACTTTTCATTCTCTACACCTATCCTGTCTCCTCTATTGTCCAAGAACACCTACTTCAGCATCATTCTTTCTCGGATGACAATCAGCTGTATGTCTCTGGGCCTCTCCCTGACCTTCCCCTCATGATCCAAAACACCCAATCTTGTGTAGCCGACCTGAAGGATTGGATGACTGAAAACAAACTGAAATTGAATGAAGAGAAATCCGAATTGATCTTGATCACCCCACCCAAACTCCAAAATCACCCCTCTCTTCCAACCTCCATCACACTTGTTGACTCGTCTATCACTCTCTCCTATTCTGCCCGTAACCTTGGTGTAACTCTTGACCAAACCCTGTCCTTCCATCTGCATGTTAGCAACGTTTGTCGGACTTGTTTTCTTGAACTCCGCCGAATTGCTTCTATCCGCCATCTCCTCTCAGAAGACACGACAAAGACTCTTGTCTGTGCATTTGTTCTATCTCGTCTTGATTACTGTAATGCTCTTTTGTCTGGTTCCCCTCCTTTCTAGACTTCATCATACTTTTGGCATCTCTGACATTGCTCTGTCTTGGTTCACTTCATACCTATCAAACAGAAAACAAACCGTTCTCATCAATGGTACTTACTCTCAACCTGCATACCTGACCTGTGGTGTTCCACAAGGATCTGTCCTTGGCCCTGTTCTTTTCACTCTTTACACCTCCCCCCTGTCCATCATCATCAACTCCCATTCTATAAAACACCACTTCTATGCTGATGACACCCAACTTCAAGACAGTGACTCACCTGATAATATACAGCGCCTGTTGACTCGCACCACTGAGTGTTACTCGGACATTAAGAACTGGATGACCCACAATAGACTTCAGCTTAATGACGACAAAACAGAAGCTATCCTCATTGGCACCCGTCAGAAACTTTCTCAGCTGCCTCCTCTTTCTCTCCCATTATGTAACACATCAGTCCCAATTTCTGATTCAGCTAAAAACCTTGGTGTCTGCATTGACTCTACCCTCTCCATGAACAACTTTGTTTCTCAAACTGCCAGATCCTGCTACTATCATCTCCATCGTATAAGGCTGATCAGGAAGTATCTCTCTGTCGAAACAACTGCAAAACTCGTTCTCTCCTTCATAATGTCTCGCATTGACTATTGCAATTCACTCCTGTCTGGTCTTCCTGCCTCCACCATTCACATCCTACAGCGCATTCAAAACAATGCTGTACGCCTTGTACTCAAAAAGAAAAAAGCTGACCACATATCTCCTCTCCTGGCACAACTTCACTGGCTCCCTGTATCAAAGCGCATACAGTACAAACTAGACACCATGTGCTACAAAAGCCTCAATAACGCAGCCCCGATTACCTGTCAAGCCTACTTGAGATCTATGTTCCCTCACGTACCCTCCGCTCTGCCTCCGATCCTCTGACTTTTCGCTTTCCACGCACTAAGCTCAATACCTATGGTCCACGAGCCTTCTCTGTTTCTGGTCCACTCTCCTGGAACAAACTTCCTCTCTCAGTCCGTCAGCAACCTACTTTTGTCTCCTTCAAGTCCGCTCTCAAAACTCACCTTTTCTCCTCCGCATAAAATCCTAACCCCCCTCTGCAGCCTGTCTCCGCTCGGAGGGAATCACATGGTTATAATATATAATTGTATATGCTATGCTCTCTATAATTTCCCATTGCTTTTATTCTTGCTTTTATT